>JANIJH010000003.1:2782443-2811895 GCA_024520975.1 Erythroxylum areolatum
CGAAGACTGAATCTTGGGTACTTCATCTGATGAAGCCACAATTATTGAACCACTCTCCTTGGTTTCTGCCATTGTTTGATTGATCTAGCTCACATTTCCACTAGCAAACAAGTTGTAGATGTTTTCACAAAAGCACTTACTAGAGTCAGATTTGAAGATTTAATGATCAAACATCTGTTCACCAGCTTGAGGGGGAGTGTTGGAAGAATATTTTCAATTTTATTACTTTATTTGTTTCCTTATTTGCTCAATAGTTTATTTCCTAAAATATCATTTTATCTTTTCCATTTCTAGTCCCTATTTTCATGAGATCTTATTTACTTCTAGGCAATAATCAAGGGATTGAATAACAGAACTATTGCTTATCTTCCCTATAAGTATTTTGTCATTTATGAGAAATAATATACAGAAATTAGAGGCTAATTCGTTCAACTTGATTGAAATAATCCTTGGCATTACCTATCCTAAACCTTTTGATATTATTCTTAAGTTGATTTTTGATCATGAAGCAAAAATTTGGGAGCATGGTACTAACATTAGATTTATGTTTGAGTGAAAAAAATCTAGGTAACAGGAGTATAATCATCAATTAAAGAAACAAACCATCTTGCCCCAAAAGGATTAGAAAGAGTAGATGGACCCTAAATATCTCTATGAATAAGATAGAAAGGAATAGAGCTCCTTTAATTGCTAATTAGAAAAGGCACACGCTTGTGTTTAACAAGCTCATGTACCTCCCAATGAAAATTTTCAGCATCGGGATCTGTAAATAAAAAGGGAAACATAATCTTAATAATTTGAAATGATGGATGTCGTAATTGATAATGGTGAAGCAAATTTTTTTCTTTATTGGATGCAGCAGAATTTGATATGGAAGAGTGGGATAATCTGCCCTTAGTTATGTTCAACTGACTTGGTGCTTCAAGATAATAGGGACCACTCGTTCTCTAATAAGTCCGATCATCCTCCCCAAACACGATGACTTATGTAAAAAGTCATGACAACATAAATATTGGGTGAGTTTTTGAATGTAAACAAGGTCGGTTGATAGTTTAGGAACATGAAGAAATTTCTTAGAGTTATTGATCGACTTATTTTGACATTTGCTACACCTGCTACAGTTGTTAAAAGATCCGTCGAATGTGGCTATTTTTCTACTGCTTTGACATGGAGTATAGGTGGAGAATCATTTGGATAAATGGGTCATATGGTTTGTGGCTCTTGAGTTCATAACTCAAGAGTTGGTAAAGTTTGTGTTTGAGACATTTAATCCAAAGGAAAATGGAAACTTACCTACATATGCCAAATATCAAGTATTTGAAGGCTTTTTGTGGCTGTTTATGAGAGATCTCACTCTTTGAATCTCTGCTTGGTTAAGACTACTTGGCTTTTGTGATGCTAATTCCCCTAACTGCTGGAATTGAGCAACTTCTTCCGATTGTGTAGTAATGATATTGCTTGCTTCTTCAATTTTTGACATTTTTCTAAGGACGCTAATCCTTAGACACTTCCAACAATAAAGGCTGGTAGAAATGCTTTGTTTTTGTATTGTAGGACGTGTTATTATACCCTAATAGTTCCAGCCGAAATCAACTGTATTTTAGTTCCTAATTTGTTGAAACTTGCTGGTCTAACCCCCCTTCATCAAACATAGTGACGATTGTATGTTTATGTCTACTTATGTGTGTGTACATCTGGAGACTCTTGATTTGAAAACAAGTACTTGCATTGTACAATCATTTGAAAGACACGTTATTTGTTAAATTTTTGTTATGTTTGGGTGCGTGGTCTCTAATTTTATGTGTATGCATTATGAAAGCTCACCCGATTCATAAGATTTTTTTTTTCCTTCAGGATCCTTCAATGTCTCAAATGCTTGAAAGTTTTTCAAATCCTTCGTACAAAGATCAGATTGAGGAAAGGATGACACGATTGAGAGAAGATCCTTCTTTAAAGCCTATTCTAGAAGAGATAGAGACTGGTGGTTTGCCTTCAATGATGAGGTTGGTAATAAGAATACTTCAAGTACATTAGACAAGAAATTTCTACTTATTGATATGACAAGTCCTACTTTGAGGTCATGAAAATTTGTGTTTTGGCTTTTTTAGTGTTCTAATAATTGATGGAACTATTTTTCATTTAGGTACTGGAATGATAAAGATGTTCTGCAGAAATTGGGTGAAGCAATGGGTCTTGCAATTTCTGGAGAGGCAGCCACTTCTGCTGATAATTTTGGACAAGATGAAACAAATGAAGGAGGGAATGAGGATGGATCGATTGTTCATCACTGTGCTAGTGTTGGCGATGTTGAGGTATAATACAACTGTTTGTGTCTTTCGTCAATTTACTAACTGAAAGGATGTTACAGTCTAGATTTGGAACATATAGAACAAAATTTAATTTCATAGAATCTGTTACTTTGATATCTCCTTTTTCCTGCAACCGAAGAAGAATCACCATTTGCTAGCTTAACCTTTTCATGCCTAGCACAAGGAAAATATGAATGAGACAGTTTATAATCATCTGTCATGGGTCTGATGCTCCAGAATCAACTATCCAATGAATGAGACAGGTTATAATCATCTGTCATATGGTCTGATACTCCAGAATCAACTATCCATTTCTTTCAACCGCATGAAGATAAAAAAAGCTTGTATGATATTACCTCTCATAGTAGCATTGGCAACTGTACTTGTCTTCTCTCGGTGACTGTCATTTTGGAGATTTTTTAGTATTTCCAATAATTTCCCTAGTGAAATATTCAGCTCACTAGCTTGTTTCTGACTATCTGCAGATTTTTCTGTTCCCCCTTCACTAGATACTTGATAGCCTCGGTTTTTTTCCTTTCTATAGTTCCCAATCTAGAGGCTTTCCATGAATGTCCCAGCATGTGTCTTTGGTGTGACCACTTTGTTTGCAATGCTCACACCACTTCTTCTGACCCTTCTTACTGGATTCGCCAAGGGACATCAATGGAGACGCTTCATTAGTAGTTATTGGAGACAAATTTTGTTCTTCTTTTGACTCCACTTTTGGCATAATTTTCCTTGTTGTTGCTTCCCTCCTTTAGTTGTTGGTAGAGGAACTCTACTTAGGATTCTGTCAGGGACATCATCCAATCTTTTGTTGAGACCAGCCAAAAATTCAAAGACACTTTCTTTTTCAATTTTCTAGTTGTACATTGCTGCATCTTCCTTGCGCCTCCACTCTTCATTCGACAAAAGGTCAGGTTCCTACCATAATGCTACCATTTCGACCCAATATTCTATAACTTCTCTATCACCTTGCTTCATTTGCCATAGTTTTGTTTTTATCTCATATATTCGCGATGCACCTTCTCCATCAGAGTATGATTGTCGCACGCCTTCCCCTATTTCTCGAGCTATTGGCAGAAACATGAAGGTAAGTTTGATCAACAGTATCATGGCGTTGATAAGCCATGACGAGACCATGGAGTTGTCTATCTCCTTCTATCGTCCAGTTTGCAAGTTCATTGGGTTTGGAACGTTTCCATCTCCGATGATAAAGCTTAGCTTCCTGCGTCCTCCAATGGCGAGTTTCACAGCTTAAACCCACTCCCAATAGTTTGTTCCATTCAGTTTGTCAAAAACGATGACAACTGAAGCTCCTTCAAGACCAGAGGTCATTGACGACTGACCTCCAGTCTGGTTTGGATTTGCTGTGGAGGATCCTTCAAGATTGGAAGCCATTTCTTGACTTGCCAGGGTTGACTCCTTAGTTTCACTATCTGCTCTGAAACCCTGTGAATAAGAGTTGTTTTACTCTATATTATATTTCTTAGAGAATGTAGTATATATATGCATGAATAGGAATAATGTAGTATATATATACATGAATAGGAATACCGAATAGGACAGAGGATCTATACAAAGACAGGAGATAATCTGGAGATAATGCTTGTCCCTAAAATAATGCTATCTAATCTATATAATCTGATTACAATCAAATTATCACAATATGATGTCATAATACCGTATCTTGACCACAAATGTTATCCTACAATTTTAATAGGGGAAAAAAGAAAATTAAACCAATGAAATGGAAAAATACACTAGTATTGTGATTTAAGAACTGTTGTTGACTAATATTGTTTTTGGGCAATCCTTCATATTCTGGTATGAGTTGATATTTGTATCTTGATTTCAGCTGTTTAATTATTTTTAGTAGTGTTCTATAACCAGTCATCTTCTGATTGGTCAATAATTAGGAGTTGAGAACTGCACTAGCTTCTGGTGCTGACAAAGATGAAGAAGATTCTGAAGGAAGAACAGCATTGCATTTTGCTTGTGGGTATGGAGAGGTATGACCAGTTAAAACCTGCTTGCTTCTTTGCATGGAATATGTGAGAAGACAGACTTTAGGAGGGTTGTTGTGGGATGAGATTGATGCAATTTCTTTTCATTAAGATGTAGTTTGGTTGCTTAGTGGCTGTCAAAAGCCAGTTTTGGGGGAACATTAATGAACTGAGAAGCAAGGTGATTCTACCAAATCAAGCACCCTGACATGACACAAAAGTAATATTTCAGAGTTCATTACTTAATTGTTGAAATTAAAATTTTAAACCACATTCAATTAAGCTCCAGTTATGGTCTTTTAGATGATTATACTATAATGAAAATTTTCTTCCATTTGTTTAATATAAATTGTTCACTGCAGTGGATTAATCTGTTCTTCTGAGAGAAAGCACTCCAGAGGAGTTTTTTGTTTAGTATATGTTTTAGGGGCTTTTTAACACTGTTGTACCTCCTAACATTCTTTTACAGTTTTAACTGTTGATTCATTTCATCCGATGACTTACAAACAGTTGGCTGCGTGTTATTATCTTTTGCTAGATCTTGGTACTTTTCACTAGTGACTTTCTTGCATGATGTGTTGGCAATTACGTCCTTTTGCATTGTATAGAATTTTCTTGGATGAGGCGCAATCAAAGGAATTGTATGAAGTAAAATTGATGTCGGACAAATTAGAAGAATTATTAACTAGTAGCTAAAAGCACAAAATTAGGAAGTATGGCTGATTAGTGGCTGCTGGAATATTAGGTTTCAAGCTTGAATTTTGGCTAGGAATGTAGAAATTTCAGATGTTGTAAAGTTGGGAATTTAAGGTTGGATTGTTGGAAATTTAGGCTTAGAAGTTTAGGACTTAATATGGTTGGAATATAGGTTTGAGATGGCTAGAATGTAGGTTTAAGAGGCCTGGAATTTAGGTTAGGGTTGATGGAATTTAGAATAGAAACACAAAGAATGAAAGGTAGGGAACTAGGAATCACTCCTAGGGTCTAAGAATCACTCTTAGAAGAAAGCATCACACCTTCTAGTAAAAAAAGCTCGAGTTTGTAGGAAAATTCAGATTGCTTGTTATTAATGAAAAGCTAAGTACATATATATAGTGTTCTTAGAATCCTTATTCTAATAGGACAAGGATTTCTAACTTAAATCCTATTATAAGAGAAATTCTATAAATCCTATACAATTAGGATAGCATGTCTTAATAAAAACAACGTAATACTTCTACTTCCTATCTAATAAGGAATCCTAATACAATCTAGATTTTAGCCTTTATCTTTGATGTTAAAGGCTAAAATCTCGATTGTATTCTAACACAGCGGAAGTAGTTAAGTAGAGATTTTAGGTTAATCTTTGAACCAAATCCAAGCATAAAACTTAGGATTTAATCAACAAGAGAAAGACAGTTTCTCTAAGGAAAATTTCCTACAGAAGCTTTTATTAAAGGCATTTTTTTTTTGGTCCCCCAAAATATTTGTTAACCCTCCCGTTTATACCCCTAAAATGGCACTTGAGAGTCGTAATTCTAGTGTGAAAAGGACTGATTGAAATCCTTTTCTGCCTAACTAGGAAAATTAAAATAAAATAACACAGAAACAAATCCTAATGGGTATATGACAGCATAACCTGTTGAAATATAAAATGGGAGTTTGTCCTACATTGGAGAAAGAGAGGAAAGAAAACTAACATATAAGTCTAGTGGGCTACTCCACCTATCACCAATTGGTTTTAGGATGGAACCTCACTTAGACTTATATGTAGTCTAACTTTTCTTCTCGTGTGAACCTGTAGGTCAATTGTAAATTCTAACAAATACCGACACTGGACACTAGTGGATGTGAGAAAAGAAAAAAGAGTGATCATACACTTGGTCTATATATATGTTTATACAAACTTAAAATACCAACTAGATGTCAATGGAGTGGAAAACATGGGTCCCACCCATCTCCTATAAGTTGCCTTTGATTCTTATTCTCAGTTCCTCACAAGAGTACAGTATATCAGTAGCAAGTTTAGGAGATGGAACCAAATATCGAGTTGCAGAACGGAACCAGACCCAGAAAGGACAAACTGGAGTATGAGGAGGAGGAGGAGAAGAAGAAGAAGATAGGAAATGGCAAAAACAAGAAGGTTGGAGGCATGAAAGCAGTACCTTTTATTCTTGGTAACTTCCCTTTTCTTCTCTTTTTTTTCCACTTTTCATTCAAGTTTTAAGCTAATAACATCACTTAATTCTACTTTCTTTGAGCCCTTTGATGTATATAGATTATGTTATTCTGCAAACTTTTATCCGTTCTGCAAGCTATAGCGCCATTATCAGAGTCACTTGTATGCAGACGAATCGATGCATGTGACTTCTGTTGTATATATATGATCTCACAAGAGAAAAGGTTAGATCAGTTCACTGACTTAGCTCACGGGCTTGCTGGGGAGTGAATGTTTTACATAGGGAATAGAAATCTATATATAGCATTATTATACCAGCTCTTTTGGCACCACTTACATTGTCAAATAGTAGCGGAAAAATACCTTACATATAATTAATAGATATGTGCAATATATGAGATAGCTCATGATTTTAAGCTAGTTACAGCTTCACTAGAAGAACTAGTGTTTGAATCTTACAGATGTTCAAGGAGGAATTTAACCGTTTCGCACCGATTCTGAAGAAGGATTAGTATCATGGGCTCGAGCCTATGCGTCCTGGTCTAGAAACTAATAAAGAAAAAGATAGATATATGTGCAAATAAGCCTAAGGGTTTTCCTTTTCTCTCCTAATTAAGAGGGTCAACAAGAAAAGAAAAGCTTCAAAGTTGGCAGGCTGGATGATAAGCTTACCAATCCATGAAGACAGTCTTCAAGAATGAAATAATTGATAGGCTGCGAAGAAAGAAATTGGTCCTTCACCGTTGCCTTCAAGTCAAAGGAGACAAGTTGGTGTCTCAGAATCACTTATCCAATAAATAATGCCTTTTGGGTTAATTAGTTTAATATCTTTTTGTCGCTAAATATGACACATCGTCAGATGACTTTATGAAATGGTTTCATGTCTTTCTGTAAGTAATGACAGTCTTCTTCCTTTTTCTAGTTAGTGCCAATCATTGACAGAGACTTGTTAGCGGGCATCGAACTAATCATAAATCTAAGCAGAGTATGTAGGATTAGATGCTACATAGTGCTGTATGTCAGCATGTTAGACTGAATATACATATATTATAGAACATTTTTTTTAATTTTAAGAAATTATATTACCCAAACTGTAAATTCTCTAAAATTTACATTATATTACAATCTTATTATAGGATATAAAAAAGGGAAAATAACAGCCTCTACTTACCCACTAACTCAATCTATTCAAACCACATGTAACAACTACAGAAACCAAGGCCAACTCATTGCCAATCGAATAGAATTCTGCTTCCAATTTACAGTGATGACCTCTCTTATCAAGTTAACTATGTAGTCTGCAAGCTCATATTTGTTTCGTTCAATTTGTTTGTAAAGCCGTCTATTTCTCTCTCTTCATAACTAGTAAAGTACCATCTAGAACAAGGTCCTAATAATGAGACAATCCAGCCTCCCTTGCCTGGTTTTGTGAATAACTTCTGCAAGCATCTCATTCCATTCATAGGCAAATTTCAGAGTAACCATAATATGCAAAATTTGGCTCCACACAGCTTTGGTGAACTCACATTAAAAAAAAAGATTTATACTTTCATTTACTAGCTTACACAACACACAAATAGAGTCAAATATACCAAACCACCTATCCTTTGTTTCCAATCCATTTTTAATAGCTAGCCATAAGAAAAATGCAAATTTAGGGCATAATACCTGTTTTCAAACTAATTCAGCCCATGGTACCTCTTCCATCGACTCTTTCCCAATGTTGTGTGCTGAAGAGGTTGTGAATACGCTAGCTTGGTTTGATATCGAAGTCAACTTGTCCGATATATTTCACAGAATAATACTATTCATATAGCTAGCTATAGGATGTCCGAACCTGCACCTTAGTAAGCGATCTCCCTCTCGTACAACCTATGCAAGGGAGGCTTCCTTAAGAAATCGGTATCTAACACCAATTAATTCATTTCTCAACCAAAGAGGACTCCTCTCACGCCAATTATCAAATCAGAAAAATGTCCCCTCTCCACTCCCAATTTTACTTCTAAGCAAAGGATAAATCAATTCTCTTAACTACAACAGACTTTTAAATATCCAAAAGTATTCATACCTCATTTGAAGTTGTCGAAAGCTTTGCCCACGTTTAAATTTTATTACCCTTGTCGTAAATTAAGGAAAACATAGTGTAGCCGGTAATTAGTGGAGTTTCAGTACGTACTTGTCAGCTTCGAGTCGCCAAGCCATTATATTGTTGTGTGTTGTATTGTATGTAATCACTAAGAAAAATCTATCTTCAAATAATTTGATCATAAGATCAGGAGTTGTTGTTGGTGATGTGATTTTCAGGTTTCTGAGAATATAGAAGGTCAGGATTAGGAATTATGATGCTTTTATATGGATGAGTTACATCTGCAGCTACAATTTTTTCCAACATTAAAAAATTCAAGGATTTGCTGTTCTCTGCTAAATCCCATTTCCAATGTCTACAGAATCCGATCACTTACCAGAAATTATGTTTAAACCACATCTTTCTTTGTTTTCTTGGACAGCAACTGAAGTATGCGATAGATTCTCCACCGTTGGCTTCCATGCTAACCTGATATCCTACTTAACACAGAAGCTGGAGTTGCCATTGGTAAAGGCCTCCAACATTGTCAGCAATTTTGATGGAACCGCCGGTTTGACAACTGTAATTGGAGCTCTGATTGCTGACTCATTTGCTGGAAGATATTGGACCATTTTTGTGAGCTGCCTTTTCTATGAACTGGTAAATTTCCATCTCTTATCTCCATATGTGTTTCAATTTTCGGGTAAACTTTGAGCAGTTCATATAATCATAATGGATCTTATGAGTCTTATTGCAGGGATTGGTTTGCCTTACCATAACTGCGGTCCTAAAGTCACTACGCCCGCCGCCATGCCTAAATGTGGTGAACTGCAAGGAAGCTTCAGGATTCCAACTTGGAATCCTGTACTTGTGTCTCCTACTCATATCTATTGGCTTGGGCGGGATTAGGCCTTGTGTACTTTCTTTTGCTGCTGACCAAATTGGCATGGACAAAGCAAGTGTTGAATCTAGAGGCTGGAATTTCTTCACTTGGTACTACTTTAGCTTGGGGGTGGCCAGATTAACAGCAGTAACTGTTGTTGTTTATATCCAAGACAATGTCGGTTGGACTTGGGGTCTAGCAATACCAGCAATTGCCATGGCTGTGTCCTTTTTAGTATTTATATGCGGTTCGTCACTTTACAAGAAGGTGAAGCCTGAAGGTAGCCCAATTGTCAGATTGGCTCAAGTGATAGTTGCAGCTTTACGGAAAAGAAAAGGTCTGATACCGAGAGACGCAGGGCAATTGTACCAAAATCAAGAACTTGATGCTCCTATTTCTGTGCATGGAAAGCTTTTGCACACTGACCAGTTCAGGTTAGCTTTGTTTCTTTTTTGCCCCCCTTTCCTTGATTCAAATTCAACCTGAAAGATAGAAAAAGTAGGAAAGTTTCTGAATTGCAGGCTTTGACACATTGCAGGTGGCTTGATAAGGCAGCAATAGTGAAAAATGGGGAGGAAACAAACCCACCAAATCTATGGAAACTTGCAACTGTGCATAGAATTGAGGAGATAAAATCCTTCATCAGAATCCTGCCAATTTGGGCTTCAGGAGTCATTCTTGTTTCAGCCACTTCACATCAGAGCAGCTTCCAAATCCAGCAGGCTCGCACCCTGAACCGTCACCTATCTCACTCCTTCCAAATCCCACCAGCAAGTTTGTCTGTTTTCAGCATCCTAACACTCCTGGCAGGTCTCGCACTGTATGATCGTGCCTTCGTTCCCATTTCTCGTCGCTTCACTGGAAACCCCATGGGCATAACGTGCCTGCAAAGAATGGGGATAGGCCTCTTCTTAAGCATCATTGGAACAAGTACAGCCGCACTAGTTGAGACCAAGAGAAAATCAGTTGCCACTCACTACAATTTACTTGATTCACCCAAAGCAATCATCCCCATGAGTGTGTTCTGGTTAGTTCCACAGTATTGCCTTCATGGATTAACAGAAGTGTTCAAGACTGTTGGGCTGTATGAGTTCCTTTATGATCAATCACCAGAAAGCATGAAAAGCATAGCCATAGGACTCTTCTGGGTAGCAAATTCTGTAGGTAACTACTTAAGTACTCTAATAGTTTCACTGATTCACAAGTATACAGGCCACAGGAACAACTGGTTACCTGACAGAAACCTGAATAGAGGGAAGCTAGACTACTACTATTGGCTTGTAACTGGCATTCAAGTCATAAACTTGGTGTATTACGTAGTCTGTGCTTGGTTTTACACAAACAAACCTTTGGAAGAGGTTAAGCAAATAGATGGTGAAGACATTGTAGATGAAGCTGCTAAGAATGGCAGGGTACTAGAGAATGGGACACCTGGGTCAGTTTAGACTTGTTCTAAGATCACATTGTTGTACTATATATAAGTTATTATGTTTTTAAATGTTGTCCAAGTGCAGAAATTTATAGCTTAAGGCCCTTCTTCTTTTGGTTTTAAATTCAATAGTTTATTTAATTAAATATCAATCAAATAACACAAAATTTAATTTATTGTAAAAATAATTTAAAACTTGATTCTTTTTTTTAAAAATTCTGTTGAATAAATAGATATGTTTTCAATTAAAAGTTAAAATCAATCATTTATTACTTCTAAAAATAGTTTTATAATACTAATTATTATATTTTTTAAAAATATAATATTACTAAAGTTTAAATCAAATATGGTAGCAGCTGAATCCGACTCAACTTATTGTCATTCCTAACCTTACCTAATTAATCAACAAAACCAGAGTTTAACTAAATTGGGTTTTGGAGGCTCTTAACTTAGTGATACGATTTGAAGCAAAATTCTAAAAAGTCATGTTTGTGTGTCTTTGTCCCGTGGAGAGGGTTTAGGGGAGTTCCAGTAAACCCTCCAACCACACACCAGCGGTTCATGTTCTACCGGTAAAAAAGAACAAAAAATAAAAAAGAAAAGACAAAAAACACTCGCTGAGAAAATCAAATCCTGGAAACTATGACAAACCCACCCAGATCTTGTCTTTGAGCCTATCGTCCTCTTAGATCTGAGAAAATATCTGGGTAGGAACGGAGAGCTGTTGTTGGTGGGAGATGGGTGAGATTGCAACGTGCAGCAACAGTAGGAGCTCGGAGCTGTCGCCGGAGGAAGAGAGAGTTTTAATCAGAGACATTGCGCTGACTGCCGAAACCAATAGTAGCGAAGGCGATTCCTTTTACTTAATTACGCAGAGGTAAACAAGCCCCATAGACCCATATAGATTCTCCAATTGGGTAACTAAAGTTTGATGAAATTTTTTATTTTTCTGTTTGGTGTGAAAATTTGTTGCCTTTGTTTTAACTTTTTAAGAAATCGTGCTTAAATTTCAGGTTTGATTCTTTGTCTTCTGGAAAGCAAGTAACTTTCTTTAGTTCTTTGAACTTCTAATGATTTGGAAACTAAGTATTAACTTTGGAATGCAGAAGATATGGTCTTTGTGGCGCTCTTTTTTGTTCCCCTTTGTTTTGCCAGGGAGTTCATAAAAATGATTTTACTTACTGGTGAACAGATGGTGGCAAAGTTGGATCGAGTACGTGAATCAAGAGCAGCAAAATGGCATAAATGATGGATCCTCTTCCTTAGAGCATTCTGACCCTGTTTGTTCTTCAAAGAGGCCTGCTAGTATTGATAATTCTGATTTAATTTATGATGGCACATCAGAGGACTCCAATATCAGCATTGAAATTCAAGATAGTCTTTTAGAAGGACGTGACTATGTGCTGCTTCCACAAGAGGTTTGGAGCCAGTTGCATTTATGGTAAGTAATATGGTTTTGGTATGATCCTGAGCATCATCTTTTGAACGTTTTGAACCCTTGTGAATTTTCTACACCTGCATTCACAAATTGTTTTTGTTGACTTTAAGCTTCAAAGTTTATAGCATTTCTTAGTCTACTTGTTATGTTGGAGATCTAGTTCCAACAGAGGATTGTATGCTTGATAGTTGGTTAAGGACTGGGTCAGATTACGTTATGCCGCATTTGATTGGGACTTTCTTGGTGAGCTGTTGCTGTGTACTTTTGCATGCTTTAAGGTCCAATCTTAGCTATTCAATCATATAACTCTCATTGGCTTAGACATTGTCAATCTTGGGGAAAATGTCTTGTATTGAGGGTTTCTCCAAGTTGTCCAATTGTCAAAGTCAGGGAACCTTTGGTTGGTCGACAATGAGGTGGTGAACCAAGTGGCATGACCTTTAATAAAGAAGAACTTCGATAAAGGAAGCCAGTAGCTCAAAAATGGAAATTTGGGTTTTGTATTTATAGTTGTGGCTTCTGATAAACTGTTGTTTAAAAGGTAGCAATCATTGTGTTCTTATATATAGGTATGGAGGAGGTCCAACATTAGCACGGAAAGTGATTAGCTCTGGTCTTTCGCAGACTGAATTAGCAGTTGAGGTCTATCCTCTCCGTCTTCAACTTCTTGTTACGCCTAAGGGTGACCGTTGGACTATAAGAATAAGCAAGAAGGTACATGTTTGACATCACATATCTTTTTATCTCTGCATGCTGTAATAGGGACTGCATAGTATCTCTTGTGAGATATTTGATGAGCCATTTGAGTATTTGGTCTCTTAGGTTACGTTTAATCTCAATATTGTTGTGTGTTAAACAAACTAGCAGATATATACCCCGAAAACATTAACTACGTTACACAGCCCATGACACCTTAACCCAGTACATTATCAGTTTATTTACTAGTCTATTGACACTGAAGACCAGCCTGACCATGGGCATCTCTTTTTAGTACCAGTTCCCCCACCATCACAGTATTACCATCAGTGGCATTGAAAGGTCTAACACATTTATAAATTTTTCAGGTGATGAAATTCTGGATATTTACCTAAAATAGTTTGACCATTGTATACATAGTGTTGCTACCAGCTCACATTAGTTTTAGCTTTTACTTTTTGTTACTCCTTTTATCTTCATTTTGGGCTGATTAGTATGTTGAGAATTGATATACAACAGGCAGTGCCACCATAGTTGTCATAGATTGGAAAAAATTTGAAACCTAGATCATTGCTTAGCCCATGAATCATGTCAAGAAGATAGCCCTTGCTCATCCTCTGAAGCTTTTTCTGTTATCCGAACTTGAAATCTCCAACATGGAATCCTTAGTTCATAAGCACCGGAAAGCTCCCTTTGGTTAAGCATCATCAATCTGTAGTTCAAAATTTCCAGTAGCTACAACCAATATTTTTCACCTCTTGTATTTAGCGATTATAAATTCCATGTTCAAGTTTTTAATAGTAAAATCAATAAAAGTTCATTCACTAACTTGAAGTTTTATTGCTATGTAGAAGCTGAAATCACTGATCTCTAAGCTCTACTTATTTTGGCAGGAGACAATTGGGGAGCTTCATCGAAAGGCCTGTGAGATCTTTGATCTGAGTTTAGAACAAGTAAGGTCAAATATCTCATATATTTTGAACAAAATATATTTGGCAATTCTAGTATTTTGCAGCATGTCCTCTGAATAATCATTATTTTTTCTTATTTTGATGTCCACATTGTTTCTTGACAGGTATGCATTTGGGATTATTATGGACACCGAAAGCATGCTTTGATGAATGACATGGATAGAACACTTGATGATGCCAACATACAGATGGATCAAGATGTGAGTGATAAATTGGTTGCCCTGTGTTTTGGAACATTATGTACATGTCTATTGCATGTGTATCACGTAAAAGATAGTTTCAAGAATTATATGTGGTTCCAAATCATACTGTGTTGTGTAAATATGAGTGAAATTGCCACCTCATTTGAAAACCATAGTGATTTTACCTTCAACTGCCACAATTATTTGGTCTTCTTAAAAGCAATTCCAAAACCGTATTTGGAATGCTCAATTTTTCTACAGTACCTGATAAGTACTAGGGGGTTATCACTTCTGCTTTATATTTACATGTTTTGGTTACTCTTACATCCAGTGTTAGTTGTAACCCATTTGAGTTTAGATTCCACATCTCCTTCATAATTGGTACTCTCTATGAAGTCATTGTCTAGTCAAATAGCAAAGTATTGAACCTGCATGGCGACACCTTGAGTTCTGTTGCACTATAGCAGCTTCTTCATTGCAAAAAAATAAGTAATGTTCGCAAAGAAATGACTTCTCACACAACATGAGGTGGGAGAGTCAAGAAGTTATCTTTTTGAAAGAAAAATAATTCTAGATGGAATTGATGGCATTCTAACCTTAGTTTCTGAGGTCTGACATTGTAGTTTAATGCATTCTGATACTTTCTGCCACATTTTACTTGCACAATTTTTGCTTTCAGCATTGTTTTCCATTCCACTTTGGACAAGCTTGTACCCTCAAACTTTGACTCCTCAGTGAAATATAATCACCCTCAAACTAATGGTGCCAAATCACAATGTTTTTTTTGTCACACTGCTATAAGATATATAATCTAGCATGGAGAACAACCCTTTGCATCTACTTCATGAATGCTGCTTCCATAGTATTCAAGAAATGATGCCTTTTCTCTTTTTAACAGTTGGCTTTTCTTTTCTTCTACAATTAAATATACAGATACTGGTGGAGGTTCTAAACAATGTCAATGGTACTGCGTTGAGTGGTTATAAGAGTTCTATTCAAGACAATGGATCTTCTAAGAAGGAAGCTAGTTCAATTCTTTTAGAGCCTTCTAAGTCAAGCTTCTCAATTGCAGGAGGTCTATCTGCAAGCACAGGTGGTTCAAAAAGCTGTGGTTCAGAGCTTTCACAAGGTCAGAACCCAATAACTTTGGGTAGGGAGTTGGATAACACATATGGGAGCAGTGGTGTTACCACAAGGGGATCTTCTGGTGGCTTGATTGGGCTGTTGAACTTAGGGAACACTTGCTTTATGAATAGCGCAATACAGTGTCTTGTTCATACACCAGAGTTTGCAAAATATTTTCGGGAGGATTATCACCAAGAGATAAATTGGCAAAATCCCTTGGGTATGGTGGTAAGTTGGGGATACAATGATGTGAATGCCATTTGCCATAATTTTGTGTCATCATGATTGCAAAAAGTAATTAAACATGCTGTATGAAAAGTTTAGTGTGACTGCTTGAAGACTTTGTGGTGGAATAGTTCACTGCACTTTTACTGGACTTAGTTCCAAGGGGTTATCATCAATTTACATAATAGAGTTTCATAGTTTAATGAGCTTGAATAAGGGTTGATGATCTTGGATAATTTTAAAGCTGGTTACCTTTTTCTCACTGTCTGTGTCTCCAAACAAAAAGAGTTTCTCTTATCCTTGGATCCTGAGGAACTTCTGCAGGTTCAGCATTTGTCTTTTGGATGCGATCTTTATCATTCTTTTGGTGAAAAAAAGGCCTTCTATCTGTTATTTGTTTCACCATTTTAATATATTCCAAATAACGGAAGTGGAAATAGATGTCTTTTTATGTATGTCATTGTGGGACCTAATGTTGGATTATATTTCTCACAGAATACAACTTTTGAAGTTTACCTATCTACCCTTCGAGTGAATCTTTTATGAGATGCGCATAGTAATTTTGAGAGTAAATTTTATTTAGTGTTGATTTATTTTAACGTTGTTTGTTTATGGAAGCAATTGAATTTGTGATGGCAAGTTGTTGCAGCCGTTCTGGAATTAGTAGACTATGACTGAATCTCTATTGCCTTTTGTTTATTGAATGAATGTAATCCTTTTTGTAGGGTGAGCTAGCCCTAGCATTTGGTGAGTTACTCCGCAAGCTATGGGCACCAGGACGAACATCAATTGCTCCTCGGCCATTTAAAGCAAAACTTGCTCGTTTTGCTCCACAGTTCAGTGGATATAATCAGCATGATTCTCAGGTTCTTAATATCATCCAATTGTTTGTAGATATGTAAATTGCTTGAAGTTGGCTTACATGTACCTATTATAATGTTTTCAGGAACTTTTAGCATTTCTTCTAGATGGTCTTCATGAAGATTTGAATCGTGTCAAGCATAAACCTTATATTAAGTCTAGAGATGCTGATGGTCGCCCAGATGAAGAAGTTGCTGATGAGTACTGGGCAAATCACATTGCTCGCAATGACTCGATAATTGTTGATGTGTGCCAAGTGAGTTTTACATATTATAAATTGTTTACCTTAGAATTTGATTCAGGAGTTAGTAAATTGACATTGTATTTATTATTTCTGCATGGTGAGTGGTGATATTGTTTGAATATGTTGAAGAAATTTTGTGTTTCTATGCTTTTTATTCTTTGGCTTGATTTCAGGATTGCCGACGCGATTTTTTTAAAGTTTTTACTCACTATAATAGACTACATGCTGAATTATGGTATAAACATGACTCTTTATGTTCATTTTCTTGTCTTAGAATTAAGATTGCTTTTGTTTAGTGTTAAAGCGGGTAATCTTAGTTCACTGAATGATTTTAAACATAGAGTGTCTTTTATCTTGTGAAATAATTGTTACTTCTGCAATTTGGGCTTTTGGAGTAAAATCTATCATTGGACTGCACAGTGTATTTATTGTGATTCTTTTGTTGCTCAGTTATTGTTCTAGATTTCGTTTCTTTTTTAACCTCTGCATAGATTCTGTATCTTAGAGCTGGAGCCATGAATAATATCCCTTTTCATAAAGTTTACTGTTAACTTCTTGCCAAGGAAACTTATTTCACCTAATGTTGTTAACAACCTACCGTATATAAATTCCAGTGAATCCAGCTCATTGTGCAAGATTCCTTGCTATTATTTGAAGCTCTTTATATTTGAACCTTAATACTTTTTCCATTAGGTTATTAGACGCGAATGATTGGTTTATTTTTCCTTATATACGTTGTGTGAATACCATTTGCAGTAGTTCCTGTATCTGATCCTGCTTAAATTTGGAAGATGTCCCTCAATCCATTTGACTTTTGGGCAGGGACAATACAAGTCAACGTTGGTTTGCCCTGTGTGCAACAAAATCTCCGTGACATTTGATCCCTTCATGTATCTTTCTTTGCCGCTTCTGTCCACCACTACACGATCTATGACTGTGACAGTTTTTAGTTGCGATGGAAGTGCCCTCCCATTTGCTTGCAACTTGAATGTTCCAAAACAAGGAAGGTGCAGGGACTTGATTCAAGCACTCAGCAATTCTTGTTCCTTGAAGAACAATGAGGAGCTTAAACTTGCTGAGGTTTTTAGTTTGAACTTTATGAATAGTGTGCTTATGAATATTGCCTTCGATGGATCATCTTAGTTATTTTGTTGTTTCTAGGTACGGAACCATACTTTTCAACAGTTTTTAGAAGACCCATTAATTTCATTGTCTACAATCAAAGATGATGATCACCTTGTTGCATACAAGATTCCAAAGTCAGCGAAGAAGACACTTCTGCTTAGATTGATCCATCGCTGGCAAGAGCCGTGCGTATCAGTAAATTTATAATTTTTTCCTAATTACTCCATGTGACATTTTGGTATGGGTTTCATAGGAGTTTGGTGTTTAGTTCTTTGTGATGTTTCTCTTCTCCATTTGTGCATGTATGTTATAGATATGTGCAAATGCCAATAAGTAATAGCTTGTTTGGCATGTGGTCCCATGCCTATACACATCACACTTTCGAGCTCTTTAGGAAAAAAGGAAAATATAGTTATATGCATAATGATGTGCCTTGATTTATATTGATTTAATTTACTTGTGGGGCAAATGATGTGCCTTGATGTATATTGATGTAATTTACTTTTCAGGCTAACAATTAGTACCCAGAATGGATCAGAGTGCTATCCCAACTGGACTCCATTTGTCTCAGTGGTTGCATGTGATGAACTTACAAGAGGTGACATTCAAACAGTGGTTCAGAGAATGCTCTCCCCTTTGCTGAAATCTGAGATACGGGCTAAGTCTGGTGATATTATTGACTCACTGACACCATCAAATACCTGCCATGACAGCAAGTCTGTTGAAAAATGCTGTGACCCTTTGACAGATTCAGTCAACAAGAATAATAGTAGTTCAAAAGCCACAGAATCATTGAAACTACCTCTTCAGCTTGTTGATGAAAATAATGAGTGTGTTGACCTTACCGTGGGAGAAGAGAAAGCCATTAAGGTTTCTTCCTCATCGACTTCGATATTAGTATATCTTGATTGGTCACAAGAATTATTAAAGATGTATGACACTCATTTCTTGGAAAGCTTACCTGAAGTATGCAAATATGGGCCTGTGAATAAGAAAGCTCGTACTGAACCTCTTTCCCTTTACACTTGTTTGGAAGCTTTTCTCCGAGAAGAGCCCTTGGTACCAGAAGATATGTGGTTAGTGTCCAATTGTTCCCATTATCAACTGCTTGCTAGAAAGCAGACTTGTCCTTCTTGACATATATATTGCCTTGTTTTGTCATTTTGTGAAGTTGCATATGTTCATGTTATCTTGCCCATTTGAAGCTTTCTACGTTTCCTTTTACATTTCTTTTCTTGTGTTGTAGTATAATAATCCTGTTTCATTTGGATGAATTATGTGTTAGCATCACCTACAGCTCTAGTAACTAATCTGTTCTAATGCAAGGAGCAGAAACAACTTCAATAAAGCGACTAATGTTTTGAATTTGACAGGTTATGCCCAAAATGCAAAGAACGTCGTCAAGCAAGCAAGAAGCTTGACTTGTGGAGGCTTCCTGAAGTTTTAGTTATCCATTTGAAGAGGTTCTCGTACAGTAGGTCAATGAAGCATAAATTAGAAACATTTGTGAACTTTCCCATTCATGACTTTGACTTGACAAAATATGTAGCCAACAAAAACAACACCCAACGTCAACTCTATGAACTCTATGCCTTAACAAACCATTATGGTGGCATGGGGAGTGGACACTACACTGCATATATCAAGGTGAGTGTAGGATTCATTGTGACTTCATGGTCATGAATGCTGAAATAAAACTAAAAATAGTAATACTAGTCTAAAATCATAGTTTTTTTATTACCATCTAATATTCTGTCTAATGTGCAGCTCCTTGATGAGAATAGGTGGTATAACTTTGATGACAATCATATATCACCAATAAATGAAGAAGAAGTAAGGTCACCTGCTGCATATGTTCTCTTTTATCGGAGACTGAAGTGTGCTGACGCTGCTAGTAATGGGCAGCCTGATGCTGCTTATTCCAATGGGTCATCCCACAAGTGAACTCCATGATCATGCATGTATATTGCTACACTGGAACAATCGTTTTCAGGTATCTAAATTACTATGAAGAATGTACAAATTCAAGAAACTGTTGAAACTTGCCAGTTGGCTTTCACATTTTTAGATTGGGAATCTAATTAAAAGTTTTGAAATTTGAAAATTTTCTCTGTATGTTCAAATTATTCTTTGTTGTCATTCCATTGCAATCTGCGAGCATTGAAGATTGAATTCGACAATCTTGATAATATGAGAGAGAAAACGTCTGTCTGCACAAACATTTGCTTATATGAATCACAACTTGTAAAACAAGCTGAACGTTCAGTGAATTTGTGTTCTTGAAAAAGACACTCTGGATTGACATATCCTACTGTTAAAACTGAAAACTAGTAGTAGATTTCTACCTGTGGCCATCCCCATAGATGTTGAACCTACAAAATCGAACCATAGGAAGAAAATGGAAATAAATTTCTTTTGAGGTTTCCATGGAAATTAGGTTCACATCGAAATAATAATGAACAGTGACTTACTAAGCACCAAGAGTTATGGCTTCCTTTTTAACTTCCTGATTTTTTTTTTTTGTTAAGCTTTTATGATTGATTTGGTTTTACAGGCAAAGGGGCTGATACTGCAGATTCCAAGCTTTTTACAGAACTAGTCGTAGTAGAGACATCATTGTGCTCCAACCAGTGCAAGAACTGATTTATTCCAAGCATGAGGAACTTGTACTATTTTTATCTGTAGTTACAGGTGGTTCAATCCTTCAGCTTATGAATTCTAAGCAAATACCTTGAGGAATTATAAGCGGTGAAGCCTTATTGGCATGCGTATCATTGAGCAATTTATCGATGCAAAGAGAGAAGAAATTGGACTATGAGTGCTCACATTTTGTATAAATTAACGAGAATATACAGCCTTGGATTGGGGGGTCATTGGAAAAAAACATGAATACATTCTTAGGCTGACCTTATTATGGCACTCATAGTTTGATTTCCTTTCTTGCAAGCAGTAAGGCCTGGACGTCATAAGTGTCTTGTTCTCTTAACATGTCATTGATCACTGGATGGTTGCTTACAACACAACAATCGATACAACTCCATAGTCGAAGCCCACAGAAAACTGTCAGAAGTAAGACATGGTAGGTACTATCAGGATGGTTATGGTGATCTAGTGACTGCGATAGTTTTTATTATAATTTATGTTGTAATTGGTCATCTTTGATCATTCTATTTGGCTTTTGTTACTTAAAAATCAAGTAGAAGCATGTGTTGTTTGTTTCACTTGCAGGAAGTGATCTGTGATTAAACAAGAGAATTTGTTGGATATAGACATCGGGTTTTCATTTAGGCAATGCACTTTCTCTGTCTGCATGCTTAACTCCTTTCCCAGACAGATTCTCGGGCCAGCATCTCGCGCAAAGAACTTGAAATGAACTCTTTTGCCTGTATATAACCATTCTCAAGCCACCTTTCAGGTAACTCACGGCAATTCTCTCCCCACAGATTCTCCATCCTCCCCATGCCATATGCAGGTGGCAATGGATCGAGCCTGGACCTCCAAAGTCCAAGCTTGGGGCCGAGAAAATTTAGGCTCAAGCCTAGCTATAAGTTTTATCAAACTTATGTTAATTTGTTGACTTCAAGCCGGATTGTTCGATTTCTCATAACCGATCGGGTTTGAAAAATTGTTTCAAGCTCAATCAGAACCGAATACCTTAACTGGAGCCTGATTGACCAGGGCTTTTTACCTTTGCCCAAACGTAGATCAGAAACCATCCCCTTTAACAAGCCGGTCATACAGCAATCACTGGTGGGCACAATCTCAATGACTCTGAATTGCCTCATGCATGTAAAGGCATGTCTCCGAGTTCATCAAAGCATGTGAATCTCACCATTGTTTGCATTAACCCCATAACCTTAGATACTCTTGTAAATAAATCGACCCAAATGCAGACATTGGAAGACCCGTTGTGACATTATTTTGAAGAGTCGTCTAATCAAGGTCTTAGTGTTTTCTCTTTTATATAAGTGATTTATAGAAATGAATCTTCAGGTACCTAATGAATAAATATATATATATATATATAATAATATATTTTTTGCATAAATTATTTAATAATTTAACACGTCAAAGATAAATTATTTGATGAATTAGTCACCTAGAATTATAATTAGATGATGGATTCGATTCAAACTAACAAATCAATAGTGTGTATCGCAACAACTTTAAGATACCTTTAAGCAGATATGTACAAAGCATTTTTTAGAAACCAAAAATAATTCAGACCTGTAACATCAAAATTTTAACACTTGTACACATGGAGAGAAAATTCTGATGATATGTAGCCATCAGGACGATAAATTTTCATAAATGCGGAAGAAATGATACTTCTTTGCTACAATTTCACGACTCATACTTGAACCTTTACAACTTTGTATTTGCAGTACAGAAATACGTGAATAATAAGCATTCTTTATGATCTTCCAATGTGATTCACACCACCAAAAAATTGCATTATTTTGTATTACTAAATGACTAATGCTTCTATGCCTCATCCACTAGTTCGAATAAAAAAAGGTCCATGCGATACTGACGTAGTAGTCTATATGAGCTTCTTCTCTGATTTTCAACATCATAGTGCATCCAGCAACAACAACAATCATCAGTGTTCTTTTCCATGTGACATTTTTATTCAAAACTTATTATTATTTAGAACTTTGATACTAGCTAGACGATCCTATGATAACTCAAATCCTATGAAAACACCAAATAAATCACAGTTACGTAACGTTTGAAATGACAAAAAGAAGACAAAAGCTTAAAGAGAATGTGCTTCGTCAGAAGTCTAATGGGTTGGTAAGTCCCATCAACCCCAGAAGGCGCCATTTGCAGTAAGGCATGATCTTATCGTGTTTTTTTTTGTGTCAACTTGAATTTGGATGTGGAAAATCGTAGCTGTCTTTCATTGTCGGTCATAAAAGTGAATGATGTACGTGCGTGTTTGCCACTTTCCTCTTAGATTATATACATGCCATTGAAGGTTCTTCGAGATTAAGGTGCATGATAAGGATGATTTAGATAAACTAAGCGCTATTAGTAATCTAAAAATGCTTGACAAAAGTTGAAGACGTGCGTTTTCCAAACATTATTTGATTAATACTTAAATGGCAAATTACTAATTAAAGTGAGATGCAAAAACCGTAGCCGTTGTTATATAGTGATTTGCAGCCAATGGCAGAATCTGACCACTTCCGTCTGGTGTTGGACAATATAATAAATTAGGAAGGCTGATGGCACTTGCATGCGTTGTGCTCATGAGGACCATGAAACGAAGTAGGCACTAGTTGCTGTCGAGCGATAAAAGAAATCTCTGTTTGAGAAAAAGGGTTTTGCATCTTTTTCATGTTGCAATCCATCGTAAAGATACGATACATTGTGTATTTGCTTCGGCGTGGAAATTTCAATTCCACAATCACACATGCTTCTTTAACATACTTTTACTTTGTCTATCGACTTTGTTCTGGAAAGAAGTAGCATCAAGAAACAGTATGTCTTGTTTAATTTAACATTTGTTGTTCTGTGAATGGATTCCACTAAAACTTGATCAGCCAACATACCTACTGTCTCTATGTGAGAAAAAATTGAAATTGTTGGTTCATATCTAAGAGGAATCTGACATTGATAATGTCAATTTCACCACTTAATCCTTATGTTTAACTATTTTTTAATTATCGTGTTAATCTTATTCAGATCGTTAATTAGATACGAAAGGTCTTACCACCTCATTTATGACGTTTATTTTTTTTCTGTTACAATGTCTAATGGCTTACATTAATTTCTTAATTGTAGTCAAAATGCATATATTATTGGTGAAATCAGATCCTTATAATTAATATCTATAAATTGTGATGTACCTTAGTTATAAAGGTCTGTAAATAATTAATAATTATCGATCGTAAAGATATCCATTGACAAAGACGAGTGAAAGGTCCATCATGCAAAGTTTTGAATATCAAACACTCTCATGATGATTTAGCTCAACTTTATGAATTGACATTTGCGATTGTCATGCACCAAAGAGTACCACTTTGATTATACAAACGTTTGAAAAAAAAAGACAAACAAGCAAACAAACTAAGAATATTGGATTATGCGTTCTCCACTTTCTTCTTTCAATTTACTGGATTTTCATCTTCAAATGGTAATGATGTTTAAACGAAGAGGAGCAAAGGTAATCCCTCCAATGGAAAGAAAACGAAAACCAGATCACATCCCTTTCTTTTATATGGTTTTAGTGATAAGTTCGATGGAGGCTGCTAATTTCATCAATTGGGATCGATGTGGAGAAACGTAGATGAATTTTCATGGTTGTTGCAAAAGCAACAAAATCATTACATATTTGTGGGTAGCTCTAAGAGATCCAAGAAGTGTAAAGAAGTTGAAACTTTGAGATGTTCAACTATATACATCACGAGTTCAACTGTATACATCACGACTTTTTTAAAATCTATTTTAGATAAATAATTTTAAAGAAGTAAAAAAAACCATGAACACGGTCTTGAAAAGTTGGAAAAGAAAGTGGTCAAAGTGGACATGAATATAACATGTTTTATTAAATTAATCTAAATATTACCTGCGTACGAGTTCTTTATTCGTGAAAAATTTATAAATTTTTCTTCACGCATAAAGAACAGCAAGAATGTAGAGTTGATTATATGAAAATTAGTGGTCTGTGCATACTTCATCTTCTGTCTCCACTGTTCCAAGTCTAACTCGCACACTATTATTAGAGATGATTAATCAAGTTTTTGTAATCATGTCCAAAACTTAAACTAACACATTTAAATCCAGTACATAATGTAAGTGGACCTGTAAAGGCTAACTGAAGGATGCGAATAGGCTTTTAGAGGTCAAATAGGTTAATGAAAGTTGACAAATCCGCAATGTATCTTCACTGATGCATTATGTCAGTCACTTTTCAATAATGTCTCTTCGGATGTTACTTGGCATAATCTTCTTTTGAAAAACTCTCTCGACCTGAAAAAATAGAATGCAAAATAAGAAGAGATGGTACGACCAACATGACTCTATTTGTGAATTGTGTAAAGTGTTAGTGGAAAATTGTAATAATTTATTCTTTAATTGCACCTACTTTAAAGTGGTACCGGGACGCATTCAACAATTGCTAGGAATAGTTGTACGATCATTGGATTGAGGCAAACTCTTGACAAGCATATTTCTCTAACTAGACTGAAATAACTGAATGTTATTCTCGTCAAAATCGCTTTTGTAACCACTATTTATTCACTATGGAAACAAAAGAACAATAGGCTATACAAGGGGGCTGTTGAAGATAAATATTAAGTTGTGGATCGTAGCATAATCTAGATAAGAGTTGTGTTTATTGTTGTTAAGATATATGTTATAAATTTCATTATTTAATTTTAGAATTTTTGATAATTGGATATTCAAGATAATGAAAGTCTTAAAATTCAAATTAAGATGAGGTGTAACCAAATAACACTTCTTGTTTGAATTGGATTTTGGGATAATTGTTTAAGTGTAAAAGAATTCTATCTTCAATAGATGTGTGTGAGGGTCACGTTGATGTGGGTAAAAAGACATCGTGAGTAACTAGAAAATTGTATGCGAGCGTGACTCCTTTGTCTGTTTTGGATGGTTGCACGATCAGTGCGAATTTGTTAAAAAGTGCATGGAAGGACTGATATGCTGATCTTTATAATGGTATAATTCTATCTTGAGCTGCAATATTTGTTAATTGATTTCTTTGTGAGTGCGAAATCTTGGAGTATTTATGACTGGGTGTTGATCTTTTCGTATGTGGCTCACGGTTGGGTTGTTCTGCATATTGTGTGTGTCCTATGGCAATGTTAATCATGGTATGGGTTCTGTTGGATTTTGTATGAAGGCTTATTTGTTTGGTTTGTCATGCTTGATGTCTTCCGGCTGCAATTGTGAGTTAGCACTGCAATTTGTGTGAATCAGTCCACAGTTTGTGGTGACAATTTTCAGATCTATTTCAATAATGCTAAACCTATCGAAAAGTTGTTCTTCTTTTCTATCTCAAGTATATTCTATTTTGTTCTTAGTTAGTTAATCACTTAGAGTTATTCGTTTATAGTTCTTTCATTAAAAGATCATTGAAAAAAATCTTCTGTTGAGGTTAACACGAGTCGTTCGAGTTATTGAGTGTAAATTACTTTCATGGGTAGTAAGGACGAAGGGTAGTGTCAATAGTTGGGTGGTGTCAGCTTAGCAAAACCTTTTATAAAACTATCATTATTCATTGGTGAAAGTATTAAGATAGGTGAGGGCTTATAGACGTAGGTAAAGTGTGTTGAACTACATTAATAAATTTCGATGTTGATGCGTTTAATTTTTCTATTTTTTTGTTTGTGCTAAAAACGATTGGGAAAAATTTTAAAGTTTGCGAAACCATTACATCATTCAGTTTTTCAATTAGTATTAGAACTTGGTCATCGAATCAAAACTTGGTATAGAAAGTTGGTGTAGATCTGTGTTTCACAAATATGATTATAAGAGAAGGTGCATCGATTACCAGATCACCGCTGTTGGATAGTTCCAATTATCCTGCGTGGAAAGTATGTATGAAAGTTTTTATTCAGGCACAGGGAACAATGGCATAGAACTCGATGCTACATGGCTGGACCCATCTAGAGATAACTGAAGACAAGGGAGAAGTAGTATTGAAAGACCCATCTGAGTGGACAAGAGCTAAAGAAGAGAGAGCATTTGGAAATTCTCAAGTTATGTATGCCATCTTTAGTGCTATTGATGAAGGTCACTTTTCAATGATATCAGCTTGTGAATCGGTTAAAGAAGCGTAAGATACTTTGCAGATTATACATGAGGGATCGAAATATGTGATAGCCTCATAACTTCAAATGTTGGCTGTGAGGTTTGAAGAGAAAAATATGGATGATAGTAAAATCATTGGAGACTTCCATGAGATATTGCGCGATATAGCAAACCAAACACATCAACTCGGGAAGAAATACTCTAACCTGAAACTGGTAAAGAAGATGCTAAGATCACTACCTCCAAGATTTATTCCGAAAATTGCAGCAATTGATGAGGTTTATGACATTAATGATTTGTCGTTAGAGAAGGGAATTGGAATTCTTACTAATTTCGAAATGAATTTGTTAAGGGGCAAACAAGAAAGAAGCAAATGATTGACACTACAAGCTGAAACTTGAAAATGTATGAATAATGTAGAAAATGAATCCGACGAGAATGAGATTTTGGTATTATTAACATGAAATTTTAGTAAGTGGCTGAAGAGAGTGAAAAAATATAGATCTGAATTTAGGCAAAACGGTGGGAGCTCATCGAACTACAACTTCAAATAACAACTAAAAACTCAGAAGGGTGAAAGAAAGGTGAAGAAAATTCAATGCCATGAATGTCAAGGCTTCAGACATGTACAAGCAGAATGTGCTAACACCTTGAAGAAGAGAAAAGAGAAATTCTTTACGAGCACTTAAAGTGAGAATGAATCTGAAGGTGAATATAGTAGTGAAGAAGAAATTACGAATAGTGTTGCGTTAGTTGCTTTATACAACAAAAGTTCAGTTGCTTGCTTAACAATAATCAAGAAGGAAGTAATCGATGATAAAAATATAAGAAAATCGAAAAGTTTCAGAAAAAATGTAGACGAATCAGCTCAAAGCTCAATCTTTTATTACAATAGTGATGATAGTGGTTCAAATGATAAAAAGGAGAATATTTACGAAGCTTATGAATTAATGTATGCAAAATGGGTGCAAATATGTAAGAAGAATGAAAAGTTGAATGAAGAAAACTTATTTATGAAGAACATTATTCGAGATTTAGAGAAGAAATTAATGTCAACATTAGATGAACTTGGTGAAGCAAAACTGAAATTGGTCAGTACCAAAAAGGGATTGAAGATGTTAAATGGTGGCATGGAGAAGTTAGAAAAATTGTTGGAAATCATTAAGATAAAAGGAGATCTTCAAGGCATTAGCTACAAAGGTGAATACTCTAAGATGAATGATGAGAAAAATAATGCATCCAAATTTATCCAAGGAGAAACCTCGAGGAGGAATCGGAGTTTTGTTCCTAAATGTCATTTATGTGGGATTATCGGACACATAAGGCCAAAATGCTACAAGTTACTATAGATGTTGTTTTAAAGAACCCAAAACTGAAAGAACATATATTCCTCACAAAATTTCCAGCAGTAGTCCACAATTCTGAAGCACACTTAGGTTAAAAAGAGTCAATTACAAGCTCTCGTAGTTCTTAAATCAATGAAGGTGACTTCGCGTAATGGTTGGTATTTTGATCATGGATGTTCACGCAATATGACATGAGAAAATAATTACTTATCCAATTATCAAAGTTGTATGGATGGACATGTGACATTTGGAGATGAAAAGAAGGCTTTGGTAATAGGTAGAGAGACGTTGAGTGTGGATGGACTGTCACATCTCAAAAATGTGTTTCATGTCGATGGATTAAAAACCAACTTGGTGAGTATAAGCTAACTTTGTGATATGGTTTATTAATTAAATTTACGAGTGATGAATACAGACTACTAACTAAACAAGAAGAATGTATTGTGAGTGGAAAACAATTAGCAAATAATTGCTATATGTTTCAGGTCACTACTAATTGCAATCAACCTCATACGACAATAATATAGATCTATGACATCAAAAGCTTGGACACGTTAACTATAAGCTTATTAGCAAGTTAAAGATAATGGAAGCTATTAAAGGTTTACCCTTAATGAACAAAGAAGACAAATCGTTGTGTAGTGCATGTCAAATAGGTAAGCAGATCAGAGTGCCAAATATAATTATCAGTGATTTGACATGGTCAAACAGTCAAATACCTCTCCCTTTGCCAAAAATTAGTTGATCAGTCATTTACCAAACAAGGTAATAATACTAGAGTCAAGAACTCAAGATCCACGGCCTGTTTTGCTTTTAGACGTTAAATAGGTTAATGAGAGTTGAAAAAATTTAAAGGGTTAAATGATGATTTTTAACCTTTTAATTTTTTATAAATGTCCAAACTATATATAGTAAAACCTCTATAAATGAATATTTTTGGGACCTGAAAAATTATTATCTTATACGGAGTTATTAATTTATCATTAAATGAATATTTTATTAATTTATCGATAAATTAATATTTATTAATTTATAGAATAAATTTTATTTTGTACATTATATTCGTCAAATTAAACAATTAAAATTTTCTTTAACTAAGAAAAGAAAATAAATAAACAATTAATTAATGATGGTGCATTGTATTTAAGTTTATTAATCTTGTCAAAAATAAGTTTATTAATCTTAGGTTAGCGTGAATCAAAATAGAGTGCATGTAGGTACATTAGAATATGAAGTGTTGCGAATTGTTTCAAGTACACAATATTGTATAGAGTTTATAAATAGATACATGTACTTTAACTTCATATACCAAAATATAAAATTCATATATTATATCTTCTCTTCCATGGCTACTCATTTGAAAGGTGTAAAAAAGTCTACGTTAACTGATAAGATGAGAAAAGCATTATGTGAGTACAAAAATCAGTATCCCTCTTCAAGTCAAAAAGATTTGCAATAATGGATTCAACAAAAGTTTGATCTCTCTATTAGTCAATCAACAATATCAAATACTCTTAAAAGGTCAACAGAGTATTTATCAAAAGAGATAACAAATAGCAATGTTAAAAGGCACAAATCAGCAAAATATCATGAATTAGAAAAGGTATT
>JANIJH010000003.1:2835736-2853025 GCA_024520975.1 Erythroxylum areolatum
GAATTCAAGTGGGTGTAAAAGTTCACACTGAACTAAAAAGTGTACAATATAGTAGTTTGCCAAAATCCTAAGTGGGAGCTTAGGTAGAGGACGTAGGTCTTAGCACCGAACCTCTATAAAAACAGTATTTGCTTTCTTCCCTACTCTTTTTCATTTGTTTAATTTGATTGTTTATTGTGTATTAATTTCGTGTCTTTTGTAGAACTCTGCGAAAAAGTTTTGACGATCTATTCAACCCCCCTTCTAGATCGCTTTCAATTTCTAATTTACATTATAGAAATGTCATGAATGTAGAGCAGATTTTGAATTATTCTAGTAAAAATGAAGCTTTAATAGAATCGCCTACGGACGAAGAAATTATTCAAGAAGTAATGGGTATGGAAGATGATGACAATAAAGATCCAGACGATAGCAACGCTATACCACATGTTTTTCCAAAAGAAGCTTTTCTTGCCGTAGAGATTTTGAAAAGTTACTTGCTTCGAAATAAGAAGAATGTGCTGAATATAGTTTATGCCCTCTAAAAAGTTAAAGATGAAATTGAATTCAGTTCGCATGAAAAGAAAATCAATTGATTATAGATACATATTTTGGGAAAGCATAAAATTTGAAATAAAAATTGTTTAAGAAGTGCTTTATTTCATGAATTATATATATAATTTTCATACCTATTTAATGAATTATTATTTTATATTTTCAGTGAGCCTCAAGGAATTTTTTAAACTATTATCTTATGCATTTAGCGATATTATTATTTTATCCTATTGGCCTAAGTTAGGACTGAAAAAAATTATTATTTAATCAAGATTATTAATTTATCGAATATTAATTTATCGAAATTTTACTGTAATATTTTGAAGCAGTTGATTATTACAAACGATATAAATACAATTATTAATAAAATAAGCACAATTACGATAAGGATCTTAGTTTAAAACTTCTTTCAATCCATTCCATTCTACGTAAATTCGCAACTACAAGGCAAAGCGAGTACTAATCATTATAAAGGTTTCACATTCCAACTTAAGTTATATATATATATATATATATAAAAGAAACTTATTAGTTGTCTACTCTCAGGTAGGGTAATAAGAGTTGAAGAAGAACAATCATTTATTTTTAAACCAGCATCTTTAAGAGCAAACAGTAGCGCAAAAAGAGGATAAAACTCTTCTTTCTTGATTTTCCTGGATAATCGGAATCACAGGAAATCTTATATACATTATTACATATATATATATATATATATAAAAGTTTATATACTAATCACGTCCTCCAACTCTTCATGCAAGATACTGAACCACGTTGGCACACATCTCGTGAAAACAGCAACATCCATCAGTGTTTGTTATGGCTGGAAATTCATATAACATGTTTCTTTGCACGCAAATAGAAACATTAAATTTGCCGTGTCAGCATGATAATTAAGTATACTTAATTGAGTTGCAACTGCGTTAATATTTCTTGCTTCAGATCCTAAAACTTCTGGTCCTGGGGATATTACGTTAATCTATATGTGGCAAAGAACAGTCCTAATTGTATACTAATACTGCTTTCTTTTCGTTGGATACCACCAAGATAAAGTACTTTCCTTTGACAATACCATTATACTACGCAACACCCCACCAATGATTGCCTAATTTTGTGTTTCTTGTTGCTTCTATTCCTAGACTTTCTGGTAATATACGACAGGAGGGTATTCTAAAATTGATTAGACCATTTTTAGAATAAAATTGTATGCGTATCATTTTTATGTTATGTACATGATACAAATATTTCTTGTAATTTAAAATACCAAAATTTCTATATCTTTAAAATTCTTGAAAATTTATTTTAATTTTCAGTTTTTTAGAAAAATCCATTGTATAGATTTTGATTAACAAAACATGCAATACAAATATTATACAAAGACTAATCAAATGGTATTTACAAAATCATTTAAGTCAACTCTTAATTTTGAACCGACTAATTAAATCTGACTCAAATTAATAGTTTATTCTAATTAATTTAAATTATTAGTTTAAGTCAATTTTTGTTAATTTAAGTTGAGTTTTAAAGTTAAGTAGAATTATTATATTAGTAATGACATTTAATTAATTCATATATGATGGTCTTACTATGTGTGTTTTGTCATTATTTTTTCACCGAAATTTAAACAAAGAGATTTGTTTCAGAGAATTAAAAATTTAGAAAAATTAAAAAATTTTAAAGAATATTTTTTTTAAAGATTTCTTAAATTACAGGGATATTTTGTTTCAATCTTAATGAATATTAAACTAATGAAAGGAAGGAAAAGAAACCAAGTAAATTTATTTTAACCAAACCAGAGCCTATATATATCTTAATTATTCTTTCTAACAAGTTTCGGTTACCGATTGGCTATTTTTTTTCAATTACTTTCACACAAAGTTCTCTTCTTCAGTATATACGCACCGTAGGTTTTTATATCTTAATATTGTTATTAGTGACTACTTGGACATTGAGTTGTATGTGCTGTACACTTGGATGAGACACCGATATGTGCTTGTTAAGGGTCCAATGAAATGTATATAAAAATAAGATAACTACTTTCACTCAAAGCCTTGGTTATAGATTATTTTTGGTATATAAATAATTCACTTTTTTTTTTATGAACTTTTATCTGAATATAAAATAGCTCAACTTGTAAAATTTCACAGGCAACCAAAACTTTCTGACACTAAGTTATGGATTGATATAACGATCTAAAATAGTTACGAGGGTTAGTTGTATCTCAAGTCAAACTATTTGATATCTAAGGGATCGTTTGGTTTTACTTCTGTCTTTCTATTGCAGTTTTCAGTTTTTGTTTTCAATTTTTTCAAATAAAAACAAAACTTGTTTGGTTGTTAATGTTAAAGTAGTTGTATTTTTATCACTGATAATAATTACATTTTAGATAAAATTTAAATATAAATTATTTTTAATTAAATAAATTTATTTAATCTCTTATATAACATTTATTAACAAATTATTATTAAAATTATGTTATTTTAATAATTAAATAATTTATAAATTAGTGTTTTATTTATAAATTAATATTTATTTGAAATACATTTTAATTATTAAATCAAGTTTTATTTGAATATTTATATATTTTAAATTTAATTATATATAATTTAATTATAAAAATTAAATAAAATTAAATTATTCATAATTTTATTGATAATAAATTTAAATTTATTAAATATATAAATATAATGTTGAATTAAATTATTCATAATTTTTATTTAAAATAAATAATTAAATAATATATATTTAAATGATAGTAAATCATATTATAAAAAACAAAAGCAAGAAACAAAAGTTACTTTTTATGGTTGAAAACTGGAAGAAACCAAAATAAAAAATAGAAACTAAAAATTCAAACAAACAAATTTTTTTTACTGAATTTGAAAACAAAAACAGAAAATTAAAAATAAAAATAGAAGGAAACACTCCCTAAGCATTTGGGACCACTTTATTATGACATTCCTTTTAAGAAATAAACTAATGTGAAATTGGGTAGGACACATTTTTCGAATTTCTTCAAATTTAAAATTGATGTCAATTCATGGCTAAATATCATTTTTATTGTTAATATATAATTATAACAATAATAATGATTTAGTAAAAATTTTACTAACACGCAGTATTTAAAGATATTTAATAATATATGCAGATTTGTTTCTAACTAAGTTCAATAAAATGAAACGAAAATGCATAGATGATAGGCTTAAAGACAGGTAATTATTTATGAACTGACGGGGACTTGGAACCGTTCTTACTTTATATTTCTTTTTAAAAGAGAACTTGAAACAATATTTAGATTACGTAAATGGCTTGTGTTCCTTCATCCATACGATGCTTAATTAGTTTACGACTTACGCCATCTACGGTGTATGCATTCATCTTCCATCTGATAAGCTCTCGCACATCCTTTTAAGATTGATACAGAGACTTCTAGGTGTTGACAGACACCAAATTGAGACATTATAGCAAGTGCTAACCTTTCATAAGCATCAATGAGTGAGGTGTAGTTTTTAAGTTATGGATTGTGAGTTACATTATAATCATAAGTTGTTATAATAACTGTGAGCGATATAGAAACAATTGCTTACAGATAATAATCATCATTTAAAACACTATTATTATTAGTATCAATTATTGAATTCCTTAGTTTAGCTGAAAACATCCTTCTTGAATTATTTGATAGTAATTAAAGCATTTAATACCATTCATCCAGCTGTTTTCTTCTCAAAGTTTTCCTTGTATCATGGTCGTACGTCACCTTTTCAAAATGTAATCCATAAAGAAACCTGATAAATGAAACTATTTTGGTCAAATTACCGAAAGTTTAACCTTCCCTGCATCTTTTATAAAGAATGCTATTTGGTATGGAGATTACGTGAAAAGGGTTTTAAAAAAGGCTAAAAAAGAAGAAGAAGAAGACATGTAAAGAAGAAGAAGAAGACATGTCCTTCATCAATAATGTAATACGTGATAAGCCATAAACGTTAATGCATGAAAGTTTATCTTAAAATAATTCTCTCAAAGCCAAATCATTAGAGAGAAAGCCTAAGCTTTTGTACACTGACCACTGGTCCTTTCTTTAGACGATCGAACGATGACCCTTTTATAATCTGATTGCTCTTATTCTATCAATCGCCAGCTTGTGGGAGATTTTAATGATTTTGGTGCATTTAATAGAGTTTTGTTTCACTTAAAGACTTGGCTTTTCAATCGAAAAGCCAAAACCCAAAAGCATTTGCTATTGTCTTAAGTACCTTTTGTAATTTAATTGGCCAGAGCTCACATAAAGGGTCTTCAAAAGGTACATACCATTGGTTCCGTGGAGAACTAAGTATCTTTGACCAGCGCATAAATGTAGTAGATGATCTCACTTTAGTATCAATCATGCAAAGTGCTTCACTACTGCTACACAGTTCATGCTCATCTAAAGAAATGCTAGCTTTAGTTTAAAAGAGTGACAACTACAAGTTCACTAATTTGTTTCATGCACTTCACCTCAAAATTGGTTAGATCGATGCAGAGGGCTATGATACGAAAGGCTGCCCCTGTGATTGTCGAAGATTTCAGGAACAAGCAGAAGACCCTAAAAGGAAATTGATAGGGAAAACCAATATATAATAGTATTTATATGTTACTTATGTACTATAAAGGTTGCTCGTTGAAAAGATAACAATGAAGTCACGATGTCTTTCTCAGTTTGCAGATAAATGTGTCGTGAAGGACAAACCAAATGGATATAAAGTTTCTAAAAAAGAAAAAAGTCGATGGTGCAAGTGGCAAATTTTGAAATATATTTTGTATTTTCTTCCAAGAAGAAATAGAGTATGAAGGACAGTTGCAAGCTAGAGCTAGTACGTTCTAGCCAGATTCTTACAATTCTATGTTCAAGTAAGAAATGAAGGGAGTGGCTTAATTTTCATTCTTATCTTATGTAAAAGTTACTACATACGTATTATGTGAATTATGAACTAAAACAGTGCATATTTTGGATTACTAGATATATATAATAAATTAATCATGCAAAGTTTGTTATAGCAAATAACAAGAAAATATTCATTGTTCTTGCTATAAATTCAATTTTCTACTAAAATATTGTATTATAAAAGCAACGTTTTAAATTGTATTATCTGACACCTGAACTTGAAACCCTTATAATAATTCGGTATCTTATATTAGTACATATTCTACATTAGAAACTATATATCTGAAATATAAAAACGAACCAAGTATTTACCTGCTAATAAAAGACACCCATTTACAGATGTGCTCGTACTGCATCCGTTAAAACCCACTTCACCTGAGAAACCGACAAAGCAAGCCATGCAAGAAGAAAACATAATTGAGTGCCTTTACAGACCTTGACCCCATAATCCATTACATTTGAGTATCTTGCTTTCCCTTAGTGAAAGCTCACGCATGCTCTATTCTTTTCAAAATTAATGGAGAGAAAAAGGAATGATATTCGAGAAAAAAAAAGAAAAATTCAACATTGCTTCTTAATTTCCAGCCATTACTATTAGGACCTTAATTCAGCTTAATTCTGTTGAGTTCACATTAATCTTGATAAAAGGAAAAAAAAATTAATTACAACTACAAATTAGCAGGGACTAAATTTTAACATAATGATTTCATGAGGATTTAAGCCTTAACACAGAGAGACCCTTAACCTCATTTATCACTGAACTTAAGCTCATTGGTTTCATGAGATTTTTAGGTATGAAACTGTCTCGTGTTCCATTTAATATACCAATTTAGTTAGAGAAACACATACGGATAATTTCATTATTGTCAGAATAGGCTTTTCAAGTGAATGAGACAATATTGAATCAAAATTTTGACGATTTTTGACCGAAGTAGCTAATTGCTAGATTAACCAATAGACGATTATTGCTTTCCAGTGGTCACAGTTCGAGTTAGGAGTCCAGCCATATGATTCCACCAACCGAAGCAACACCAGCCGACCCCATTGCTTGGGAAACCAACACACGATGTCTCCCTTTCACCCTGGTTCTCATATAATTGACCCCGCAATTTGCCATTTCTGATTAAACTTTTTCTCGTCACAAAAAAGTATGTGAATACGATCAGACCATTCCTAGTTGGATATTTGCAAGTTCTTTTTTGCACCAGTTTCTGTCGGACCTGGGATGAAATACATCATAACATCTGCTATGATTGGGGGGTGATTAGATGCCCATTTCGGCCATTTGGTGCTCCACTTGGCTCCTGTGCTTGATTTAGTCCATGATACTGTGCCAGGCCCTCTGTGACGCCCCAAGAAACTATTTGTCATTTTTTTAATGTTGTTTTCAAAACTTGGCGTAGTTTAATTAAACAGATTTTTCTTGCTTTGATATCTCAAATTTTTAAATTACAATTTGCACTTAAAGATTAAGTGCAATTATAATTAAGTAATTGTGTATGATGTGTGTAATTGTAAGAAATGCAAATGCAATCACCGTAAATTACAATGACGTGTCCTTCTTCAATCTCATTATTACATAAAATCTTGGGTAAATCTTTGTTTACACTCATAAAATGGCATGTTGCATGCCCTATCTCATAGTGGTTGTCCCAATTCTACACACTAATCATTTAGAGTGTTGAAAGTAGAGTATAGATAGTTGTCAAGACATATTACATGGGTATGGTGGGAGGGTTTTGTCCTAATAGAGTTCGTTTCCAACATCGATACATGACTTTCTTAGTCCTGTGGTATAGGTTAATGCAACGTTTGTACAAAGAAATGTGTGGTCTTTGGCTCCCAACACTAAAGGCAAGTAAAAGCGACTAAAGTGACCATTATCAAAAAATTGGAGAACGCGTTACAATGTGTTTAATTATGCATCCTAAAAGTAGTGAGCCAAAATTTCCAAAAAAAAAAAAAAAAAGTAGTGAACCAAAGCAATACAAGCAATATCGAGTTGTCATCTTTTTTCTCTTCACATTTCATAGCATAAGATCGTACAAGCCTAGGACAATATGTAGTAGTTGAGGTATACAGACTATGACTCAAAGTCTAATAAATCAATCAGTTCTGTTATATTCTATTACTTACTTTCCATACGTGAAACTAGGGAGTCACACCATTCTTGAACGTTATCATCTATTATTTGTGGTTGTGGACTTGCATACAAGAGGGCAACTTGCTTACAGGATCACGGTCTAGTTGCGATCATGGCCACAATGGATTTATGCACATCAATTTGATCATTCAGAAGTTAAATGAAATACAAAAAAATTGTAGATATGGTTTTGCCAACAAAATTTGGATGTAACCTTTTCTTTCTTGATATGATATTTGTTGAATTAATCGTAATATTCGCAACTATGGAATTAATCCCTTAACCCTAAAATTTTTAGACTCTACATACAAACGTGATTGGCACAGGAACTAAAAATTGGTATCGAATATGAATATTCTGCTATTAATTTTGATTACTATGATTTTGGTAGGCTTCCTTTTTCCCTCTTTTTGTTTTCCTGTTTGATAAATGTTCTGATGTAACACAAAATCGGGTAGGATGGAATAAATTAAGGTATATTTGTTGATAACTTGCACATATTTTTTTGGATATCGATACTTATTTTTGTGTGTATGTCACGTCAAAAATCTGAAATTAGGAACATGAAACCTGAAAAGAAAATCCTATATTAATATTTTTATTTAAAAAGTTGTGCATGGCGCACTCTTCTGGTGCAGCGATTCGATGGCCACAGATATGATTAGGCAATGAACTGTAATGGATTTCGTCGCTTGATGTTCTTAAATTGGTTAAAAAGCATATGGTTTCGAATAATGAGAAGATTAAAGAAGCATATTAAAAGTAAAGTCTCAAAGATGGAGAACATTCTTCATCATGGCATATAAGATTAATAAAGAACTTTTAGAACTTTTTTAGTTAGTAAGCAAAATACGTAGGAATCATCTCCATCTTATTTCCAATGAAAATACGTAGGAATCATCTCCATCTTATTTCCAATGTAAATTAATAGCTCATCTGCTCAAGTTCTCCAAGTATTTGATTTGAATGTGTTTGATGTTTAGGAATTAGTAAGTACTGATACTTGTGTAAGAGAATGTCATCAGTGGATTACCCCCTACTTGAAATTCCCCAAAGCACATGTCACACAGTTACAGGTTTGCTTACAAATTTTAGCAAAGCAATCCAGAATTCTTCCGGTGTACCAATTGCAAAAGACGTCCCTAGTCATTTCAGATGTTTGGTTAAGGGCTCAAAAACATATATACTCATCCAGGACGTATTTTCCTCAATGACGTGAACAGCTGAAAAGGCATATCAATTACAGGGAACGTGTAAGTTATCACATAACGAATCGATTCTATCCAACTTACAATATCCACAATTTGTAAGGTTTTAACAATCAACACCAAACAATTGCATTCTGTTCCTTTAAGAAATAGGAGAGGAAAAGTTATAACTTTTAAAAGTGATGAGTGTCCCACAAACAATACCATAAACAATACCAATTGTGGCATAGAATAAGTTAATGGATACTGAACAGAAACTCCATCGATCTTCAGTGGAAGAAGAACGAGAAAGCATTGCATGAAAAATTGAATTGTTTTATATTTCTCTGATTAATTATAAGCTCTTTTACATAATGTAATCGGCACTTTTCTTTTCAAAATTTTGATCATGCTTGCTCTTAGTTCATGATTTTAAAATTTTAGAACTTATTTTTAGTGTGTTTATCATTTATAGAATTTTTAAAGTGCAAAAAACAATTTTAAAATATCGATCAACTGATTTCTTATAAAATATATTACATAAACTGAGTGATAAACTAAAATGCATCATAAATAAAATTTTGAAGGTATCAAATTATTGCCAGTATCAACTTTGTTAGGGAAGGTGATTCCCCCATAACCCTAACTTTTTTAGGCATAATTAAAATAAGTAACCTACAAAGTACCTGCTCTATTGGATTTGCATAACAACTCAGCTAATCAAATTGGCCTGCAGATAAAGCTAACTTTAACTACCTTTAATCAATATTTTGTTTTCATTAAGCAGACATGAGAGATGGAGAAATGCTGCATTAAACTCAGGACCTGATGTTAAGTCAAATGAATATTAAGATTTTTATGTTACAACTCCGATTGTATGAAATAAATTAATTAAATAAAGATACATTATTTAATTTACATAAAAAATAGTAGGAGGAGTTTTGAATTTGAATTATTACAAGAATTTTCAAATAATTCAAATATTAGATAGTTAAGTGTGTATTGCCTAAAAAGTTTTGATGATCAATTAGATAAATTTTATCACTTAGTTTAAATTTATGATTTTATCAATTAATTTATTTGAATTATATAATTAAGAAGTTATTACTCTATAATTTACATTAAAAGAGTGGATACAATCAATGATTTTAAAGAAGTTAAATTAGTAAGATAAAAAATTTAATATTTAAGAGGTTTTACCGATATTGTATTGACATAAAATTGACTAAATATTAAATAAAATTAAAGAATTTGAAATATGATTGAAAATTATTTTTTTTATCCATCGAAGAATTTAAATTTAATTAAAAAATAAATTATTAAATAAAAATGAATTGATTTATTCTTGTTTATAAAAATTTATTAATTTATAAAAATTAATAGATTAATTAATAAACTAACCAATTTTTAATAATAAAAAATTAAAATAAATTAAACTAAAAAGTTGAAAAGCTAAATAAAAAAGTAATCAATTTAAAATTTTTACGACCAAATCAATTAAATTAACAAAAATTAAAATTCATCTTCACGGTCTCAATCTCTTGTAATTCTTTTATCATTAAACCAATCATCAATCTTCATGTATAATAAGCTTTACTAAGCCAGCTGCTCCAATAAAATTCGTCGAACCGCCGCATTTCAATGACGCAGAGAGAAGAAAAAAACCGCCAACGCCACCATCTTCCACCGCCAACGCCACCACCAGCATTATCAAAATTTCCCTTTTGTTTTTTTTTTTTGGCATCAGCAAGCACCAAACTTCAATCCCTTTTGCGACCTTTGGAAATCGACCGCCACTATATGTACAACTCCTCCCTATTAGCTGCCACGTTTGGTGCCAAATTTTTGACATGAGAACTTAAAAAGCATAGATAATTGAATGCATCATTGCCCATTATTTAGCTGATCAGGATATTCAATTTGATCCAAGGAGGATGGTGCAACACTCACGTGTGATTGAGAGATTCTCGCACGCTTGAGCGTCTCTACAATAAAACACTCCATGCCTATACATAGGCCACCATGGTACCAGGTTTTACTTAGGAGACACACAAGCATTACTTGAAGTATTCTTCCTCCTACATTTCCTCCTTCACTTGCTCCAGCTTCTCTCCTTCGTTGTGTGTCCTTTTCTTCTAACTTCCCTTCTTAAAGGACTACTCAGTTAGCTAAGACCTTCTAAAGCAGGAAAGCAAAAGATGGAGGCAAAGTTGGGACGTTGTGGGAGTTTTCTCCAAAGTTCTAAGCCTTACATAGCCATGATTTCTCTGCAATTTGGTTACGCTGGCATGAATATCATCACCAAGGTTTCTCTCAACAGAGGGATGAGTCATTACGTGTTGGTTGTCTATAGGCACGCCTTTGCCACTGCTGCTATCGCCCCTTTCGCTATTTTTCTTGAGAGGTACTGATAAAGCATGAGTGAAAAAAGTGTACTAACAATACTAGAAAGAAGATTAGTCTTGTTAACATGTATATTTGGTTGGTTTATGTGCAGGAAAGTGAGGCCAAATATTACTTTTCCCATTTTCATGCAAATTTTTGTCCTTGGTCTTCTCGGGTGAGTGTTTATTTCCTGAATTAGAGTTAGAATTTGTTCAAGGAAGAGAAACTGATCAGTTTTCTGTCTGACAGACCTGTGATTGATCAAAATTTCTACTATGCGGGGCTGAAGTTCACGTCGCCTACCTATTCTTGTGCCATTAGTAACATGCTACCTGCAATGACGTTTGTAATGGCAGTTCTCTGCAGGTATGTGAATGATCATAGTTCATGGGCAAACATCATCCCTACTCTTTGTTTGATCTGAACTGAAAAGGATGTGTGTTTTTCTGTGTTTTAGAATGGAAAAAGTGGACATTAAGAAAGTCAGATGCCAAGCAAAGGTGATTGGAACTGTGGTGACTGTGGCAGGAGCTATGTTAATGACATTGTACAAAGGTCATGTGATCAATTTGATATGGTCTGAGCAAGTCCAAACTCATGCATCCTCTGCTTCTATGGCCAATGGTTCAGCTGATAAAGACTGGGTAAAGGGATCAATTCTCCTCATAATTGCCACTATTGCTTGGGCCTCGTTCTTCATTCTTCAGGTGAAAACCAAACTGATAAAAGAAGAATCAGAAGTAACAATAATTCCCATGAAGATATCATAATTCTTAATAACTCTCAGTTTATTTTATATTACAGGCAGTGACACTCAGGAGATACCCTGCTCAGCTTTCACTTACATCCCTTGTGTGCTTCATCGGCACATTGCAGTCCATAGCCGTCACCTTTGTGATGGAACACAAGCCTTCTGCGTGGACCATTGGCTGGGACATGAACCTTCTTGCTGCTGCGTATGCTGTGAGTCTCTTATCAGTCTCTCCCCAAATCCAATATTATATAATTCTTGATCAATCAAATTTGTGGAAGGCGCTAACAATATCAATGTAATTTTCATGTACAGGGAATTGTTTCGTCAGGTATTGCATACTATGTGCAAGGACTTGTCATGCAAAAAACAGGGCCTGTCTTTGTCACTGCTTTTAGCCCCTTGATGATGATCATAGTGGCCATAATGGGATCTTTCATTCTTGCTGAGAAGATTTACCTTGGAGGGCATGTTCATCTGAGAAATATTCCAAATTTAAAATGCTAACAACTGTTAAAATTTTCAAAAAACAGAGTGATAATGAATTACCTTCCTCTGTTCGTTTCAGGGTTCTTGGTGCTGTACTAATTGTGGTTGGAGTCTACTCGGTTCTATGGGGAAAGTTCAAGGAAAACAAAGAAATAGAAGCTGAGACAATCCCCGAACCCATCAAGTGTAATGGAGAAAATTGTCGTGCATTGCCCACAATCCAAGAAAGTGAAGCAAACGATATAGAGATGCAAAGAAACCAAGAGAACAGTGTCCATACCCACAATTGCTATTACTGTTCCAAATTCACAGCCTCCTATGATAGCCAAGGAAGCAACAAAAGCTTAAATTACCCATGAAGAGAAAATAGAGATCTGTAACACTATAAATAACAGTGTTTAACAAGATGGCCATGCAATGCAAGGGAAGGAAAAAGGAAAGAGCTTTTTCTTCTTCTTTTTTGTAATGCTAAATTTTACTAATTTTCCCCCTTTTTATTTTGTTCAAACTTTTATTTTGTTAGAGTAAAAAGTTATGGATCTTTGAAACGTAACCAGATGTTTTCTTCATGAAACTGATATGACAGAATGCAGAATCTCCTCTGTAAGGAGTTGTTTCATGTCAATCTTCTCAGCTGCTGACGTCTAATTCTGATTCTCTCATTTGTTCCAACAGTGGTTGACCCTTTTTCTTTTCTCAAAATTCTTTATGATTTCTCATCAACTTTTGATAGTTTCTAGAGTTTAATGTGCTTCTACTTTGATTGATTTCATTTAATTTTTTTTCTTTTAATAAATAACTTACAACATATAATATTAATATATTTTAAATAAAATTTAAAATTTATATACAATAAATTTTACAATTAATAGTTTAAAATTAAATTACTCTATTGAAGAAATTTATAATAAACTTTTATGACTTTTTTGTGTGTGCATAAAATGCAAGATTCTTAATGCTCGAAATCATAACTTCACCAATTAGGCCACCTATTTGAAGCTTGGAAGCAAAATTTGGACAATTCCCAATTTTTGCCCTAGTATTTAAGAGTTAGTGTATGCATTGTCAAGTTAAAGCTGGAAAATGTTCATGGTCTAATATGGGGGACTCTCTCATAGGCATTACACAGAAAATCTCAACTCAAACAGTCTATTCAAAATCAGATAATCAGATTCATACTCTTGTATTGAAAAGTTGTATCTACACGCTTTGAAGATAATGTAACCTGAGACATCTTGCCAATTAATTCTCTTCGAAAGAGGCTTTGATATCTAAGATCATCACTGAATTCCAAGAACTCGTTTTGTTGAAGAACCTTCACTTGGCATGTAATTCAAATATATGTTTCTCCCTACATCTATAGTCTAACTTGCTGCATTTTATTCTTACCTTAATTTTCTTTTCTTAATACTTTGCCTTCAAAGGTATCTAGATAAGAGTAATCCCTGTTGTTTTGTAAGCTTGTACGACATTTTTTAATTAATTAATTCTATTTCTTTTATTAAAAAAAGTTAAAATTGGAAAAGATAACAACAACAATCAAGTAGGGACTTAGCTAATACACAAATTTTAGAGAGATTTAATAATACGCAATTTTACCGGTAACTACTAGAGAGACTATTTTCAAACGAAACGATGTGCAGAAGAATGGGGCTAAGAACTTGTTGGTCTAAAATAAATATTGTAGTGATGCTAGCAACTTTAGTTTGGCCTCTAATAATGAATTATATGTTAAGTGATTAACTTGCAAATCTTTCTAAGCTTCTTTTACTTTTGTAGTGGTTATTAACTTTTTATTATAAAATGGCAAATAATTACACTCGACTTTTGCTCTTTGCAGGACATATTAACATGATTCGTTAACCAATATCATGTATCTTTTGAACTTGAAAAGCACAAACAATTCTTTGTTACCCCTTTGGATTTAGCTATTTGTCTATTTAAAGAATTTATAAGGTAGAACAAAATTTATAAATCGGTACCCTACTAGTTGAACCCTACCAAGACCTCAAGGACTTGATTTAGATATTTGCCCACCAAATAGCACCAAATAGGTATGGCTACTGGTGCTGTCAAAGCACAATCACTTGTTTCCTATAACAATTTCGATTCGGTGATTGCTGCTCACCATAAACCGTATTCCACTTCATAGCGTGCAAAGCCATGACATTTGCATAATAGTCCAAATTCAATCAAAATTAATAAATAAATTTTTATTTAATTTGGACTCAAATCGAATTTAAATTTAAGAAAAATTTTAAATTTTATATTGAAATAATCTAATTTTTTTCAACTCGAAAAACTTAAACCTTCAAATTTGATGTTGTGAATTTGACCGAATGTTAAGTTAATCTTATATCTATAAAAAAGCTTATAACTCATTGCTATTTCTAGAATTACCATACGCAAAATTTAAGCATTTCACTATACATTTGAATAGCTTAGAAGATTAACTTGAAAATAAAATAGAAGCACAGATCCGATAGTGACCTTATTCATTTCAAGATATATATGCTTACGTTCCTAAAACAAGATGGGAATATCTTTATCCCTTATGGACTCAGCCATTAAAGTTGAAGGAGCAATAGCAAAGAAACACACATTAAACAGCACATCAAGAGGTACCTGATGAAAGCAACGTCACAACTTCATTCCACTCAATTTCAATGTGTAGTTGCACTTATTATACGAAATATCGGTTGCAGTATATTATATAGCGATTATCCCACACCTAAAGCACAAGATTCTAGTTGATGTAATCAGGCATTTACGCAATGTATTCCTCACAACCGTTTAAAAAAGTACAAAATGTTTTGATTCTAACCTACCATTTTGTACACCATTAAGAGGGCCAAATTGTCAGAGGATAATGGAGCCATTTCTTCATGCTGTTCTTTCTCCTTCATGCCATATTCGAATAAGATCAAATCACATCTAACCTCTTACAATCTGTGTCTTGTCACTGGCTTATGATCGAACGAGATATGATGGATGATTCCTATGTGCTAGATTCGTGTCTCCTGAGCTTTGTAAGAGCCAAAAGAAATGACAGTCAATGTTAAGTTGTGTTCTTATATTACTTTGAAACTTGGTTAAATTTGGATTTTCTTAACAATTTTTCAGTTCTTGAACTAAATAAGACTTGTAATTCATTTTCTTAAGGCACAAAATCTTGGAATCCCTTAGTTTTATTGGATAACTAACAATATCAGAAAAGCATTTAATAGAACATTAGATGTCGGAATCTTTCATAGACCGAAAAAACGACAAGAACTTTTGCCTATGCATCAAGTGTTACACTGCTTTGTCCTAACTCTTCCATAGTCGGATATGTTCATCAAAACAGCATGACTAAGCTGGTTTTCATCCCATAAAATTCTACCACAAAAGTCCTGTCTTCTTGGCAAGTGAATGACCACTGAATTTCTACCGTGTATTCTGAGCCTGAAAACCCATTAGCATCTCTTTTAATATGAAGCACCTCTAGTTAAGTTAAAAGTTAATCCAATTTCAAGCTTCTGAACCGGAAATTTATCATCATAAGTTAGCCTTCTATAATATTTACCAAGTAAACTGTTTGGGAACTCAGGCAAGTTTTCCAGGAGAACCCATGTTAGACACAGTCTTAAATAAAACATCGAAATGGTGAAAGTCAAAATATTTTTTACCTAACAACATTAATATTGATAGGGCATAAAAAAACTAAAAAATAAGCTACTTTACTCTTAATTAATAGAAAAATTATTTTTGATAGTAAAATTCTATTACCATTTGTTCAACTATATTGTTCTATGTAATGGAAATCTTGTCTCTCCCGAACATAGTTTTCGTTTTCTGCATCCATAAATTGATACAAGTCATATAGATCAAAAAATCAGGCTCACCAGCCATAATCAACAGTTGCAAACATTATGAATGTACAAACACAGATCTTAATTGTGGTGTGAAAGCATTCATCAAAATCAGGAATCCTCATAGAAGTAGATTTTACACTTCGAGGGAAGCAACAGGATTTTGCTCTTGGCGTCAGATATAATAGTTCTTGTCAGGTTTGTCTAAAGTTTAATGTATAGCACTTCTGTTGAAGACATTGATGCAAAGTCTTTGGGCCAACTTGTGGAGATTCGTATAGCATAAGAAAGATTATCAATTTACATATTTATTGGATGACAGGGAAGCCATTTTTAGCAAAGAAATAATCAACCAGATAAACAATTAGATATGACCATAAACAATTAGATATGACTAACATAGATAAACGACTAGATATGGAGTAAACTAAGAGCTACATATTGAGAATGGAGAACTTTGGATTTGTATGTTGAAATGTCAGGTGGGGAACACAATCATTCTTGACAAGGAAGCCCTTGCAGAGAGGTTACCAGCAGCATTTAGTATTTATACTAGTACGTGCAACCCTGCACTGTATTCTAATGAATTGCCTTATTTAGACAAGTAGACTAATTTATTCATACCCAACAGGTTTGCTCGTTTTTTCACAGAAGGCAGAGGTTTTAAGTCGACTTGCAATGGTCCTGAAGTGCTAGACCTACTTGGACATACAGGTGTCAGCTTGAAAGGCATTATCATGGAAGTTGGTGTTAATTCTTCCTTACATAATAAAATTCAGGATCTTGGAATCAAATAAATTTTCACAATAACATATGCGTACCTTGATCCATCGTATATCCGATACTTGATAATCTTCGATAATCTTTGGAAGATATCCTTTAGATTTCGTTTTCTCTCTCTTGGCTTTTGTTTCGTAACTTTCCGTATATTTTGATGGAGAGGCATATAGAAGACTTTATAGGTAGAGAGAGAGAGGTAGTTATTTGTTTAAAATTCAAACAACACCTCCTTTTATTATCATTATCTTTAC
>JANIJH010000003.1:2963999-2977684 GCA_024520975.1 Erythroxylum areolatum
GGTGCACTAAACAAGGAGGTAGCCACCTCCTTATATAGGTAAGAGACTTGTCTCAATTGTTGTCCCTAACCAATATGAGACAATAAAGGAGCCAATACTCAACATAAACAACTTCTTGTTTTAGTTTTGAATCTTTTAATTAGCTGCTACGTGAACCTGTAATCTGGTTTGTGCAGGATATGATCACTGCAGGAATGGACACAACAGCAGTATCTGCAGAGTGGGCAGTGGCTGGGCTAATCAGGAACCCAAGAGTGCAACAAAAGGCTCAAGAGGAGCTAGATCGAGTCATTGGTTTGGAAAGGGTCCTGACAGAGGCAAACTTCTCAAGCCTCCCTTACCTCCAGTGTGTTGCCAAAGAGTCAACGAGGCTGCACCTCCAACCCCTCTGATGCTTCCCCACCATGCCAATGCTAATGTTAATGGTAGATTTTAGAACGAGAAACTAAATAAAATATAGGAGAATATAAAAGAGATAATGCAAGAGACAATTTAATTTTTTGATGAGTTCTACTTTATATTGAAGCTATAGGCTTAAATATATAATCAATAAAATAATAAATTTAGCTAATATTTCGGTAAAGATTAAGCAAACAAATCAAAATTTTAAAAGTTTAAATCCTAATAACAACTTTATCTTAACAAATAAAAATTTATATTCTAACAAATAATAGATCTTATTTTTACTACTCCCAAATTTTATTTTTAAATAAAGATTACATTTTTAATAACTTTGAATTATTTTCCAACATTTCCTTTTGATTCAAAGTTGTAATACTTTTTGAATTTGATGATGTACTTCCCATCACCTTTCAATAGGTGGAGCACATCTCTCCACAATTCTTTTCTTTGTAGCACTTCTCTTTATTCTTCAGTATAAGCAGTTCTCTCATCACTTCTTCATAAAGCACTTCTACGATGCGTCTTGGTGCACTTCTCACCAACTAAAAGAGGTTGTCTTCTTCAATCACTTGTATTCTATTTGCTTGTTCTCTATTGTTGAACTTGCAATCCTTTTTCAAATGTCCAAGTTATTTACACCTAAAGCATCGAGACTTTTCTTTATGCCAATAATCTTTCTTTTTATGATCAAACTTTTCACAATGACCACATTAAGGAATGTTTGCTTTCTTCTTTAATGACGGAACCTTTGCTAGATAGGCTCTTTCCACCATCTTTCCACTTTCTTGGTTTCTCATTGCCCTTCTTTACTCTTGAGCTTGTAAAGTATTAATTACTCACAGGTCTCTTAAGATCTTTGAATACTCTGATACTATATTGGATTTTAAAACCAAAAACCAAGAAAAATATAGTATAATAGAAAAGAGACGATGTAAGAGGTAATTTATTGATGAGTTTCACTTTATATTGACATTAAAAGCCTCATATATAAGTAATGAAATAACAAACTTAGCTGATGTCTTGGTAAAGATTAAATATTCAAATCAAAATTTTAAAAGTTTAAATCCTAATAGATAATAACTTTATCTTAACAGATAAAATTTTATCTTCTGATAAATAACAAATTTTATCTTTACTACTCTATCTTACTACTCTCAAATTTTATCCTTAATTAAAAACTACATTTTTAACAAGTTTGAATCATTTTCTAACGGTTAAAGTTGGTAGCTTTGACATACCTAAGGGATCAAACGTTCGTGTTGATGTGTGGGCTGTAGCTTGGGATCCTACCGTCTGAAGGACTCGTTACAGTTCAGACCAGAGAGGTTCTGAGGAGGATGTCGACATTAAAGGTCACGACTTCCAGCTACTTCCATTTGGTGCCGTGTGCCCTGGTGCACAACTTGGTATCAACTTGGTGACATCCATCTTAGGCCACTTGCTACATCATTTCAGTTGGACATCCCCCGATGGTGTTAAGCCAGAGGAAATTGACATGTCGGGAAGTCCCGGTCACTTACATGAAGAGCCCATTACAAGCTGTTGCCACTCCTTGGCTGTCTTCACATTTATAAAAACGCATTGCTGTAGATATGTAGTATTATGTTCTACATGTAGGAAATTAACAAAGAAAGAAAGTAGAAAAACAAAGATGCGAGAGAATGTGAATTTATTGATCTGAAACTTGCCTTATATAGGCTTACAGAAAAGAAAACGTTTGAGTCAAAAACTGCTTAGCTAAAAATTAGGAAATAAATCAGCTAGCAGATCTTCTACGAACAGTAACTTGCTAACTACTCCACAGCTACTAAATCTTCTCTAGATTAAAAAACTAACAAACTTTGGATCATTCTTCAACAATACAAAGGATACATATACCAACATTGTCAAACAGGAAGAAAATGTAATATTATCATCTGGAACTTATTTTATCTTGCAAGTATTATCTGCAATAGATATTGGAATGAAGAATGGGAAAACGGCAAACGGTTGTAATTAAATCTGATTAACTTTCATGCCACATAATGTATCAGAACTTAAGAGTTTCCTCTTCAATCCATTTGGGGGGAGAATACTTTCAACTCTTCTTGGTACAGTGAATGGCACATTATTTCTATACATAACACACAAAAAAGTTCAGTACAGAGCGTGGCCTGAAGTTTGGAACAGAAGACATAAAGCTGATAGTGCCCAAAAGTGAGAACATGGAATTCAACGCGGCTTTTAGCAGTTCTTCTGAGCAACCTGGTATCACCATGTTCTTCACCTAAAACAATACCACCACCAACTTCTTCTAATCAAGAATCAAAGTTATCAAAATGACATAGGTCCTAACTTTAGAAGATTAGGACAATATACCTCATCAAGGTAAGTGTACAACTCATTTATCTCCTCCATATAGTCTCGGTTAGTCTCCTCTAAGAAGAACACTGGCCATCTCATCAGATCCTGAACTCTCCTGCTGATAGGAACTCGTATCCCGAAAATACAAACTGAACTGAGAGCAAACACAAAGGCACTTATTTTAAAATTGTTCAATTGTTTTGGAAAAAAAAAAAAACACTCAACTTGAATTAGACAGTCCTTATGATATCCCCCGAGAATAAACAATAACACAAGAAGTGCACATATTTCATAAAACTTATAGCGTACCATCTCTAGTACTTCTAGTTTGAGCAAAATGTTTGTTGCCCTCTGTTTTGCACCTGTAGTACCAAGATGAGACTGAAACATTTTAACTAATACAAACTAATACAATACTAGCAACACTTGAATTCAACCAGAGATCCAATAATTCAATCCCAAGTATTGAAACGCATACATGTTTGGAACTATTTAAAATTAAAAGAAATCACAATCCTCAGAAATCAAAAGAAGTGGTATCAGTCTATCAGTGATGATGAGTGACATCAAACGTTGAATTCATCAGGATTTTCCCATTAGTCAGGTATCAAAAACAAAGTTCCCAAATCGTGATATCCATAATTCAAAATCCAAACCAATAGCCAGAGGAAGAAAGAAGCTTTTTCTTTTTTTTAAGTGGAGCTTTTTTCTGTTGAAGATGCAAGAAAGAAGCTTTTATTGAAATTTCTCTCCCTCTGTTGTGCCATTACCTAAAGCCTCATCAATTTTCTCAAAGCAAGACTGAAACTTTTGAATTTACACACCAAAGTTTCTGAGAAACAACCATGAACAAGGTAAATACAAACACATACAAAAACAGAAACTAACCACTTGAGATTTCCACTTAAAAGAAGCAACCTTTATCAGAGAGCTATTAGCTTGGAACAAGAAGCTGATGGGAGGTAGACACACCAACGTAGCAAAATAAAATCTCTTTCTCCTTTTGTAAACTTGTGAGGAAATCACCAAATAAAGAAAACCATAGAAACTCCAAAATAAGATCAAAAAAAGGCACAGCAAATTTTTATGTGGAAAATCTTTCTAATATGGAACGTAAAAACTACGGGATCGTAGTTCAAAATATCTCCACTATTTAAATAATGGTACAACAAAATATCTCTAGTTAAAACTAGAGATGATACATCAAATTACTCAAAAAATTAACCTCCTAAAAAGACAAAGAGAGTGAAAAATATCTCACAAATAGAAGAACACTAGTGTCAAATTATCAAACACAAAATTGTGATCCACAATAACCTCAAGACCTAAGTCTTAGAAATTAGCTGATAAAATATCAGCTAAATAAGATCACGAATAACCTTCGATTGAAAGCTTAATTGAAGATATATCACTCTCCGTTTTACTATGCTTGTATTACTCTAAATACTTTTCTTAGAATGCTTAAGTCTTCCTTCTTGGTGTCGATTTATAAGAAGAAATCTGCTTAAGCCTTCCTTCCACTTTCGGTGTAAGATTTCTTAAATGGAGGGATTTTTAACAAATTTCCCCCTCCCAACATTCAAGATCATCATCAAAAAGGGGAGAATCCTCTTTTTCCACATCAGTTGGAAGAAATTGTCATCCCTTCGATCAACCTGCAGACTTCAAGCTTATCTCTTAGTAATGCCTTTGTCAACATATCAGCAGCATTTTCATTCATGTGTATCTTTTCAAGTGCTAACAACTTGGAATTCAAAACATCTCTCATCCAATGATATCTTATCTCGATATGTTTTGATTTCAAATGGAAAGCTGGATTCTTACCAAGATGGATGGTACTTCAATTGTCACAATACATGACATATCTATCTTACTTGAAGCCAAGTTCCTGGTTGTATCTCTTCTTCCACAATAACTCTTTACATGCTTCCGTGGTTGCAATATAATCTATCTCAATAGTATGTAACACAATACACTTTTGCAATATTAACTTCCATAATACTACTCCCCTTGTAAAAGTGATCAAGTATTCTGAAGTAAACTTTTTGGTATCAACATCTCCTCCCAGATCTGAATTTATGTAGTTTACTAATATAGGCTTTTCTTTTCCAAAATTGAGACTCAAGTTAAAAGTACCTCAGAGATATCTCATGATCCACTTCATAACATTCCAATGCTCTCTTCCCAAATTTGAGAGAAATTTGCTAACCATACTAACTACATGAGCTATTTCTGACCTTGTGCATACCATGACATACATCAAATTCCCTACTACTGAGGAGTAAGGGATATTCTGAATATATCTCATCTCAGCTTCCGTAGAAGGATTGTGTTTACTGCTTAAGTTAAAGTGGGTTGGAAGAGGGGAACTGACTACGTTAGCATTTTCCATGTTGAATCTTTGAAGCACCTTTTGAATGTAATTCTCCTGAGACAGATATAACCTCCTTGTACTTTTGTCTCGAGTAATCTTTATACCAAGGATCTACTTTGTTAGCCCCAAGTCTTTCATAGAAAAAGACTTGCTTAACTGCTTCTTTAGCTTGTCAATTCTGGTAATACTTTTGTCAATAATCAACATATCATCAACATAGAGCGGTAAAATAATGAAATCATCCTCAGAGAATTTTTGTATGAAAACACAATGATTAGAATTCATTTTCTTATACCCTTGCTCCCCCATAACTGAGTCAAACTTCTTATACCATTGTCTCATTGCACGTTTTAAGCCATAAAGACTCATCTTCAGCCTACACATATAATCTTCTTTCCCCTCCAAATCACAATGAAGGAAGGTAGTCTTTACATCCATCTGCTTGACTTTTAGATCAAGACTAGCTTCTAGGTCGAGGATAACTCGAATAGATGACATCTTTAACATTGGTGAGAATATTTCATCGAAATCAATACTCCTTCTCTGACTGAATCCCTTGACCACCAACATGGCCTTGTATCATGGCTGTGATGAATATTCCTCATGTTTTACCTTGAACACCCATCTATTCTTCAAAACTCTTTTTCCCTTATGGAGCTTTATTAGGTCAAAATTGTGATTCTCAGAGAGTGATTTCATCTCTTCTTCTATGGCTTCAACCCATTATTTCTTGTGTTCATCTTCCATGGCTTCTTCATAACTCTCTAAGTTTCTCCCTATTAGTGAGTAATACATACTCATTTGGAGAGTATCAAGTATAAAGTCTTTAGTCTCTATAAGATCGTCTAAGTGAAGTTGGATCCTTTACTTCCTGTCCATGAATCCATGGTCATCATCACCATCATCTGCCTCTACTGGTAATGGAACGTCCTCATCAGCTCCATCTTGTCGAGTATTCTCCTCAACATTCTCCTATGTTGGTACCTTGCTAACTGAATCAAAATCAAGCACATCACCAATATCTTTGCATGTTGTATCTTGTCTTTTGGATATCCTTGATGGTCTCATCTTCCACGAATAAAACATCGCTTCTTCAGATAAGCTTTTTGTTGACCAAACTCATTAAGGCCATAACCTAAAAAGATGCACTCTTTTGTCTTAACATCAAGCTTGGATCTCTCGTCTTTGGGAATATGCATAAATGCCTTGCATCCAAAGACACGAAGATGATCATATCTGGCATCTTTCCCTGACCAGAATCTATCAAGCACATCAAACTACAATGGAATAGAGGGGGAGAGATTCACCACATGCACTGTTGTATTCAATGCCTCATGCCAAAATTGTTTTGGCAGCTTTGCTTGTGATAATAAGCATCTAACTCTCTCCACCATAGTTCTATTCATCTTTTCTACCAAACCATTCAATTGTGACGTCTTTGGCGGTGTCTTCTGATGTCGAATACCTTGCACTTCGCAATACTGATTAAATGGACTAGAATACTCTCCCCCGTTATCATTCCAAATGCATTTCAGTTTCTTCCCTGACTCTGTTTCAACTGAAGCTTGAAATTGTTTGAAGACCTCTAACACCTGATCTTTCAACTTCAAGATGAAAACCCAGATCTTCCTTAAGTGATCATCAATAAAAGTCATGAAGTAGCGAGCACTACCAAATGACTTCATCTTAATCTGACCGCATACATTAGAATGTATCAAATCAAGTATATTTGGTTTTCTGGAGAGAGGTGAACTCTTGAAAGCAACCTGATTCTACTTTCCTGCTAGGTAATGAGCACACTTTCTGAGACAAGTACTTTTGACACCAGATAGATTCCCCCTCTTAGCTAACACTACTAAGCCCTTCTCACTCATGTAGCTAAGTTTTTTATGCCACAACTCAGTTGCATCTACATTTTCCATAGCATTGATACTGCTATTGGGAGTGTTGGCTTGCATCATATACAATGTCTCGTGCTTTTTACCTTTAACTACAATCATGGCACCTTTGGTAAGTTTCCATTGATTATTATAGAATGTGTTGCAAAACCCTTCATCCTCAAGCTTTCCTACAAATATGATACTGAATCTGATATATGAAATATGTTTGACATTTTTTAGTACCAATCTCATTCAATTATTGGTCTCCAAGCAAATGTCTTCATGCAAATGGCTTATACGAAGCCATTATTTCCCATCTTCACACGCCTATAATCTCCAAATGTATAAGATGTAAATAGTGCCTATTGAGCAATCGCGCGAGTTAAGGTGCCATTATCAATTAACTAACTGTTTTCTTCTAAAAAAATACTAATCTCCATATCATAGATCACAAATAGATCCTCGGTGAAGGTAATTCGATCTTGACTTCTAGCATCATCCTTCTCAGCTTCTGACATTTCTTCTACATATGGCCTTTTACACCATAATAGAAGCATTTAATGTTGACAAATTTGTTGGGCCTATTACTGGATCTGCTCTCTGGCCTGGACCTCTGCTTTTATTTCTCACCCTTATCCCCTTGATTAAGACATCAGACTCGGGAGATGTTAATAAGCATTTTATATTGATTTTAGATACATAATTTGCTAAAATCTTGTCCATTTAATGTTTAAATTGAACTAATTAAGAGTTATTTGTTTTAATTCAAGGCATATATTAGATTTGGGACCTTTAAAAGCCAAAAGCAAGAAAAGCTATCAAGGAAGCAAGGATAAAAGAATGTTAACATTTTGGCCACCTAAAAATGTTTACATTTTGGCCAAGAGAAGAAAACAAAGACAAGGTCTTATGTGAAAAGCAAGACCAAAAAGACCTAGAGAGGGATAGACAAGATACAATATAGAGGGAAAAGAAAACAGAAGGTGGCGGTAGGTAGAGAAAAAACGAAAAATGTGGTTATGCGTGGAGGACAGTTGTGTGGACAATGAATGGGGAGAAAACAAAAAGAATAAGGTGGCGACACAGAGAGGGGGGAGAAAACGTGAGTGTGCTCTAATAAGGTGGACCAAAAAAAGCCTTATTAAGAGATTCAATACGGAGAACAAAGCAAGATAGTAGCTGGCGGCAAAAGAGAGGAACACAAAGGCTAGCGATGAAGTGAGTGTGCTTATTTGATAAAGGTGGACCAAACCAAAAACATTATTTGTCACATCAAGACATAGGATAGAGGATGAGGCAGCTGGTGGCAGTAGAGAGAGCAACACTACAGCCCCCACACAAACTTATACTCTCCACTCACACACATAGCAGCCTTCATTGACTCATGGACACACTTTACTCATTCACAAGAACACAAGACGCAGCCTCCATTCACTGCCAAGCACGCAGCAGCCCCCACTCCAACAACACACACTCCACTCCATTCACGCAAGCATTGAAAGAAGACAGTGTTGGCCAAAACATTTTTCAATTTCAATAGCCACAGTTTTGTTGGGATTTGCTTTGTTTTTATTCCTTTTTTATTTTAATTTTTGTGGATTTAATCAATGCAAATATATATTATGACCATGATTTGTGTTGCATTGATGAGTATATGTAAGTAAGCTTTTTTTTGTTGAGGTTAGGATTGATATTGGATTAGGACAATTTTTGTGGTATTAGTTTTTGCTTGATTGAATGCATATTTAGTCCTAATTTAGCTTGATCACCTAGATTAAAGCCTTAGATAATTAAATGTCATAACTAATAGGATTTAATTTGCTGGAACATTAATCAAGCAACATACTTGAGACTAAAGTATAGATCAACCATAGGATCTTGTGTAAGGATACCTAAGATTAACGAACTTAATTTTAGGCTTCTTGTATTGAATGCCTTTTATTCCAAATTATCTATAAACCAAGTAGGTAACTCGAATTTAGAAGAGAAAGAAATTCCTATAAGCATTGGGTTCAACTTGCTTAAGTGAAGTAAATCCTAAATCAATCCACCGTTACAAGTTTTAGTGTCCAATCTAATTGAAATTTGATACCTTAGCCAATTTATGTCATTTGATTAAGTCTAGTCATTTTTAATTCATACTTTGCATCTTAAATATTTTCTTGATTCGCTTACTTTATTTTATTTTCAAATTAATCAATTCTTGATCGTCTTAGTAATTTTGGATCATTTAATTTAATTATCTTGCGTGTTGGAATCCCTTAGGTACGATATTCGGTTCTTACCATTTTTTATTACTTGTCGACGACATTTGCTTGCCTCTAGTTGGTCTAGATAGAATTTAATTTATATTGTTTTGTTTAGACCGTAATAGGAGACGAGCCTTGAGTCTTTCTTCTAGACTCCTCCTCCAAAAGCCTACTTTTAACCTTTTCCATAGAGACTACACCTTCAAGGACTAAATTGAACGTGTTGTTCTAAACGTCTCTTAGGAGCTCAATAAGGATCCCAGAAGCCATAATCTGAGTAACTCATCTTCGTAAGCGAGCCTCATGGTGGCCATCAAATTAATGATCCCTTGATAAGTATACAAGTGATCCATCATTGATGTTCCATCTCGGTATCTGAGGTCCATAAGTTGTTTAATTAGGAACATTTTGTTGTTGTCGGACTTTTGAGCATAAAGGCTCTCGAGTTTAGCCTATAATTTGTCTACATCTTTCTCACCGAAGATATAATTCCAGACATCATCATTCACCCAATTTTTGATGAATTTGCATACTTGTCTATGTAATAGACTCTGCTCGGTGTAGGATTTTCCTTTAAGTTTTATGATATCAAATACCGGTTCATGGTATCCCTTCACATAAAGATGATTTTACATCTTCTCCTTCCATATTTGGAAGTTGCCTCTATTTAGACTGGTCATTCTACTTGTGTTGACTTCCATCGTTTACGAAGGATGACTGACTTAGTAACTGTGCTTAGATACCAGTTTGATGGGAGGTAGACACACCAACGTAGTATAATAAAATCTCTCCTGCATTTTGTAAACCTGTGAGGAAATCACCAAATAGAGAAAACCATAAAAACTTCGAAATAAAATCAAAGAAATGCACACCGAATTTTTATATGGAAGACTTCCCAACATGAAAAGTAAAAACCATGGGATCATAGTCTAAAATATCTCCACTATTTAAATAATGGGCATAACAAAATCTCTCTAGATAAAACTAGAGGTAATACATCAAAATAATCAAGAAAATAAACTCCTGGAAATACAAAAAGAGTGAAAAATATCTCACAAATAGAGGAACACTAGTTTCAAATTATCAAACACAAAATTGTGATCCACAATGCCCTCAACACCTAAATCTTGGAATATTTTTTTATAAAATATCAGCTAAATCGAACCATGAATAACCTTTGATTAAAAGTTTAATTGAGATATATATCACTTTCTATTTTACTATGCTTGTTTTGCTTTTAATACTTTGCTTGGAATACTTGAGTCTTCCCTTTTGGTGTCTATTTGTAGGGAGAAATCTACTTAAGACTTCCTTCCACTTTTGATATGGGATTTCTAAAATGGAGGGGCTTCCAACTGAAGCAACCTTTTGAGAGTTAGGAAATGTATCAAAAGACTCTAACTTTGCTTATTTCACTTTTTCTACTATCAGGCCAACCCCTTTCAAATAAATGGTTGATGTCAATGATAATTATTAAAGCTTACCGACCACCCATGCTCTCGACTCGACTCCCTTAATGGTACTGCTGTCGCCTGCAACCAAATTCAAAAAGAAACCAACTTCTGTTAATACAAATTAATGTACTAGTGAAAAGTGGGTATCGTTCCCATGAGAAATTTTAACGGTAAAGAGTTTACAAGTTTTAAAACTAAAACAAAGTAAAAGGGGGGTTTGGCTTTAATTTATGGCAAATAATGACAAAATCAAAAATAAACTAAAATAATTGAATTTGAAAATTTAATAGACAAACCTTGCTTTCGGGTCATCGATATTATCACACTAAAATGGATCTTTGATATAAAATTTACTTCATCAATAAACATTCATTGGGGGATATTTTCTCTTAAGTATAAATGAATAGAAACATGTATCCTAAGCATTCTTATTAATCAACAACTTAGATACGATTGTAAGTTCAATTGAGTAATAGCTTTAAGAACTAAGAGACCAATGAACAAGATAACACATATATGACATGCATGTAATCAAGATGAGTTTCTTCTTATAATTTCCCACTCTAACGTAAAGAAGGTAATCCTAATTTCCACTTGTGATTAACAAAACTAAACGTCATATTTCACTAATCTAGCTATTAAACGAATCAATTTCTAGTTACGCACCCAAAAATCAACCAATTCAATTAGAAAAAGTAATTCGGAAGACACTCAATGTTCATCAACAAAACAAACTTTACTGGAACATATCACACATAATAGATGATAACATGATTCCCCTCAACCAAGAAAAGGGATTTAGCTACTCATAACGAAAGTGAAAATCAAAGAAATAACAAAACATAAAGACTCCATCCTTAGTCTTTTCCTAAAGAATCTGAAAATACTTAGAAAAACACTATAGAAATGTAAACTACTCTAATGGAAATTCTGTAGAAAAATGTAAAAACTATCCCTATGTTGTGCTGTGTGAACAGTAACGTGAATCCTTCTTTATCTAATTCGATCTCCTCTTTTTTTCATGATCTTTTGCAGATAATCTTCCACCAGATTCAGGTGGTCGATCCCCATCATTAAGGATGCAATCTGATTCTCTAAATCAGAAAAATCTAAAGTGGATCGGATCTGCATTTTAAAAATAGATCTTGCAGATAGATTTTGTCCTTAGACGTGCCCACACTTAGTTACTAAATTTGCTACCAATATGGAATTTTCGGATTATCTTTGTTTCCTTTGCATCTTTTTGATTCAATTTCATCTCTTAAGTGTTGAAAATCATCTTAGAACAATTAAGAAACAAATCCATCAATTTGAATAATAATTTTAACACATGAGAGGGATTTATATACCAAATAAGTGTAAAATAACAACTTAACAAATTCCACCATACCAAACCTTTGCTCGCCCTCGAGCAAACATGCCAAACTACTACACTTTATCAATTCATCCTTCATAAGATTAAGTGCACACAATCCATTAACTTGGGCCAGTAAGACTTAGGTTGCAACATACATTGTAATCACTTTTCACCAATACAAATAAAAAAAAGCCAAAATAAGACATCTTTGATCAAAGGAAAAAATAAAATCAAGATGAATTCTTCTCACAGATTTCTCTCTTACACTCAAGTTTTTGAGGTCAAAGTGTTTCTTTCAAATCTTCCTCTAACATATTGCATTATCATAGGCTTGCAAATTCACCAGTTATCATTCATTCGAATTACACGAGTTCATAGAGTATAAGGACTTTCTTATGGGTTGTAATGGGGCTAGGTTCAAAGGTAAGGTCAAAAAGGCAAAGGGTTAATCACAAGCATTCATAAAGTATCAAGTAAAAGAGATACTCAAATTAAAATTATGAGATAAACACATGAATAAAAAATACTACTGTTGGAACCCCACCCCTACGAGTCACGTGCCCGACGTCCTATGTGACACCTGGACGCGCATCCCACAAGGGAGGAATTCGACACCAAGCCAAACCTCAACAAAAATACCCAAACACATACTTCCGAATATATTTGAAAAATTAAAAGTCTTGAGTCCTAAATTGAAAATTTATTCCTTCAGAAAAGATGTAATTCCATGTCTCTAGTTTATTTTGAAACAAGAATCGACTGAAATGGATATATACAGATCGAGATATCGCCAAAATACCGAAGTATGTTCAAACTTTTTTTAACCGATCCTCTCACTTTGATTCAATCCATCTTTTTCAAATTAATCTCAAAAGCCATAAATTTCCATGGAGAGGTAGAGGAAATTCTTAGGAATCCAACGCTTCAAAAATCAGATCAATCGGAGGTCGGATGAAAAAGTTATAAGCAAAAGAGTGTAAAGAGGTCAGGTTAAAGGTGGAAAAGGGCCGCGTCGCCCTCACGACAATGTCTCATCGTGACGCGGTTGCAAGGGTGAAGCAGTTGCCCTCGCGACGCGGTCGCCCCACGACGCGTTCGCGAGTGCGACGCCGCACATTCGCGTGCGTCGCAAGTTTTTTTTTTCAACAACCTAACTTCCAAAAATCGTATCTTTTGACCCAGAACTCCAAAATTTGCAAATTTGGTATCAATGGAAAGTTAAAAAGAAGCTCTACAAATTTCGAAGGACTTAAAAATCAATTCGGCCTCTAAAGGAGTCAAAATCTACCTCAAAGTGGCTGTCTGATTAACGTCCTCCTAAATCAGTAACATAACTTCTAAAAATCATATCTTTCAGCTCCATTGTCTAAAAATGTCATACTTTATGTCGTTCGAAAGATCGAAAGACAAGCTACAACTTTTATGAAGACTACTTTGTCTAATTACATCTAAATCAGTCCAGTTTTCTCCTGAAAAACAGAACACACATTTACCCTCATGAAAATTTTAGAATTTTCCTGAGTTCACTTCCTCTATTGCAATATCATTAATAACAACTCAAACACCAAAATTATCTCATAAACTCTCAAATCTCAATCCATTTGGATCATCAAAACCACAATTTCC
>JANIJH010000003.1:2980496-2994446 GCA_024520975.1 Erythroxylum areolatum
TTGTAAATTACTGAGTTTGAGTAAATGAAATGAAATACAGTTTGGTTTTAAAAAGTTACCAATTTCTTATTTCTGTTTTATTATTATGATGCCATGGGGAGTTTAGTGGTGGTTGTCAGTAGTGGTCTCTTATCGTAGGATATATACCGGAATGACCTACGGGCGTTCCGGTGGGTACTCTATAGTAAGGGGGCGCTACATCGCAGGCTGCCATTCTTGTTGCCAAGAACAAGACATGTAATGGCAAAAGTAGACATATCAAATTGAGACATAAAATTGTCTATACTTTAATTAAACATGGTGTAATTTCTCTAAACTATGTAAAGTCAGAGAGAAACTTAGTGGCTCTGTTTACAAAATCTTTGAGTAAAAAACAAGTTTCAAAGCATGCTAAAGGGATAGGGTTGAGCCCAATTGTGTAGTAACTTCATGATGGACACCTGACTTGGGCAACCAAGTTCAATGGGTCAAATGAAGTTACGTGGTGACTACTTACTTTTACATTGTTTGTGGAATAATACTAAGATATTAAGTTATTGAATAACGTCCTTTAACATGACTTTACTATGTTTGTTGAGGTTGGATTGTTTAATCCTTAATGAGTTCCATAGCCCAAGTTTGTGTGGTGTGAGTAGTACACACTTGATGAACTCACCTACATAATTATGTAGGGGCTAGCCACCCTCCTATGAGAGTATTTGGGCTATCTCTCTAGAGCGATCATAAGGCTAAGGCATTTTGAGGCTGCTTAATTCTCTAGGAAGTTCTGTCTCCGATTGTCCTAGACACCAAGTTCAAGACTTAGTTTACCTAGTTGTGTGCTTATCTTTCTTTTAAATTGATATAGTTTGTTTCAAGTTTTGGACCAAGTGGGGGATTGTTGGGCGTTTGCTCCAAAACTTGGGGAATGTTTATAATGTTATCAGCCTAATAACTCTAATAACGCTATTATGTTATTATGCTCCAACGTTTTTGAAAAATCAAAGGGGCAGTAATTTCACAAACTCTATAATTTTAACGTAGACGTCTCTAGCATAAATGAAAACAAAAGCAATAAAAAACGAAATAATAAAAAATAACAAATTTGGTAACGCAGTCCGACACACCTTGCTTACATCTGTGGGGCCTTCACTCAGCTTAATACTTTCAAAAAAATGCAATAGATTTATATAAGGCCACACTGAGCCAACACCACTCAATCCTTGTAACTATCTCTTAATCTCACTTCCCGTGAAAGATTTTCACACAACACGACCGACTTGTGTTAACCTCGTCAGAGAATTTTTCTAAACAACTTTTAATAAAAGATAATTAAAAGAAATAACTTAAGTAATTAATCAACTAAGAACAGAACAATGATATACTTGAGATAAAAGAAGGACTTCCCTATAGTTTCAGCTTCTTGAAATACATCTGAATAATTGTCCACCACAGAACTAGACCACAGCTGCTCAATTAACAAACGACACACAACAGAACGTGCATGCAGTGCTTAAATATCTTCCAATTGAAAGCTAGCAAATTTTCCATCTCCAACAACTCCAATTAAACCATATGGGATACTACACACACCATCCCCTCAAAAATCAAAAGCACCCATGTATATTTCACACATAATCCAAGAAGGACAAGTTTGGAAAATCAAAAGTTAAACCACCGTATCTTGCCAATGTTGAACACATACACCACTTCAGCTATATATTTCCAGAATTCAATTAAACACCCACTAACTAGTTGATTCAACACACACGGGATACACCAATAGAGACATGCATGATACTTACAAGCAAAATCCCTTGACAAACACGCAAAACAACTTCCCTTTATCTTCTATCCACAAAATCCGACAGTGCACATATCAATTAACAATGTGATATATCACAAATTTATCAAAGACTAGATTTCAATTTTGTGTAGAATTCTTTCACAACTCTAGGTGTAACAACCACATCTTTTAAATCTCATTCCAATTAATATGTTATATGTCCAATTAATAAATAAGATGTCAAAACTAAAAAAAGATATATACAACATATTTAAACAATTCCTTTTTGTCTTAATAGCTTTTAATTCCTATTGTCAACGTGTGCATTGTTTCTACTATATATAAGAGTCATGCATCTCCTCAATATCACAACTACCACCAAAAAACAACTATTCATTTTCTCATTTTCTTCATCTCTCTTGTATCCTTATTTGCTCCATCCAACACAAGCATTTTCTTTTAAATACAAACACCTTACAAATGTATTTTGTCTTACGCACAAATTCTGCATTTGTCTGCCTTTCTTTTAGTCTCAAAGACAATTCCTACTCTACCTTTTGGAGTGCACTGAAGCTGTTGAAGAAGGTGTTAACCCTAGGGTCAGATCCTGTTGTCCTGTTGCATCGTAGAGGGGAAATTTTCGACTTAGGGCAGTGATTTTTCACGATACCTTGCATTTTAGATAAGTTGTTCCAATTTAATTATTATTACTATTTTCGCTAACAAAAAATTGTTGTTCATGGTGAATTATCGGATAATATAATCGGAAAAGTGCTACTTTAATATTAGTGTGTATTATCTAAGATTAGATCTAATAAGTATTAATGTGTTAGTTAAATGATATTATATATGTTAATTTTGATGTTATTATAAGATCATTTAATATAATTATTTTTATAAATTTCAAGATATGACTATTTTTAATAAGTATTATATACAATAGTGCAATTGTAAATGTTTTTCATATAAAATAAAAGGAATATAATTTTTATGTAATTACTGTATATTATTCAAATTCGTATTTTCTAAAACTTAGAGTGTGCAAAAACTTACTCGAATTATAAATATAGATTCGTAACATTTGATCTATAGAAGTTTTTAGATAAATGAAAAATTATGCTCTTTAAATTACTTTAATTGAGTTTTATAATTTTAATAAGTTATAAACCTTAATTTGATTATAAAAATTGAATGGTTGGATTTTATTTTAGATGTTGATTTATTAAAGAAATGGTTAAATTAGTTTGGTCTCAAAATAACTTTAATTACACACAATAAATAACGAAAAACTTGCATTTGTTATCATTCAAAAACGCATTGAATAAATGATTAAAAACAAGTTAAAAACCACCTTCTTCCTTTTTTTTCTTTAACAAGTTAAAGGAAAAAAATAGGGGTAAATCTTACATACTCTAATTACTATTTCATAATTAAATTTTTTCATGTCTTCAAATTTCATTTTATCAATTAAAAAATTCCTAAAATTTCATAAACTAGATTACGTTATAATAGAATAAAAATTTCAAGAAAAAATTTAGTTTCACTTATATTTTCATTTTAGTTTTTAGTTCTAGTTTTTGTTTTGGTTTTAAATATTTTCCAAAATGAAACTTACTTTTTAACTATTTAACCAGAAAATGAAATGAAATAGCTCTAGTACCCTAATGACAGGAGTGAGAGGAAAAGAAGAAACCTTTCTACATATATGTATATATGTGTCTATACACACACACACACACACACAAAGTCAACAAGCCCTCCGTAACCTTCCAGTCATGAAAGAGTAATTTTATCAGTTACTCCGAGGCTTGGTAATATATTATGATTAGATGAACAACATTTCTGTATCAGCTTTTGGGGCAGTACTATATACTCATCTATTATAAGAAGAATGAAAGTTATTATACTAAAAAAAGGCGCGCTATTTCCCCCCCAAATTCCTTGCATTTTCCCCTTCTTTTTTTATGACTCTCTTTCTCCCTCAAGCAACATCAGCTAATTGATGCATCTCGACTCCATATCGGCAACATCCTTAAGCCACCTTCGCTCCGCACTGACAGCAGCCTCAAGCCTTCTTTGTTAGGAACACGTTATTTCACAGGTTAAGAAATACACTATTCTCATAAATATCCCTTTAGTTCGCTCCCTATAACTTTGTTCTTAAATGTTCATTCTAGATTTCCATATTTCTTCAGTTAAATCTAAGAGATTTTGAATCATCTGGGATAGACCCTTGTTCATTTACTGTGAATAAGGGGGACCAAAGTTGCATTTTTTTTAAATTTTATGTATTGGAGCTCTCTACTTATTTGAAATAATTTTGTAATTTGGGTTGTTGTTGTTTTACTATTGTTGGTGTGTGCTACAACTGTTGATGTTTTATTTTGGTGTTTGATTGAAAACAATTTCTGGCCTTTCTTTTGATGTTTTTTTATGGCCTTAATGTGCCATTATGTGCAAGTGATTATTTATTATGAAAAAGGGGAGATAATAAAATTCTTGTTTGATTATAAGTTTACATTTGTGAGAAATTCTATATATTGGAGTGGATACATTATATTGTGTTTGACAAAATATACATATTTTGAAAAATGCTATTCTAGTATGCAATTCTCATAGAGCAATGACATGATGCATTCTAAATTTAATGATTATTTGTAGCTCAACAATCATGAGCCTATAAGAAGTCAAGAAAACAGGGGCACTATATGTTATTTATACATTAGCTTACCAATCTTAATGGGTGATTTTGGTTGGAAAATAATAGGACCCACCGAGTTGCATGCTACATATCCTAATTCCCATTACTTTGAAGTGGTGTTATGTAGTTATTTTTTTTGGGCAGTTTTTACTATCAGACAAATGATTCTTTTTCATCAGTCAGTTAATTACTTAACATATATTGTTGTATTTGAACTTGATCAGTGCTTGAGCCTACTGAGCTTTTTTTTTTGGTGCAAAATGTGTTTAAAGCTATGTTATCTATTTATAGAATTCAAGAAGGAAAGAAAATTATAGTCGATTTTCACAACTGCTAAGTAATGTATGTGCTTCTCTAATATAGGGTGCATCAGGTCATGCTATTCTAGTCCTCAATAAAAAAATGCTATTAATTTCATATAGTTTCTAATCTACAATTCTCCTAGAGCTATATTTGTACTTGACTACTAATTTGCTCATTCCTAGTGATGGTTGTACTTGGTTGAGAAGTACCTATATCAATATGCATACTCTTGAATTTGCAATTACTTTCTAGATTTTTTAAAGTAGATCAAAATGTTTGCTCCCTATTAGTGAATGACGGCACAAACTAAAGCAACTTTTGATACTTCAACAAATAACAAATAATATGATAGTTTTCTTATTTGCTATCCATTATGTTATCGATTGTTTGTATCTTTGAGATAAGGATTATAAATTAAAACAAAGGAAACAAAGGATTGATAGAATGAGACGGCTGTTTAGATTGACCATAGATTATGATGTTACCTGTATTAGTGAACTTTGTATGAATATAGCAACCTTTAGGATATTGTGTGATATGGTAAGAAATGTCAGGGGTTTAAAACCCACTAGGAACACATCCGTAGAAGAGGTTGTAGCAATGTTCTTATATACCTTAGCTCACCATAAAAAGAGTAGGACAATTAGCCTACTTTGTCTCCGTAGTAAAGAAACTATGAGTCGGCAATTACATCAAATTCTTTATGCAATTATGAGATTGCATCATATTTTGCTCAAGAAGTTGGAGCCTATTACTCAGGATTGCCAAGATGAGAGATGGAAATGTTTTCAAGTAATTGAACATTATAATTAACCTAGAACATTAATATGAAAGTTTTTTATGTGCTAAATCATCTTTTCTTTTAATTTGTAGGGTTGCCTACGAGCTTTAGATGGGACACTAATTAAAGTTACACCTCCTACTGAAAATAAGCCATGATATTGCATAAGAAAAGGATGTATTTCAACAAATTTTTTAGGTATTTGTTACCTAAACATGCAATTAATATATGTATTGCCTAGTTGGGAGGGCTCTGCTCACAATGGTTGTGTGCTTCAAAATGCAATCTCAAGGCCTCATGGTCTACAAGTCCCTCGAGATAAATTTGTGATACAATATCCAGCTTGGTTTCTCTTTGGGTTATGATGCTCAACCATAACTTATTGTTCAATTATGAAGGTTGTTATTACTTGGTTGATTTTAGATTTTACAATGCAAATGGATTTCTTACTTCATATTGAGAGCAACACTATCACCTCAAAGAATTTGATGGCCATCGACTAGAGATATCAGAGGAATACTTTAATACGAAACATTCAAAAGCAAGGAATGTTATTAAGAGATGCTTTGGATTGTTGAAAGGAAGATGGAAAATCTTTGCATCCCCTTAATTTTTCTCAATTCAAATCTAAGTTCTCATTATAATGGCTTGTTGCCTTCTACACAACTCGATTCACAAGTTCATAAGGTTTTATCTATAAGAGTCAATCACTGAAGATGTAGAAGAGAGTGAGGAAGATGAGAATGATGAAGATGACAAAATGCAATACATTACACAAATTAGTCCAACTGATGAGTGGTCGAAATTCAGAAATAATATGGCAACCAACATGTATAATATATGGACAACTAGATCCAATGACAATGATGTGGATTAGTAACTTACAGATATGTTTGTTTCATAGGCTTATTATAACATTGAAATACTTTGATTTTGATCAATGTACTTGAATGGTGAACATCTCTGTTTGTTTAGTATTAGCAATATATAACTAAGTTATTGGATTACTTTTGAAATACATCCATATAAACATCTCTGTTTGGTTGACTCTGTGAAAGTGAGTTATTGGGTTACGTCGTTATACTCAGATTTTTCAGCAAAGTTATTTTTGTTATATGTTATTTCCTTGATGACTCTTACATCGTTGTATTTTTATTGGGAATGGTTATGGCTGCCCGTGGGAAGGGAAAGAGCAAGCAATATTGGAAGGATGATGAGGTTGAAGCTTTGGTCAACTTTTTCTAGGAGCTAGCTGGCAATCCTTAATGAAAAGTAGATGAGGGATTTAAGAACAATTACATGGTTTAAGTGCACAAGATGTTGCTAAACAAGATTCCCAATTTTGATAAGGAAGCTGATCCCCGCATTAACTCTAAGATTAATTGGTTAAGAAATAATTACAATCCAATTTCTAAAATATGTATGCAAAGCAGCTTTCAGTAGGATGATGTCAAGCATAAGATCAACTATGAGAAAAAATAGTTTGATGAATCGCGCTTGGTAAGGATATCTAACTCAAAAGTTGATTGGGCTCTTATTTTAGTAGTTTCTTCTCTCATAGTTATAATGTTTTCTTGTTACAAAGTATTTTATCTTACGTTTCTTGTAATTCCTTTTTATAAAATCACAAGAATGCAATTAGAATACGGAACTCTAAATTCCTATATTTGTGCAAACTAGACATGGTGTGGAGTAAAGATAGAGCCACGAGATTCAAAGATGAGGATATAACTGAAGTAAGTGCTAAGGCTAACTACCCAAAGAATATAATAGTGTTTTCTTCATCAGACAGTGAAGAAGAACCTGTTATGGTCTCTGATACACAAGGATCCCCTACTATTCATTCAAGAACCTATGCAATAAAAAAGCAAAAAAACCTCTCACCAAGAAATGAAAGTTTTTACAAGCAAAAAAAACTAGCAACACTTCAGGAAACTATTGACTTAAGGTTAGACAACTTCATTATTAAGTTTGAGTCTATTTGCGAGCAAATGGCGCCACGATATGCTACTGTTATAAATGCTTTGATTGTGGAGTCTAAATCTGATTCCTTAACTAATGATAAAATGCAAGAGCTCATTAATGAACTTCTCAATTTTGGCAAGTCTCAAATGAATGTTGGTAAGGCTGTTGTGTTATTCTATAATGATCCCGCTAAAGTTTAGGTTTTGTTCGCTTTACTAAGTCGTTTAAAAAGGTCCTTTGTGTTTGGGTTCCCCTATCCATCTTCTAGTCCACGAATCATACAAGGGAGCATATTAATACTTTTGGTATATGAGGCTTTTATAAGTAATATAAACTTAGGATGTAATTGATGTTGCCTAACCAGGTTATTTTATAGTAGTTGGGAATTTTGTAGTTGTCATGTAAACAAAACTTGTAGTGTTAACTTGGTTATTTTCCATCGTTTGAAGGCTTTTAGTTAAGGTATTGTGTTTAGCTGTGATATTTTACATCATTTACATCAACAGGGGGAATGTAAATTGTATTAAACTCTACATTCTCTTATGGACATGATTGCATGTAATGAATTGAATGCTCTTTATTTTTGTTTCATTCACATTTTGAGAAAATGAATACAATATAATTAATTTTAAACATTCTATCATCATAAATGGGGAGCATAAATTAAATATAATTAATTAGAATATATTTAAAATTTGATGTTAAACAAAAATTTAACAAAATTTTTGTTTCTTAAGATTTTTAACAAACCAACCACCATCAATAGTAATGGTAATCATTCTTTCGTCCTAACCAACCATCATAATTATAATGATTATATCCATTTCTATTCCTTACTATATCCATTATAAATCCTATTACCACTTCCCCAAGTAAACCAAGCACACACTAAAAAAAAGGATACAAAGTGGAAAGTGTGATGCTTGAGACCAACAGGCCTACCTATTTGAAACTTTTATAGGCCATTGAATAGTACACAAGAAGATCAATCTAGGTCATTATTTGAACAAAGTTTAATCAGTACTCAACATTACAAGCCTAGCTTTGTAGGTACCAGAGTTCACTAAGTGTTAAGTTGTCATTTTGCACTTATTTGGTATACAAATCTCTCTACGTAGTGAAATTAATATTCAAATTGATGGATTTGTTTCTTAATTGTTCTCAGAAGATTTTCAACACTTAAAAGATGAAATTGAATCAAAAAGATGCAAAGGAAACAAAGATAATCCGAAAATTCCAGATTGGCAGCAAATTCAGTGACTAAACGTGGGTACGTGTAAGGACAAAATCTATCTGCAAGATTTGTTTTTAAAATGTAGATCTGATCCACTTCAGATTTTTATGATTTGGAGAATTAGATTGCATCCTTATTGGTGTGGATTGACCACCTGAATCTAGGGGAAGATTATCTGCAAAAGATCATGGAAAAAGGAGAAGATGGAAGTAGATAAAGAAGGATTCACGTTACTGTTCATGCAACACAGCATAGGGATAGTTTTGACCTTTTTTTGCAAAATTTCCATTAAAGTAGTTTACGTTTCTATAGTGCAAAATTTCCATTAAAGTAGTTTACGTTTCCATTAAATTTCCATTAGGAAAAGACATCAGGGATGGAGACTTTATGTTTTATTATTTCTTTGATTTTCACTATCGTCATGAGTAGCTAAATTCCTTTTCTTAGTTAAGGGGAACCATGTTATCATCTATTGTGTGTGAGATGTTCCAACAAAGTTTGTTTTGTTGATGAACATTGAGTGTCTTCCGAATTACTTTTTCTAAATGAATTGGTTGATTTCTAGGTGTGCAACTAGGAATTGATTCGTTAGCTAGATTAATGAAATATGACGTTCAGTTTTGTTAATCACAAGTGGCAATTAGGATTATCTTCTTTACATCAAAGTGGGAAATTCTAAATAGAAACTCATCTTGATTAAATGCATGTCACACATGTGTTGTCTTATTCATTGATTTCTTAATTCTTAAAGCTATTACTCAATTGAACTTACGATCGTATATAAATTGTTGATTAATAAGAATGCTTAGGATATATGTTTCTATTCATTTACACTTAAAAGAAAATATTCCCCAATGAATGTTTATTGATAAACTGAAGTTTATATCAAAGATCCATTTTAGTGTGATAATATCGGTGACCCGAAACCAAAGATTGTCTATTAAATTTTCAAACCCAATTATTTTAGTTGATTTTCGATTTTGTCATTCTTTGCCATGAATTTACTTTGATTTAGTTTAAACTCGTAAACTCTTTACAGTTAAAATTTCTCGTGAGAACGATACCTACTTTTCACTACTACATTAATTTGTATTAACGGAAGTTGGTTTCTTTTTGAATTTGGTTGTAGGAGACAGTAGTACTAAATTTTGGCGCCATTACCGAGGAATTTCTTAACGGTTTTTTTAGTGATGTTTTTGTTTTTGTTTTTGGTTTCGTTGCTCTTGGTTACCTTGTCTTCTGTTTGTTTTAGTTTCACATTTTTTTTATTTTTCGATCTTTTAGTGGCATGGCTCACTATTAGTATACTTTTGTTCTTGATTTTTCATATTATCCTTATTATGATGATGAGTTTCCATCTATTGCTACTTCCAGGTTTGATCATCAAGTGGCGGATTTCACATCCATAGCTACACAAGTACCGAGGGATTTGATAGCAAATATGGTTTCCAATACACAACAATTTGGGATACATACTCGACATGGATCAAAAAGTATGAATGTAACCACATTAGAGAAAAGATTTGATTTTAGGACACTCTATTGATACATCTCCAATTTTGCAGGAAGAAAATGCATAACATGTGAATGCTGTGGGAGGTTTTGTTGGACTAAATCAGAGAAAATATAACCCATTTTCCAACACCTATAATTTGAGTTGGCGCGATCACCCAAATTTACATTATGAAAATTCTTAAGGACAGTAAGCTACCACAAATTTCTAGTAATTTAGACAACCGTATGTGCCTCAACAATATCAAAACATAATATCCAATTCTAAATGTAGGTCCTCTTTGGAAGATATAATTCAATCTTTGGCCACTAACACTTTGACGTTTCAACAAATTATTGAAGCAAGTATCCAAAATATTGAAAATCAACAAAGAAATATTGAAAATCAAATAAGCCAAATGGCAACTGCCATAAATAGGTTGGAGGCACAACATTATGAAAATTTTCCAGCATAACCGGAGATCAATCCTAAACAAAGTGCGAAAGCTATCGTATTGCAGAGTGGTAAGGAATTGCAAGAATCACATTCAAAAATTTCCAGAAGAGAGGTAGAAGAAGAAGCAATGAAAGAGACATCTGAAAAACCATAAATGACACAAACAACTCTGCAGAATATGGTTATTCTCCGAGTCGATTTGCCAAGGCAAAGAAGGAAGAGCAAGCGGAATTAGGAGAGGAAGAGGTTGTAGTTCGAGAAAAGATGGAGGATGTGCAACCTCCTAAGGTAAGCAATGTAGTTCATGTTATGACTAGCCGAATTTTATTTCCTTTTCCTAGTTATTTATAGGTAAAAGAAGAAGAAGAACAGGAAGAGCCATAAGAAGAGCAGTTTTTAGGAGAGTTGTGGGCAAGCGAGCTGAAGACCGAAGGTGGCAAGCAGGATGTCGAGTCTCAATACCCATTGGTGATACTCTTACGAAGACCATCCTGGTGTGAGAAGGGCGATGCTCGAAAAGATGAGTGGACATTAGAGTATGATGGTGAAATGATGAATTTCCACTCCTTAGAAGCCTTAAGGCATCGTGTTGATAAAGAGCCCACTTCGAGGGAAGTTGCTCCAGGTTCCTCATGAAGTTTGAGCATGCTTCCTATTGGGCTTAAGCATCCATTTGATAATGGAAGATGTACATATGCCAATGGTCAAGCGTATGACCTTAATAAGTGCTTGATGGGAGGCACCCCAACCGTATCCCTTTCTTTTGTGTATTTTTCTCTTTTATGCATATCCTTTGAGTGTTTGCTTTTAGTATTTTACTTGTTTTCTTTGGTTTGTTTTGTTTGTAGGCATTTGAAAAGGAAGTTGCAATCATTCATTTCAAAGCTGCTTATGGTGTTTTCAATCTAGGGGAGTACTTCTATCCCCATCCCTCTTTTGTGCTTTTATTGATTGAGGACAATGCCCATTCTAAGTGTGGGGGTAGGGCAAGTGTGAAATTTCTGCACACTTGGATTGTTGTGAGTTTAATGGTGATGATGAGAATGTAGTAACTTGAATGATTTCGGACATTAGTTAATAGTTAATTGTGGTACAGGAATGATGTTGATGCTTTTGATTTGAGGAACTTTGATTGACTCTTGAAATGATGCCAACTTCAAGGTTTTTCATTTTTCCTTTGTGTGTGTTGCAGGTGTTTGGTGACTCTTGTGTATGATGTTTGGTATTTAAGTGCATTTTGTATAACTTGTCATATAAATGTGGAATGGGATGCTTAGAACGCAATGTCGGGAAAAAAAAGAAGGAAAAAAAACCAAAAAGAAGAAGAGATAACTATCTTTGTTTTTACGTTATTGATCAAAAGTGTCTTTGTCTTGTGTTATTAAATAAGAAGCATCGTTGTTCTTTTGTTTTTGAGATATTTTTGTTCTGCTGTATTGTTTCTTTTCACTATATTTGTGTCATACTACGCATCCTTGACTTGTTTATGTGATAACAAATGCAAAATGGCTTAAATGATATATATTATGCATCTTGAGTGACTATTATACTGGCTACGTGTTTGCATGTAAGTAACTTGTTTTTGATCATGATAGAGTTAAATTGAGTGAATTGGATAGAAAGCATTGATGGATTTCTGTGTGCTTGATTAACTTTTAACTCTTGACTGGAATTATTTGAGTGAAGCGTTTTATTTATTGCTTGAGGACAAGCAATGATTTAGGTGTAAGGGAATTTGTTACAAGAAGTCGGGTTTCAACAGCTGCACCAAATAGTCACTAACCTTCCCAGACCAATTTGGATGACCACCTCAGTCGCCTCAAACATCGAATGCACTGCATGGAGCATAATTTGATGGCTTATTGAGAGTATCAAAGATTCCAACCTCCGCACCCACCAACACCATGATTTCGGCATTCACAAATAGAGAAGCATTCTTTCCTCTTTTCTTTTATATTTTTGCTTCTTTGACCTTTTGTCCTAACATTAAGGACAATGTTGGTCTAGGTGTAGGGGAAGGAAATGGAGTATATGTGTGTGACTCTTTTCAGTTTTTGCATGCTTATTATGGATGTTAAGCCATCAAGCTTTATCATATTAGTTTGGATGAGATTGAGTGTGTGCATAAAATTAAATTGGGCTATGTGAGTCTTAAGTGAATTATGCGGATTGATTGTAATAACCGATCGTATAAACTTAGTCAAAATTTTGACATTTGAGTGATGAAGTAGTTGTGGAATGAAGGTAAAATTTTGAAATTAAACCTGTAAGGGGATTTGAGCCTTAATGACATCATCTTTATGTTATTCTATTTTCTTGTATTGTGTGATGCTCCTCTAATTAGGCTTGCCTTCAGAACTTGCACTGAACCAGATTGAATTTGTTTGATTACATGGTTTATGGAAATGATTAATACTTTCTTTGTTTTTACGCCCTTTAGCTTAAAAATGACCCACCTAGTTATTTTCCCTTTGAAAACACTTTTGAGCCTTTAACCTTGTTTTTCAATTAATTACTTTACATGAAACCTAAAAACCCCATTAGTTTTACCCTATCACAAATTGAATGAAGCATTGAGTAATTTGGGACTATCGTTCTGTATTGTGCTCTGAGATATTTTTATAGGTACCTCTACTCATTTATTTATTAAATTATGTTGCTATTAATTTCTCTTGTCTTTATTGTTCTCTCTTATTCTTAAAACATAAAAGAAAAAGAAAGAAAGAAAGAAAAAATCAAAGAAAGAAAAAAGAAAAGAAAAGAATAAGAATAAGAATAAAGCATAGTATCATTAGTTAGTAATGAGTAGTTATAGTTATTGGACCCCGAACCTTTCTATTAAGTGGGAAATTGTTGGCGATTATTCATGTGTAGAAAAAAGGAAAATTCTTGAACTTGAAATGAAATAGAAAAGATGGTTTAGACACAATATGGGTTATATGTGATATTTTGGAAGTTAAAAGCTGGAAAATGTGTATGTTCATTTAGTATGCTTCGGTGTTTAAGTCATAACTTTTGCTCTAGTTATCCAAATGAGATGATTTTTGATTTGGATTAAACTAGAGAGATGAGGCTACAAATTGTTTGATGAAATTGAGTTTTGGTTCAGTCTCTAGGAATATTAATTTTCAGATGGAAATTGAGCACAGAATATTGTTTTCGAATATGAATAGTCTGAAAATGGTTGGTGTGTAAATTTTAGACTATGGAACCAAATTGAATGATTTTGATGTCATTAGAAAATTAAGACAAT
>JANIJH010000003.1:3075945-3087913 GCA_024520975.1 Erythroxylum areolatum
TTTTCTTTTTAATTCTTGCTATTTAACTTCATTTCAATCAACTCATCCACTTTCTTCTCTTTATTTCTTGATTTTCAGCTTAATTTCAATTTACTCAACCACTTTTGAATATTTCTTATTTTCACTCAAAAATCGGAGTCCAATAGGAGATCTTACCTTTATATAGCTTCCATATCGGGCTTCCCCATCACAAGGCCGATATGGACCCGATCCACACTAATCGGGACCTATTTTTCGCCCAGACTTCGACCCATTAATCTAGATCATTTATTGGGCCACTTTATTATCTTTATCAGGATCAAATGACGTAACTTAACCAGTAATTTATTTAAAAACCAAAATTGCAATTAATGTTAATCCAACTTTATGAGACATGGACAAAATGTCTTACATTAATTCCTTTGTATTGTGTGCAAATTTTGATTCAATTTGAGAAACTTACTTTTCTTTTGAATTCAAATATTTTTTGGGCAGATTTAAAGTAAAAAAAAATAAAAAAGTGCAAATTAAAGTGCATCTAAAATAACATACAATAATTGACAATAATATGATTATAGAAATAAGCTTTTGTGGTAGACTCGTGGCTGAAAATGTGGCTAAAAATCTGCCACATATGCTCTTTTTCAAAGGATAGACTCGTGGTTGAAAATGTGTCAAATATGCTCTTTTTCAAAGGACAGAAGACCTGCCGATGAAAAAAGATCGTACACTATTTGATTTCATAACTTAATGGAGATAGGTGGATCTACGTCAAAACATATTAAATTATTTGTTCCAATTATTCTATTCTATTAAATATTAACAATATATTTATATAGGATCCACGTAAATATGTGAATGAGATTTAACGAAATATAATAGGAACATCATAACTGAAATAGGAGATTTGCTTTCACATCAAAAACTCAATGGAAAAATTAGATCTGTTCGTTAGTTTAGCATGAAGCATAGAAAGTGTAACATATAGCATAGAACTTATTATGTATCTCGTATCATTCATAAAAGGGTTAAAAATGAAGAAACTGCGGAATACCTGATTTTGGTTGAATCTTGACTTCTGAAGTAGTTTTCGTAACCAAAACGAACTATAATCTCCTGGAAACTTCACTAAAAACGTTCATCGACATGTAATTAACGTCTTTTTACAGTTTTTCTAATACATAAGTGCTTTTAATGGTCAGAGGATTCGTATGCTTACGAATGATATAAGCAACTGTATGAGACCTTAATCTTTATATATAATTTCCAAATCAAGCTTCCCCATCATAAGCCCGATATATGTCTGGTCTATACTAATCGAGATCCATTTTCTTCTTGGACTTTAACCCATTGAGTTAGATCATTTATTGGGTCACTTTATTACCCTTATTTGGATCAAATTACGCAACTTAATTGATAAGTTATTAAAAAACTGAAAAATACAATTAATAATTGTCCAACATAATGAGAAAGGACAAAATTGTCTAACATTCTCACCCTTAGACAATCATTAATTGCAGTTTTGACTCAAGTTTAAAAATAGTTTGAAAACTCGATTAAGTCATGCTACTGTATTGGTACCAAATTTAAAAATGAAAAACATATGATCCAAAGATAATAAAAATCCAACATTCCATCCTGTAAGGTTTTCTATACCAAAAAATATCAAACACATGTAGCATGTGTGACACAAGTATAATATAATCACGAATATCTAACACATTACTAACATGAATGGGAAAAATGAAGTGTGGCAAACTAGGATGATACCTGTATGATCTAATACGTATCATCTTCGTTTGTAGGTCTCGATTTCTCCAACTTTATACTAAACTACAGCAGAGAAATTCTGTTTTCTCTTATTAAATGCTAAACAACATTAGAGAAAATCTCGTTTTCTCTCATTGGATGCTAAACAGCATTAGAGAAAACATTTATGTTCTCTAACTGAATGCTAAACTGCATTAGAGAACCTTTATGGGATTATACCTTATATACCCCTATGTCATGTCAAATTTATGTATATCTGTACTAAACTATTTATTTCTAAATGACATAGGCTTAAGGTTAATCTTTATATATGCCCAATGAATTTTAAAATGCTTAAAATCAACATAAATCTTAAGGCTTTCATACGTGTTATGACTATGCACAAAAATAGTTATTACTAAAGATAAAAAGATGATCATCTATATTAATAAACAATCATAATGCCATAATACATCAAAATGTACAAACATTTAAGAAGCAAATACAATGATCCTTAACTACTGTTGTCTCAGGACCTTAACACGCCCATACTAGATACTTGTTTAATAAATACTAGTGGGTGAAGTCTTTTAGTCAATGGATGAGCTAACATCTCGTCAGTCCTGATATGCTCCACTTCGACGTCATCTTTATGAATAAACTCTTTTATGGTCAAGTATTTGATCTTTAAATGCTTAGACCTTGTGATATTCTTGTTGTTATTACAGAATAACACTGTAGCAAGATTATCATAATATAATTGAATGATTCTAGCTATCGAATTTATCAGAGATAACTAAAAAATCAAGTTTCTGAGTCAAACCGCCTATGTAGCAACTCCATAACATGCAACAAGTCTACATACATGGTCGAAGAAGTTATCAATGTTTGTTTGACACTCTTCCACGATACTGCACCATCTGCTAACATAAAAATGTACCCTGAAGTGGGTTTACGAGAGTACATAGCAAAATCGAAGTCTGTATATCCTGTGAAGTTTAAATCGTTGACTTTTTTGTATGTCAACGTATAATCCTTGGTATCCTTTGGGTATCTCAACACTCGTTTAACTGCATTCCAATGGTCTACACCTAGGTTAGCCAGATATCGACCCAGTAGATCAACAACAAATGCAATGTCCAGTCTAGTGCACACTTAGGCATACATCAGGCTACCAATTGCATTAGAATATGGGACATTCCTCATAGCCTGTCTCTCAACTTCATTTTTTGGACGCTGCGCTAAAAATAATCTCTCTCCATAAGAGATAGGTGCTACAACATGTTTATAGTTAGTCATATTAAACCTTGTAGCACTTGCTCAATGTATGCTCTTTGTGAGAGGCTCAATGAGTATTGAGAAATGTCCTAGTGAATCTGTATACCAAGGACAAAGATGCTTCACCTAAATCCTTCATGTCAAAGTATTTGGCCAAAAGTAGCTTTGCCTCATGCAACATGGTCAAATCATTTGATGCAAGATATCATCCACGTACAGTAATAGGAAAAACTTTACTCCCCTTGACCTCATAGTAAAAACATTTTTCAACTTTGTTTTCCACAAAGCCGAATGAGGTCAAAACCTCATCAAACTTTAGGTATTATTACATGGAAACTTGTTTCAAACCGTATATTGATTTAGTCAACTTACAAACTTTGTCAGTTGCATCTTGATCTTGAAATCCTTCAAGTTGCTCCATATAGACCTCTTTATAAAGGTCACCATTCAGGAAAGTGGTTTTAACGTTCATCTGATATAGATCTATGTCATAATGACCTACTATTGCCATAATCACTCTAAATGCATCATTCGAGGATACAGGAGATAAGTTAACATTGAAGTCAACTCCTCTCTGTGTGAATCCCCTAGTAACCAAACGTGCCTTAAATCGCTTAACTTGACCATGTGTTTCCTTTTGGGTCTTAAATAGCCATTTGCAACTGATAGGCCTGCAATGTCGAGCTAAATCAACAAGCTCTCATACCTTATTATACCTTATAGATTGCATCTCATCCTTTATTGCTTCCTACCACAAGTCTTTATAGGGTCCAACAATGGCTTCTATAAAAGTAAATGGATCCATAACATGTCTTATGTCATAGTCTTGCTCACCCAAATAGACTATGTAATCTGACGAGATAGCAAATCGCCTCTTTGGTAGATCTTTATAACTGAATAGGTTCTTGTACTTCAGAAACCTCTTCTTGAGCAGTTATAAGTTCCTATGCCTGCGTAGGTATGGTACTCGGACCATCATCCACCTAACCTGACTGTATGAGGGGCAGATATGAAACAATCGGCCTTCCTATGCCCCTTCTTCTTACAGAAGAAGCACCTCATACTCTTTATGTCATGTGGGCTCTTAACAATGTTGGATGATTGTCCAGTCTGAATGTGTGGAGAGGGTTTGGGTTTCTTACCCTTACCCTAAGGCTGTTTGGGCTTAACCTTCCACTTACCTTTGGTAGCTACATACAGGGCTGTATGAGGAGAACTCTTAATGTTCTCCTCAGTTGGAGCACACCAAAAAATCAAGGCATTGATGTCCTAGGCCTCATCCTGAAAGATGCAGGATGTCGCCAATATCTCAAACTCTCGTGGGAGAGTATTAAGTGCTTGATACACTATGAGCGTGTCAGGAATAGGTACATCAAGTGCCTTCAGCTTATTCTGAAGGTGAACCATCCTAATAATGTACTCTCAAATGCCTCCTTCTCTTATATATCTCATAGAGAATAGCTCTTTAATCAAAGTGCTCTGCTCCACATGAGAAGACAATTTGTACCTTTAGGAAATGCTATCTATAAACTCCTTCGTTATGATCGTATCCAGTAATCCACTGAGTTGATGATTTGGGATTGATCTCTTAATTGTTAAATCGCATATCCTATTTGACCGCTCCCAGATTACCATAGCTGCTTTATCAGCTTTTGAGCTGATATCAGTAGGTGGAGAAGACCTCTCTATGTACATTGCCATATTGACGTCGACAATCTCCTGGGCAAACTCAACATCCTTCTTCCACTTCTTGAAATTGAAACCATTTAAGGTCTAAATCGTTATAGCATTGTTGATTATAGAAAAGGTGATTGCAAGATAAAAAAGACAATGTAAAGATCAATATAAATGTATGATAACAATGATACCTACAGCATTAAAGTAGTATCTATATAAAGAATCCGATCATACGTATTATGAAACACCTGTGGGCTGAATACATAATATATACAATTAGACCTCTACATGAAAGCGATCAGAATACAAACCATCAGCTCTTATGACACTACCACCTGTGGGTGAGTAGATAATTTAAGCAATAAGATTCCTCCATCTAATGCCTTTATATACATCTCAAAATCTCATATAATGTCAACACCTGTGGGCAGAATAACCAAACATGAGACCAGAGGCTTCCCCCAACATGCAAGCTATATAATCAAAATACTGACTTGAAAGGCCACTGTGGTGATTGCAATATTACCAGTACCCAAAAAAGACCACAAACACTAGGGATACATCCTTATGTTATCCTCACATTCTATATGGGCATAATTTATGTGAAAATTAGTTATAAATGCAAAAACCAAATGCACAGTCAAATAATCACATACTCGTACTGAAAATATTGTCTTTAAACTTTATTTGAGATTTTTATTTAAAAAATTCTCAATAAAAGTGACTATTATACTTTCTCGAATACCGAACCTACTATACGAGACATGAAACATTAAGTATCTCTCTTATGTATAATTCAGAGTACAAAAATGCACTCAAAATTAGCTTACAAAAGCTTTAAAACCTTATTCTAGAATTCAATTACCAACATAATAAATCTAAAAAAATTGAAAATCACTTTAAAATTTCCCCAACCTAGAAACTAACCCAAAAGGATTCAAGGCAATTTTATGGAAAATTTGAAAATATTTTAATTTCTGGTGCTGATGTCAACGTAACGTCAGTAGCACTGCCATGCTGAAGCCTACTATTGGATTAAATGTAAATCAAGGATTTGGGATTTGTTAATATCTTCTAGGATTTGTTAGCATCAACTAGAATTATAGTCAACTGTCAAATATGGTAGGTATGACTGAAGCTTGTATATTTGTATACATATTCATCAATAATTAAGAGGCACTCAAGCCTAACAGCTATATTTTATCATGGTATCAGAGATAGGTTGGGCATCTAGTTGTTGAAAGGCAAATTTTATTTATTACGTAGATACATGGAAGATGAGAATATGTCCTCTAATACTTCTGTATCTCGTGGCAGAAATATGAGTACACGTGATTGAACATCACCATATCTTCTTCAAACTTCTGATAACCCGGGAGTATCATTAGTTTCTTGTCCACTCACCGGAGATAACTATCATGTGGTGGAGGGTTGTGACAAATGCTCTTCGTGCCAAAAATAAATTCTACTTTATTGATGGGACTCTCCCAAAACCAGACGCTTCTGATTCATACTCGCAAGCATGGATAATGTGCAACTCCATGGTGCTTTCATGGGTTTTCAATTCATTAGCCACTGATCTCCTTTCTAATGTGGCTTATGTAGAAACAACAAGAGAGATGTGGCTGGATCTTGAGGAAAGATTCTCTCAAGGAAATGCTCCACGTATCCACCAATTGAAAAGAGATCTTGCCATGACTACACAGGAGAACCTCTCTGTTGTAGCATACTTCACCAAATTAAAGGGCACCTGGGATGAGCTTGGTTCATATTCTTCTATACCAAATTGTACTTGTGAAGTTGCTAAGGAGTTTTTTCGTGAACTAAACAAGAAATAGTTCACCAATTTTTACTTGGTCTTAATGATGCATTCAGTACTATTCGCTCTCAAATTTTAAGCACTTACCCTCTTCCCACTCTCATTAAAGCTTATGCTCTTGTGGCCAGGGATGAAAAACAACAAACATCGGTTACCTCATGCACCCTTCCTGTTGAAGCAGCAACTCTTCATGTTCATACCAACCATAACAGCAGTCAAGGACAAAACCAAATAGTCGATATTATTATGATCATTGTCATTAGACAGGACACACTAAAGATCGCTGTTATAAGTTAATTGGGTACCCTCCTATCTGGCAGCAACGGGGGAAATCAGATCAAGGTGTTTTGAACTCAAAAGGTCGTACAATTCAATCCAATAAGGTTCACGCTGAGTGCGCTAGGGGCGAGCAGGTGGTGTGATACTTTTGGTAGGTTGGGCTTGGACAGTATCAATATTGGTATCAAGAGATTGAGTTATGGGTTCAGGACTATCAGAAATAGGGAGTGAAATAACAAGTAAAGAAGGATCCTGATTGGGTGTTTGAATGTCTGTTAGAAAAGGAAATTGTTCTTTATAAAAAGAGACAAAAATCTTTTTAGTTAGAAGATCATCAACATGATATCCCTTTATACCATAAGGATACCTAATGAATACACAACGAGTAGCACGAGGTTGAATATCGTTCTATGGGACGAGTGAATTACTTTGGCTACGGTGATTCTTTCTGATTTGGGCATTCTTCATTATGGCCCAATGATGTTATTATGTGACAATCAAATGGTGCTTCATATTGCTGCTAATCCAGTCTACCACGAATGCAGCAAACATATTGAAATTGATTGTCACTTTGTCTGTGAACGATTACAATCCAATGATATTGAGACTCGTTATGTTCCTTCCCACACTTAACCAATAGATATCTTCACTAAAGCTTTGGGCCGAGACCAATTTCACCATCTTTTAAGCAAATTGGGCATTATCAATTCTCACGCATTAACTTTAGGGGGAGTATTGGATTGAATGTAAATCAGAGATTTGGGATTTGTTAATATCTTCTAGGATTTGTTAGCATCAATTAGAATCATAGTCAACTGTCAAATATGGTAGGTACTGATTTGTAGGATTAGACTTCATCCTCTTCGCAAGCATGACTGAAGCTTGTATATTTGTATATATATTCATCAATAATCAAGAGGCACTCAAGCCTAACAGCTATATTTTATCACTTGCCCATGAAAAAGGCGCGCGTATGTTGCACGCATGTATAACGACGCGCACCATATGCATTTGGCATCTTCTTCGCACTTGCTTTCATTGTATAGTGTGTGCCACGTGTCATAATCATTGTTGTCCACATGTCGGGACAGATGGCAGGCTCGTTTGACGCACTGCCAACCATCCCGAACCCATGGGAAAACAGGCCGTGCCCGATGGTGCTACAGTAACCGTCGTAAGGTGGTTTGGTTTAGTTGACGCATGTGGTGTAGAAATGTCTATATAAGAAAGATAAACAATATCTATAATGATCTTAAGAAAATTAGAGCAAACAGACATGGAAATGTCTAAAAAGAAGCTTGAAATCATCTCAAGAAAAACAATCAAACCATCTTCTTCTACACCTCAACATCTTCGAACATTTGAGCTTTCTTTTTGGGACGAACCCATACCACTTCCTCCTGAATACAACGATGAAATTCTCGTAAGAGTCTCATGCCTACATTAACGATGTGTGGGATAACATCGAATTCAACAAAAAAAATTTGCGAGTCTTATTTATTAAATGGATAAGCTGATCTGTTCCATGTGACATAGACATCATCTACGACAACTTGAATGTCAAATCAAACCTTCACACAAATAATTGATATTAATCATGTGGCTTCAATGGGTCCTCTTATCACGTGAAATTTCAGTAATATGAACTCGATATAAGTCTTTCCATTTTCTACAATCTTGTTTTGTTTATTAGATTCCAAATTAGGAGAAATTGATAAAATTACTCATTTATGCAATCATAAGTTCAAAAAGAAATTTAATAAGAAAAGACTACATATATTACGACTCTTCTCATAACTTTACAGGAGCATTTAAAATTTAAAAAAAGTAAAAGAAAAATAAGTGTTGTGTTTGGTTTTTGAACATTTATATTGACTGAAGTTCAAAAATTCAAGAATATTAGGGTTAATTGATTAATAATGTACATTTAATTTTTGGGGTTAAATACATTATGATTTATCCTATTTTAACCTTCTATCATTTTAGTCCTTATATTTTCAAAATTATCACTTCCTCACATGGTATTATTTTTTTAGTATCAACAATTTTTTGTTATATCATTTTAGTTTTATCTATTTTTCACTGGTGTAAAATTAGAATTCTTAAATTGTAATATCAAACACTATTTTAGAGCTATAAATGAATTAAAAATTAGCAGAATATGATAAAAGACATAAAATAATTAAAGAATATTAAAAGGAAGTAAATGATGCTTTTTAAAATATAAAATTATAAAACTGAAGAAAAAGGTCAAACGAATTTGACCTTTTTATTACTTAAAGATTTGTTTATAATATTTATTAATAATTTTTGTCGACTATGCAACCTTCAAGTGTTTTAAAAAAATCAATTGTTTATTTGTTTATGCAATTTGGTTCTGTCTGATTTTGGTGGGGTTGGGCGCTGCTGCTTGGATCCATGTGATTGGCTGATTCTGGGTCAAAGATACCTGCAAAACAATAAAGGCATGCCGGGGGTTGACTTCCGGTAGGCCCCTCCGACACTCAAGTTAGTCTTTTTTGTGAGGGTTTTGGTAGCTAGTGAATAAAGAATAATAGGGTTCTCGAAAATCGCACCTTTCTCATGATGAGGTAATGAATTTATATCTAAAAAATACCTACTAGGTTTAGGTCTTCCCTTATAGGTGGGAAGCCACCATTTATGAATGAGCCTGGGCCTGAGCCTAGCACGACCGACCCAACCATAAGCCCCCTACTCCTCGACTCTGATCATGGGGAAGGGTCGATGGAGTACATAAGGATTGTGTGGCTCATCCGCATGATAGCTCGTGATAGACCCGATCGATCGGACATCGTAGTTTAGTGCATGGCGGCTCGGGATAAGACCGACCGATTGGGGGTAGAGATAGAATCGACCGATCGAAAGTAGGCACAAGGTCGACCGATCGAGAGTAGAGATAGGATCGACCGATCGAAAGTAGACATAGGATCGACCGATCGAAAGTAGACGTCTAATCAAAGCATTGGATTTAATCACTACTTACAGCACGTATCCATTGGTGGGTTTTCAAATTTTGAAATGAAACGTCTTTGTAACCGCCATACAGCTGTCACACTCGTCCTTTCAAGTGCTGTGCCGTACAGCTGTTGTGGATCGTGCGTATCGCTTCAACTGCAACGCCGCTCCGGATATCTGACAAACCTAATTCGTGCGGTTCAAATTTTGCCACGCGTCCGACTTCCATCAGTACGCCCGCTTGGTATCTTGTTATAAACGCTCTGGATTGACACACCTCTTCACCTTCTGCGTGTTCGATTCTTCAATCTTTGCTCTCTCTTCATCTTCCTGTTTGCAGCCATTGGAATTCCCTTTTTCACCGTCGTCCAAACCCCAAACTCCCGTCACTAAACTAGGTACGTCCTTCTTCCTTTCCTTGCCTGTAAGTGTGATTTTCAGTAACTATGTCATCAACTAGCTCTAAGAACGAATCTAGCTCCTCCTCTCCTTCTCCGCCGCCTCCTCGCCAACCTTCGCCCCCGACATCCCCAAGTCCTAGTGGGGAAATCATTACGATTCTAAGGGAGCTCCATCAGGAACTGGCCGCCGAAGGAGCTTTACAGGTTGTTGGGCCACTGGAGATAGTGGCGGAAACGGTGGAGGGGCCGGAAGTCGGTGGAAATGAGGCGTCGGAGTTAAGGGGGAATGAGGAAGTCGGGGCGAGTTCCCGGAAAGATGGGAAAATTGTTGAGAGACCACCGAGCGACCCTTCGACGATGACCGAAAGGGAGCTGAATCGGTCGGTTATTAAGCATAATATCCCCTCGTCTTGGGGGCCTAGGCTGGCGGGCCAGAACGAAAGGATTTATAGCAGTGGGGGAGGCTACTTTGTTGTGACAGAGAGCTTTTTCTCGGTCAACGGTATGAAGCTTCCGTATGCTCCGATCATCGATGAAGTACGGCGTGCCTACCAATTAGGGCTGAGCTAGATTCCCCCAAATGGTTGGAGGTTCATCAACGGGCTGGCTTTGCTGTGCCATCATTTCGGGTGTCCTCCATTGGTTGGTATTTTGTGGCACTTTTTGAGAATGAACCAGAGCTCGAGTGTCGGGGCCGGGATTCCTCACCTCTAGTATAGGGATGCGAGGTATCGTCCTGCTGGAACAGCAGGATCAATTAAAGCGTGGAAAACGAAGTACTTCTTCGTGAGGCCCCCAGGATCCACTTTGGAATCCCGACCATGGAGGTATCCCTTGAGCGAGCAATGGAATGACATTGCCGACCTGCACCTTTCCAGGGAGGAATGGGAGGTGATCGGTAGGATCAAGGCGCTCGGTCGGTATTCTTTTGACCGTCTCATTCTAGGGTATCGTGGAGGGGCATCAGCCGATGCATTTTTGATTGACCCCCTCCTCGAATTAGAGGGCTGGAAGAGGAGACTGCCCCTCCTGGTTAACTCCTCGTAGTTTATTTATCTGCTGTGTTTACAAGTATTAATTTCGATTTCTAACCTGCTTCTATAATTGTGCAGCCATGAAGGTCAAGGAGTTCGCTGGGTCCTCCCGTCTCCCTAAATCCAAAAGACAAGCCAAGGGGTCTAGAGCTTCTTCGAAGGTGAGGAAGCAAAGGAAAGAGGTAGAGACCAGCGAAGACATCGCTCAGCCGATGATGTTGGACCAGCCTTCAGCAATTCTGGCCCTTCCGTCCACTGAGGACCGACCTGGCGTGTCAGCGTCATTGCCGGTCCAGCCGATGAATGTAGACTAAGCGGATTCGGAGGAGGAAGAGATGGAGCTGCCCCTCAAAAGAAAGAGGGCCGCTCGGAGTACTGGTCGATCATCCTGTCAATTGGACAGAGGAGTGGGGGAAGAGCAAGCGCCCCAATTGGATAAGGGCAAAGGGAAAGAGCGAGCGCCCAGTGGCAGAAAATGGGAGTCCACGATCAATCTTGATAAGACTGTATCATTTAGGGACGTCAACGTCGCTTTGCACATTGCCCAAAAGACTGTTCCTCCTACGGACGAGAGGTTTTTGGATACATTGAACAATAAAGAACTGGTGGCTAGTCTCGTCCGCGGCTGTGCCAGGGATATGGCATTTGCCTCTGCGATTTATCAACATCTTGATCAGCTCGATGAAGTGAGGCAAACAATGGATTGGGAGGTTCACGACCTTCTTGAGCAAATTAATACTCTAAGAGCTGAACTTTCAGAGGCAAAGGAGGAGAAG
>JANIJH010000003.1:3441686-3458436 GCA_024520975.1 Erythroxylum areolatum
GGATCATATAACATATAATGTAATAATTCATAGGTTTATACCTGTTGGTCCTTCGCCAGGTGATAAGAATGTTTGAGGAAGGGTTAGGAGCATGGACTTGAATTTAGCCCATTCATATTGTCATTATTCATCTCATATATGATCTAATATCAAATGTAACGTGTAGAAATTCTCAGCATCTAATTCTGTCTCCTAATTGCCCACATGTCTGCCATTATATTCTCACGTTGAATGTTGAATTTAGCCCATTCATATTGTCATTATTCATCTCATAGATGATCTAATATCGAATGTAACGTGTTAAAATTCTCAGCATCTAATTTTCATTCCTAATTGCCCACACTTCTGCCATGATATTCTCATGTTGAATGTATATCTTGTGCTCCTCATAACCACATATGTGTTCACAGATTGCAGCTATTTGTCAAGAAGCACGAATGCATGCAGTACGGAAGAACAGGTATGTCATACTTCCGAAGGACTTCGAGAAAGGTTATAGAGCCAATGTGAAGAAGCCTGACACCGACTTTGAATTCTACAAATGACCTTGTGTTGATCAAGTTATGTCAACTCTTTGTTCTTTGGGGGTTGGGGGGGAAGGCACGGGGAGACGACTGTGAATTGGCGCCCAGGAGCACGTGGCAATCTTGAGATTTGATTTATCAGCGGCATACATCAATTGGTGTTGAAGAAGTTGGTGGCTAATCCTTTCTTTATTCAATTCTTTCCTTGCCCACTTTAGGTTGTTATATATTTACTTTTAAGTTACACGGTCAGACCTCCAACTTCAGAACACTCTATTTCTACTTTCTGATGGTTATTTAGATACTGTTGACATTTAGAAACATCAAAAAGTAACTGTTACCTCTGAATTGTCTTTCTTTGTCAATTTCGAATGGCAAATGGCCAAAGTTATTCTTCCTATCAAAGGTCATTGATTACTGGGTCTTTGAATTTGATTTAGAGAGGTCTTTGTTTACATGTATTTTCCTTGGATTGGCCAACAAAAGATTAACATAAATACAAAAAGGAAGTTTTTGATGATTTTGAAACCTTTTATGCTAGGTAATCTAGTGTCTTTATGCATGAAGAAGATAATCAATTCGGTTGTTGTGATCAGAATATCTACTTCCTAAATTTTCTGCTCAAAATGGTACTTAGTCTTATAGCTTGTGGAAGTGTATTCAAATGTTTGATTGGTTAAACTAGACAGTTTTAATAGCTTGAGATATAAAAGGCAGAACATTTCTATTATGTCATCTTTGCTGGTAATTAAGTAATATGGAAGCTGGTAAATTGACCACAAGCAATAATTTGGAAACTGAGTTACACACATACCATAATCTTCTAAAGGTTAAAAGAAGCAAAGAATAAGTAGTAGTTGGATGCATATTAGGAGATTCAAGTCCTCATCAAACTTACTTTGTGCTTGATTACCTTTCCATCTTCCAAGGATGCAATTTCTATCTATAGAAGATGCAAAAATCCACACATGTCTCTATTTAAACAACACACCCCCACGGTTCCTTTTCACATCCAATAAGTATTGCAGTACAATATACATAGCGGAGAGAATGAGGATGGGAATCAATAATACTCCTGAATTCCAGGCTGATCCTGGAAAAGATGCCTGGCTTGATCTTAGGCTATCCAATGATACCCCTGAAGTTGATGCTTTGTCGAAGGAAGAGCATAACATGTTGGATTTCTTGGGAAAAACAATTCTCAATAGCTTGGAATTGGCAAGTGAGGATAATGAAAAGAAGTCAGAAAGCAGATTCTTCATCTGCAAATTTTGCAACAAGAAGTTCAACAACTCACAAGCATTGGGAGGTCATCAGAATGCCCATAAACACCAAAGGGCATTCCTGAAAAGACAAAATGATCTACACTTGTCCTCTTTTGGAGTCATCAACAGCGGTTCCTTGTTTCCATTTCCAAACATGGTGTCAGGATTTTCCTCTGTTCATGGTCCTGTGTATAGACCTCTAGGAGTTAAGGTGAACTCTATGATTCAGAAACCTCCACATACCTCCGCTTTGTATGTTCCAAAACCAAAGTACGGACCTAAAGGGTGGTCCAGGTCACCTTTCATGAACCAATCCACCATGGAGAGCAGCTTATGGGCTACGCATGTTGTAGTAGTCCCATTCGTAGATCAGATGGGACTCATTCGTGGGACTAAAGTGGGCGGTTTTGGCGGTGCTTTTCCTGCCAATAATCTAAATCCTATTGCTAATGGGATCAATGTAAATGCTGTTCTTCCAGGAACTAGTGTTTCTAAAAACCAGAAGTAGAATCATGCAGGGGCTGCATTGTCCCTGAAACTAGGACTATGATAGCTTCTTCTTTTGTTTCATTTTCTATGTTATGAGTTTGGCTTCGTTGGTGCAGGGTCACGAGTGAAACAAGAAGAATAGGTGTTATTCTAGTGTTAGTTTTTACCCATTTCTGGTCGTATTCTCTTGATCCAATTCCAAATAGATTGATGGTACATTGCTATTAGTTTTTACCCATTTCTGGTCGTATTCTCTTGATCCAATTCCAAATAGATTGACGGTACATTGCTATGAGCATCAATTCGATTCCAAAAGCATCAGGAGCATACATGGAAAAACACTTATGATTGTATTTTCGCCTCTTTTCAAAGTTTTCCGGAGCAATGAAAAGAAATTTGTTCAATCAAGACTGGAACATGACATAAAAATGCCTATAAAATAGCTCGCGTTGAATTGATAACATCTCTGAACTTCCTGGATTCAGTTCAGGCTTACGCGTAAAGAAACAAGTTGGATTCCATAGCCTGACAGTAATAGCACGGGCTGATTTCAGAAACTGGGCAATGAAAAGAAGCCAATGGTTCAGGAATCATCATTCCATCCTCATTCCAGGCCTCAGAAGCGGCAACGTCCTTGTCTAAGAAATAAGGATAAAAGTTTGTGACAATCTTCATCCCAAAATCATCCTCCAGATCGCTGAAGCTCTCATGTACGGCATCTTCACCAGGGTAACAGTAACTAAGTTCAGTGGTACGGCCAGAATCATTATCATGCTCCAAGTTCACATCCGATATAATATAATCTAAGGTTTGATCGTCTAAGCTCAAGTAATCATAATCATCTTTGACAGAAGCAGGTACAGGGCTGGTGCCGTAATCAACTTCCTTCTCTAGTGAATCAGTAACAAGGATAGGTTCATTGAGGAGGAGAGCTTCCTGACCAGCAGAATCGTTTATAATCAGGCAACTATTGTAGTTCTGGTATAGCTCCAAGAACCTTAAACAGTAAACACTGTTAAGATTGAGAAAGAAAGATTTTTGTATCGGTGCAAAGTACATCATCACAGTATATATAGTTACCTCCATAGTCCAAATAAGATACAGATTCAAGATGAGAATTCAATTCAGGAGCAGTTTGCTTATTCTCCATATCAGAACTTGGTGGCATACTAAAAGGATTACAAATTCCAGAAATTTGAAGACCCAAGAGAGCGATATCAGAGAGATTATGTATAAATTGATCATCAAAATTTGTACTTTTTGATTCACTGTTATTATTGCCATTTTTAATAGAACTAGAACCAGAAGCTGACCTTGTAAGCCCATTTCTTGCTTCTGACATAAAATTTTCCAAGACCTTTACTAGGGATGATAACTCTTCAATAGATTTGATCTCTAAAAAACATCGAGATCCCATGAAAACCATCCAGTCACCTTCTCCGGCTTCATCTTTACTGTCATGATCTCACTAACCTCACGTTCCAGGAGCCTAATTTCCTCAGAGAGTGAAATTGCCAGTAGTTTAGTGTCGTCGTCATCCACAGGTTCTATAACACAACTATTTCCAAGGAAGGCGTCTAAAACAGTATCAACAGAAGGGTGACCGAAGCTATAAACCTTAAGCTTTAACGAATCGGGCGTGTTCACGAACATGGCAACTTGAGCATCGCAAAGCATGGCCAACTCTGCACACTTCTTGAACAGACCCTCTCGCCTTTTCGAGAAAGTGATACACCTCTGCATCTTCGTTTGTGGTTTATGAATGGGAAGCTTTCTGGGTTTCACCATTGCAGAGACAACAATCGCTAGTGAATTGGTAATTAGTGTCCGTGTGATGTGATACTATAACATGGTAAGTATTTATAAGAAAGGATTTCCTAGAGTGAAATGGACAATTGGTTTTCTTGCTAAAATATCATTTTGCTAAGGTGAAGTGTAGTATTTCTTTTTTTCTCGGATTTCATAGGGTGAAATGGAAAGTTTCTTTTAATTTTAACACTAAAATTGGATTTCAATGATGGGACTTGGAGTGCATTTTATTTGTTTTTTTATGGATTTCAACGTAAATGAGCTTATTTAAATGTAAAAATGTAAGCAAGCAATAACAAATTAACATTAATATTGATATAATCTTCAACTTGACAATTAAAGCCACTAAACGTGCAAAGATGAACATAGAAACCTAAACTTTGATATTCCGAAACAACATAACCCACATCAGAAAGCCAACTAAAGGTCTGAAACATCCTGAAGGTGAAGCATAAAAACCCAAACTTTGATCTTCCAAAATCACAGAAGCCACATCAGAAAGCCAACCAAAGCTCCGAAACATCCTAAGATGAGCATAAAAACCCAAACTTTGATCTTCCAGAACCCATATCAGAAACCCAACATCAACATCAACATCAACATCAACATCAAAAGCGCCCCAATCTAAGCCCCTGATGTGGCATTCAATCTCCTACCAATTTCAGAAGACAAAAACGCATCAAGACAAGCATACTGAACCTGATCAGGAGTCAACCACAAATTGTCCCACCTACTCATAGTAACTCTTCTGGGCTTATTAACCTCCATCCCCAGAACTTGCTTAACCAACTCCTTCAATCCAGCATTCTTCAATTCTCTCACTCCCATCTTCTCCGCAGCTAAAACCCCCAAATCCACCATATTCCTCACACTCAACCCATAACCCTCCACGAGCTTTTCATAATCAGCCTCAATACCAACCCCCACAAACACAAAATCAACATTGCTTAGAAACCCAAAAAGCGACTGAGGAACGGTTGGCGAATGCCTGATTTGGTAGACCAGACACCTATGGTCAACGCAGAGCTGCAGAGTGGCAACTGGGTTTTCGACATTGCGGCTTAAGTTGGGCCGCCATTCGACGTCTAGGCCGACCACAGTGGGGCGCCGTTGAGTGTTGGCCGTGACTTGGAGAGTCTCGGCAAGCCATTGGTCGACGAGGGAAGGAGTGTTGGTGACGAGAGTGTGGATTTGGTGGGTGTAAAAGGTGACATCGTAGAGGTTGTGGGTGTCGTCTGGCAGTTGGTAGTCTCTAATGGTGGTAGTAGACATGGTTAAGAGATGAAGACCGTGAAGAAAAGATGGTAAAATGAAGAGAAAAATGAACAACTTGTTCTTCAACACTTCGTGAAGGTTAAGAATTCTACTTGCTTGTTAATCCTAAATTATAGGCAATCGTGAAGAATGTTTAATCATTTTTAAAATTAAAACACTTTAAAAAGTTATTTATAGTATTAAGATAAAAGAATTTCAAAAAAAAAAGATAAAGGAGTTACTTTCGATCTAAGTTTTCTATCAATCAATAAATATAATCTAAACATTATATTTAATTGTAATGTTAAGGCTGAAACAAAAGTCGGGATGGAAACGGGCCGGATTGGGCTTAGGCTCGGCCAATCCAAACCAAAAGGGATCCGATCTGAATTTTGTCTGAAATTATTTTTAAAAATAAAAATAATGTCATTTTGTATTACAAGAAGGGAGCAACTTAAATCCGTGCATTGCCTGAGTCTAGCAGCTTAACCCAAGCCTGGCCTGAGATCTGATTAATCGGGAGCTCACCGGTTTTATAATGATTTTTGTTAAATAAAAATTTATTAATTTATTTTTAATTTACGAAAATTAATTAATTGAACATGTTTTAATGATTATGAAATCAAGCCATCCAACGCTCAAGCCAGCACTCAACAGCCGTCCTAGAATACCTGGCCACCCACCAACCACCACTGACCCAAAGTATGGCAGAGAACGCCAACACAGAAAACCCCTCCAGAATTTCAGATTCCAACCAAGACCAAGACCCACCATCGGAGACCACTTCCGCTGCACAGAACTCCAAGAACCAAGACTCGGAAACCATTAGAAAACCCAAAAGGAGAAAGAATTGTCTCACAGCTCTCAACACAACTCAAGAAGCAGCCCCACCTAATGGGACCTTCTCCTTTACATTTGACACCAACCTGACCGGAACTTTTCAAGAAGCCACTCCAAAGTTCGGATCTTTCAGTCCACTGATACCCATCAAAATTCAGAAAGACAGTCACTGTTTTCAATCTCAAACCTCAAATTACAGAACCTCGTCGGAACGAGAAGAAGATAGAGAAAGTCAAGAGAGGGAACAAATAAAGGTGGATTCTTGACAGTTTACGGAGGTTTCATCAAACTTCAAATCAGTAGACCCTTTTCATGTATGATTGGCTTGGGAAACTAAGATTACAATCGGTTAATGTATTAGTATCACCGCCAGAGTAAATAAAGGTCGGTTTCAACTGCATTACTTTGTCGTTAAGAATCTTTCTTTTTCCATTTTCTTTTCTTCTTCCATCCATCCATCCACTTGCTTATTAAGACTAGTGGTTGGCTATGATCTGCCAGTCTGGTGGGTCACTCACCTTCTTTAAGTCACATCCACGTGCGGCCTTCTGTCGTCTGAACCACTACAGTACTTCACTACTACTCATCGCCTTCCGTGGCTTTCGTGTTTAAGGAAGTACATAACGTAGAATCGTTCAACTTGGACGCCTCTTGAAGCATGTTAACTCCAATGGTTTCGTGTAATTTCATCTTCTTCGTTGACTCCGGTTATGATAAAAATGAAACTTGAGAGGTGCTTGTTTAAGGGGTACAGGAAAAGAGGTACAAGAATGGAAAAAAAAAAAAAAGATGTTTAGTATGAATTACTGATTGAAAATTTAAGAGTTTCATTCTTTGATTTTGAATAATGCTCCGTTTATCTTATAATCTAAAGAAACGGAATTAATGATACTATAATTATATAAAATATAATTATTTATTAATTAAAATATTGTAATTAATTAATTAATTGTAATGTAATTAATTAATTAATTACAAAATATTATTATTATTTAATTACATTATATTTAATTAAAATATTATTATTAATTAAAATATAACTAATTAAAATATAACTATTCATTAATTAAAATCTTTGTAATCAAGTGATCATGATTTTAAATTTTACCACGTACTTATTATTCAACAAAAGATAAAGTGAGTCTGTGTAAGTTTCAAATCTAAAGAGCTTTTACTTGAGGGGGTGTGATAGTGAATGTATAAAATTAATTAAGTTGGTCTTACACAACAGTTTAAACTATTGTGATGAAACGGTAATTTAATATAGTACCAGAGCTTTTGTGACCAAGTGGTTGTGAGTTCAAATTCTGCAATATATTCTATCAATTATTCAGCACAAAGTAAAGTGAGCCTGTGCAAATTTCAAGTTCAAAGAGCTTGTGATATTGAATATATAACACCAATTAAGTTGGTCTTATACAATAACTTAAATTATTGTAGTAAAATGATGACTTAACAAATTCTAGTAATGCAGATTGAAATATATAAGATAAGTTGATTAAATGATTTATTTAAAATTGATAAAGTTATTATAAAGATTTGAAATATATTATTAATAAATCCTACATATTAAATGGTATATTTAAATCCATCACTTAGTTTTAAGTTAGTTAATTTATTAAACAATTTATTTAAATTTACTTAAATACATTAGTAATGTCATATATAGTATTTAATATTTAAATTTGTTAATTTATAAAATACATTATTACACATGTAGAAACTAGAAAGTTCATTTCGGTCCATCAATTAGCTTTCAAGCATTTATGTAAAACATAAAATTAATAAATGCATCTCGAAAGAACTGTTTAAATATATCACATATTTTTTAAATTTATTTAAAATATAATATTAATACACTATATTTGAATTGGTCACTTAATCTTTAAATTAATTAATTTATTAAGTGATTTATCCTAAAATTATTATTAATAAATTATAGGATTAATTGTAAACAAAATTTAGAACTTTTACTAAATTTAATAATACTAATTTGATTTTTAAAAAATAGTATTAAAATACTCTAACTTTGAATTTTTAGTAAAAATAGTGTGATGTTAAGATCCTGATTGAAGTTAATTAATATTTTCATTATTTGATTGTCATGAATTTTATTATTTGATAAATTAAAATTATTAAACATTCTTGAGTCTTGACCGAGACAGACTTGGAAAACACGAAAGGGATGGTTAACTATTTTAGAAACTAGAAAGTTTCTAAGTCGTTCTTCGTATCAGAGACACTACGTCGGCTATCCTAATCCCAAATGTGTAATTTTTATACAATGTTTAAAAAATCTCACCTGTTTGACCAATTTAACAATAATTAAGATTTTTTAATTTTTTTGGTTTAATTTAGAATAATACTTTTTGCTATTAAAATTAAACAATTTATTAACTAATTGACTTTTTATAAATTAATTATTTTTATAAACTATAATAAATTGATATTTTTATTTATAATTAAACTTAAAAAATTTTATACGTAAGAATAATCGAATTTAATTTTTAACTGATTTTATAACCATTTAATATCATTTGAATATTTTAAACATTAAACATATTATTAACTTCTAGTCAAGTCTTAAAAATATTAATATTATAAGTTATTATCATATTTAAAACAAGACTAAAAGATATAAACAAATCGTCTCTCTAATTTAATTTGAAATTTGAATAAATTTGAAGGTAAGAAATCTTCTCCTTTAAAATAAAATTGTTTTAAATAATTAGATTAAATTATTTTAATAAAAAGATTCAAATTATCAAATCTTTTGAATAAAATTTTTTAAAATTTGATTTTAATTTTAATTAAGTTGATTTCAAATTACAAAATTTTGCCAATCCCAAATCCCTGTAATAAAGGGCAATTGTTTTAATGCATTTAAACTTTATGACTAAGTAGTTAAAAGATTAAATAAAAGTATGTCATTTAATTAAAAAAATATTGTGTGGTAAATTGTAGAGTTAATTATAAAAAAATCTCAAACTTCACTCAATTTTATAATATTAATCCAAAGTTTAAAAAGTGATAAAATACTTTAATTTTTAGTAAAAATATCCGAATTAAGTGACATTGTGGGCCTCATCAAATTATTATTATTGTCATATATTGTATTTATGTCACGAATTAGTTTTATTTTTTAATAAATTAAAAATATTAAAACTTAAAATAATAACAAAATAAAACTTTTAAAGCAATGTATAATTATTTTAAAGCTTTTGATATTTCTAATTTATCAAATAATAAATTTTATACAAAACATAAATATAACATATGACTTTCACATGACTAAAATATTAATTTAATGTAACTTATTAAGTTATTTATATTAACAAAAAAACTTGAGTCAACTATTTTTACTAAAAATTAAAATAATTTAGTATTATTTTTTAAAATTTAATATAGTATTATAAAATTTAGTAAAGTTTGAAATTTTTGTTGAAATTAATCCTAAATTTTAATATATGAATTTTTTAAATATAATATATTATATTATATTGTTTATAAAGTTAAGCCGGGAAGAGCGGGTCTCGACCCGCTTCACCGGTTATAAGCGGTTATTAAACGTTCCCCAAATATAGAAAGCAACCAAAAAGAGAACCTGATCAAGTCACTGACCTGTGACCTATTGTAAAGTAAAAGCAGAGTGTGATGGTGCCACGTGACACACTTATCTGGCCCTTTGCAGACTTGGCACTTCGTGATTGGTCAGAGAGGTTGACCGGACGGAAACAGAATTTTGAAAAAAAATAGAAAAAAGAGGGAAAGGGGGTGCTGGTTAATAAAAGGAGCGAGGGGAGGAGAAGGCAGTGGAGAGGTCTTTAGCAAGAATTCTTCGGTGACGGACGGACGGACGGACGGTCTGCTTCTCTCGGCTCCGATTGCATTTCGTCTCCCCTGAAGGCCTCACTCAGCGTTCAGGGTATTAATTTCCGTCTCTCTCTTCTGGTCCTTTCTAATTAAAATATACTGTCTAATGATTATGCTTTGCCACCGGAGATTTATATATTCAGATTGGAATGTTTGATCTAGGTTTTAATCATGTTCTTGAATAAAATGGAGCAAGAAACCAAACCTGTAGAAGAAAATGAACGTGTAATTAAGTTAAAAAGGCTTCTTGGTTTTGATTTGCGCCTTTTTTTTGTATTTTTGTTAATAATTTATTGTTGAAAAAGAAGATGATTCACATGAATTTTCTGTTTTTCAACATTCTTTCGGGTTGTTATTGTTGTAATTCTATTATAAATTTAAACAATGGAGATAAAAGAATTAAAATTCGATTTTCTGTATGCTTCTCTGCAATTTGTGAGTACCTTTTCTTGTTCTTATGGCCTTTAATTTGTGAAACAAGGTAATGGGATATTGGACTGATTCTTGAGATGGATTAATTCCATCCTGTATATTCTTACTACATATTTTTTTACATCTAATTAGGCGACGATCCTTTTCAGAAATTTGTGGCGATTTATGTGCGAAGGAGCGAGGGATTATTAGGTAGTTTGATCAGTTCTTTACACTCATGTGCTTGTCCTGTTCTTTCTTTCTCATGTTCATATTACTCTGCTCCAGAGATTCTTGTTTATGTTTTTCTGGGTTCTGATTATCAGGTCGTGATGGATTCAGAAGAAGTGATAAATGTAGCCCTATGTTTCTGTGCATTGTTCTTTAGTTAAAGAGATGAATCAAGCACTCAAGGTTTCCCACTTGAATGAAAGTTATGGTATTCTCTCTTTCTTTACTTCCGCTCAATCACTTTCAAAATCTTCAGCTTAGTTCTGGGAGGTTTGATAAGTTGCTTTGCTTACTGCACTCAGAAAAAATGAATGTTTCCTCATAATTTGTCTCATTCTTCTTTTATTAATGCCTTCGGACAAGTCAAAATTGTTAAGCGTAACCCTGAAAGGGGTGGTTCAAGTATTAGCAGGTGAATTTCTTGATGCCTATGCCACTACAGGTCCCGTGTTTGAGTCTCCTGGACTCCCCAGCACTTCCTGCTAAGTTTTGGCGTTATCATCGACCATCGAGCCCATAATTTGGCTTTGACTTACTGGTTCTCCTAATGACTTACTCGGACTACACGGTTTATAAGCTATTGTGTGTACATGAAGGTCCCCGTTATAAAAGAATTTCTCAGTGTAAGATTAAGGGAAACAGAAAACTTCCATGGATCAAGTAAATAAATTGCATCCTCAAAATTTCAGTTCATGCATAGGTGTTAGAGGCACGTTTCTGCTGTTTGTTAGATATGAAGCCTCTTGAGCGAGCTACCTATCCTTGACATGAAAGCTTCTAGTGTTCATATGTCCATTCATTTGCGAATTGGAATATCATATAAACATTCATTTTTCACAAAAGATTCATGATAACTGAAAAATCATTGGTCAGGTTCAGAATTTAAATGCAAAATACAGAACACAACAATGTACGCTTCAGCCTGAATCTGTCGGGAATCTTCTTATTTAATGAATTTGGTGTTTTGTTGATATGTAATAGATATGTCAATTTTTGGTTAGTGATGTTGGATTTTTGCCTGTTCTGAATACGCAGACAGGTAATAGCTAATCTCCTGTGGAAGAATAAACCTCTTGCATCCTCTGAGAAGATCTGCTTTTGACATACACTACTGCCATTGTCTATTGAACGAGATTCTTCAAAATGGCGGTAGCCATTGATCAACATCATGGGTTTAAGTCATTTAATCGACCTCAAAGATGCAGGCTCCAATCCTTAACTCACTTTGACCAGAATATTATTGACCTCAGCCAAAACACTCTTGCACACTCATGGAAACAAGCATTTGAAGTTGCCAATATTCATAGAAGCTTCTCCACTCCGTGCTTTTCCTTGGCTAGTAGGGCTGGAGAAGAGTTTGATTCCAGACCAAGCGTTGAGATAGTTGGTGGCAATGGAGCCCCACGAGTACGCGCTCTTGTTGTTGAGGCTTCCATAGCTATGGCCTCTGGTGTTGATCCCATACCTGTGTCAAATGGACTGGGTGGTGCTTATTTCTTACAAAGTAGGAACGGTAATAACATTGCTGTGGCAAAGCCAATTGATGAAGAGCCTTTGGCCTTCAACAACCCAAAAGGCTATAGTGGTATGATGCTAGGCCAACCAGGACTGAAGCGCTCCATTCGAGTAGGTGAAACTGGAATACGAGAATTAGCTGCGTATCTCCTTGATCGTGATGGGTTTGCTGGTGTTCCTCCAACGGCATTAGTAAAAATAGCACACGTTGGTTTTCACGTTAATGGCACAGCAACAGTTTCTACTCCATCATATAAGATTGCCTCGCTCCAGCGTTTTGTAGATCACGATTTTGATGCAGGGGAATTAGGCCCTTCCCGCTTTTCAGTTTCTTCAGTTCATCGCATTGGCATTTTGGATGTAAGACTCCTCAATCTTGACAGGCATGCAGGAAACATACTTGTGAAGAAGCATGATCAGGAAGAAAACTATGCAGTAGGTTTAGCTGAACTTGTGCCTATAGACCATGGACTTTGCTTACCAGAATGGCTTGACGATCCGTATTTCGAATGGCTGCACTGGCCTCAAGCCTCAGTTCCCTTCTCCGAAGAAGAACTAGACTACATTTCAAATCTTGACCCTTTGAAAGATGCAGACCTCTTGAAAGCTAAGCTTTCTTCTTTGAAGGAATCATCTATCAGAGTTCTTATAATCTGCACCATTTTCTTGAAGCGAGCTGCTTCAGCAGGTCTCTGCCTTGCTGAGATAGGGGAAATGATGACTAGGGAGTTGTCGGGTGGTGGGGTGGAAAGATTGAGTTCTCTGGAGAAACTTTGTGAAACATCAAAGGCTCGTATACTTAATCTGGACAATGATGCAGTAAAGAATGCAGATGACGAACAAAGTAGAGGAGGAAAAGAAAATCCCGAAATGTTTCAATCCAATCCCATGGTTGAAGTTGTTTGCACTGAGACTGCCGATCTGCCTCAGGAGCTGAACATTCCTCCTGTAATAACCAAACCGCTAAACTTCTCATCTGTGAGATCTCTGCCTCAGTTGCATGATGAAACTTGTACTAATAAAGCAAGTACTTGTGGAATTGAGGGTGTTTCTCTTGGAGATATGAGTGAGGGTGAATGGGAACTCTTCCTGGAAACTTTTGACAAGCTCTTGGCTGAGGTGTTTGAGGCCACAGCGTCAGGAAATTTTCAGACATTCTGAGGAAATTTTCACGACCAGAAACAAGAAGAAGGGCAGAGATGAAAAAGACTTCATCTCTAGATTAGAGCAACTTGTACATTGCCTTGAAACAATGGTTAGTACAGATTGTAGATAAATGCTTAAAGATGGAAAAGTGATGGGCAGAAATACCGTCCTCTCCATCTTCTTGCCTTCTATCTTTTAAAATTTCTTTTCACTTGACAGATTACATGTATGTATATACATCTCTTCTCTGCAATCGTTGTACATTAATATGCAACCAGTTTGGTGAGCATGACTTATGATGAACATGCATGGATTCATCATTGCTGTCACTGTGACTATTCTAACAAAGTTGCGTAGTAGTAAATTTCTTCAAATATCACTCTTCAAATCTTGCATTTAAACGTAATTTTTTAGTAAGTTGTTAAGTCATTCGATTAAACTTCTTCAAAATTTAGTGCCTGATTGTTTCAATTTTTAGAGAGTGAATAAACACTTTTTTTACCACAAAAGTTGTTTTTAAGAAAAATGAATGTTTGGCTGTAAAATTGAAAAGCACTTTTTTTATAGAAATGGATTTTTTTAAAATTAAAATACAGCTTTTTGAGAAGCTTAGGGTGCGGTTGGTTTGAATAGGGGAATGGTAATAGGAATGGAATGGATATTATCATTATAATTATGATAGTTGGTTAAGATGAAGGAATGATTACCATTACCATTGGTAGTGGTTGGTTTGTAAAAATACTAAGAAATAAAATTTTATTATAATTAATTAATTATATTATATTATATTTTAATTAATTAATTATATTATAACTAATTAATAATATTTTAATTACAATATTTAATTAATGAATAATTATATTTTAATTACTTATATTGTAACTAATTAATTAATTAATTAAAAAGAATTAATTAATTAATTAAAAATATTTTTATAAATAAATAATAATATTTTAATTAATTGTATTGTAGTTAAATTAATTACAATATTTTAATTAATGAATGAATTATATTTTAATTAATTGTATTGTAGTTAAATTAATTACAATATTTTAATTAATTAATTAATTATATTTTAATAATTAAATAATAATACTATTTTAATTAATTATATTGTAATTAATTAATTATAATATTTTAATTAATGAATGAATTATATTTTAATTAATTATATAGTAGTTAAATCAATTACAATATTTTAATTAATTAATAATTATATTTTAATTAGTTATATTTTAATTAATTATAACAACTACATCCTTATATAACAATGATACCCAGTCCTCTATATTAGGAGGAGAATGGGGTATTACCCAAAAATGGGTAATGAAAATAATGATTCTATAATGATAACCCCTTACCAAACTTAATCTTTCATTCCATACCCATTCCCTTTTTTTCATACCCACCAAACAAGCACCCCTTAAATTTGAAGCTTTTAAAAAAAGCACTTTTTCAGGTAAATTTTTCAGATCAATTAATGAGTATATTTTTTAATCCCCTTTACCCTTATTTTTTACACATAATTTTCACAATATCCACAAACACATCTTCATGTTTATTTTGAAATTTATATAATATTATTTGATTTTTTATATATATTTTAATATTAGTTTTACTTATGTTATAATCCATATAAAAGATTTAGTTAGATATATTTTTATTTATATTTCATATAGTTTAAAATTATATAATAATTAATATATTGTGTTTTGCATATTGTTTAATATATTTTAAATAATATTTATATGTATAAATAAATTTTATTACAAAATAAGATATAAAAGAATTACTTAGATATTTTTCATTTATGTTTCATATAGTTTAATATTATATAATAATTAATATATTGTGTTTTGTATATTGTTTAATATATTTTAAATAATATTTATATGTATAAATAATTTTTATTACAAAATAAGATATAGTTAAAATTAAAATTGCTTTTATTTTTATATTGCCAGTCTATGGTATGAAGCTCTTTCAAAAAAATTCTTCTTTAAATGACAACCAAATAGTTAATTGACTTCTTAGAAAAGTTCTTCTTAAAAAAGCTCTATTAATAAAAACTCAACTGACAAAAACTTTACTATAAGCCTATCCAAATAAACAATTAGCCGATAAATCTAATAGAATAAAGTTTATTACTTATTTTAAAAATATTTATATAAAAAATAAAAGCGTGTTATACTCTTTATAAAATGAATTGATATCATTTAAAATAATAACTATAAAAGCGTATTGGTTGATCACCCTACTTCGGTGACGGATTTGCGCCCTATTTCATTATGTAATGTCTTGTATAAAATTATTGCTAAAGTTCTTGCGAATCGTTTGCAGAAGCTTCTCCCTCGTATTGTTTCTGAGTCTCAGTCTGCTTTTATTAAGGGTTGCTTGATCACTGATAATATTTTGGTTGCTTTTGAGGTTATCCATTATATGAAAAGGCGAACTGGACGTGTTGGTGGTGACGTTGCCCTTAAGATTGATATTAGCAAGGCTTATGATTGGATTGATTGGGGTTACCTTGAGGGCATGATGGTTGCTTTGGGTTTCGCTACACGGTGGATGTCATTGGTTATGATGTGTGTTCGTAATGTCAGCTATTCTGTAACTGTTAACGGCGATGCGATTGGCCCAATTGTTTCTTCGCGTGGTTTGCGACAGGGTGATCCGCTCTCCCAGTATTTATACGTTCTTTGTGCAGAGGGTTTATCGGCCTTGTTGACTGATGCGGAGCGACGGCGCGCTATTACGAGGATTTCTATTTGTCGTAATAGTCCTTCAGTTTCGCATTTATTGTTTGCCGATGATTCTTTTCTTTTCTTCAAGGCTACAGAACAACAGTGTCATGCGATTCGGGATTTACTTCGTATTTACGAGCAAGCTTCTGGTCAAGCTGTCAACTTCCATAAGTCTGGTATTTTTTATAGCTCTAATGTTTTTGAGGTTCAGAAGGTCATTCTATCCAACATACTTGATGTTCACGCTCCACTTGATCATAGCCGTTATCTGGGATTGCTATCGATGGTTGGGAGAAATAAGAAAGCTATTTTTGCTTTTTTGCGCGATAAACTTTGGCATCGTATTCAGAATTGGAGGAATAAATTTTTATCTAGAGCCGGTCAGGAGATCTTGATTAAAGTTGATGCTCAGGCTATCCCCGCTTATTGTATGAGTGTTTTTTTGCTCTCGATCTCTCTGTGTGATGAGTTGCAACGGATGATGAATTCTTTATGGTAGGGTACTAAGGCCGATGGTACTCATAAGGTTCATTGGTTAAGGTGGGATCGGATGTACGAAATGAAGCGGGACAGTGGGCTTGGGTTTCGGAATCTACGATGTTTCAACCTTGCTATGCTTGCTAAGCAAGGTTGGCGTCTTATGCATTCC
>JANIJH010000003.1:3458536-3509238 GCA_024520975.1 Erythroxylum areolatum
TTAATGATTGCAAGATGCCTTTAGCACAAAGGCAAAATGTTCGAGTCGTGTGGCTAAGTCGTTGTTCTAATGTCTTAGCTCATAAGTTAGCGCGTAGTTCGTTTTCTTTTTCTGATTTTATGTTTTCATTTTCTGCTCCAGTTTGTATCGCGAATTGTTTTGATTAATTACAGTTGTGTTTTTCCCTTAAAAAAACTATAAAAGCGTATTAAAATAAGTTTTTTAAGGACAATTCAATAAGAACTACTTTATAATAACTAATAAGAGATTTTATATTAAAATAATTAAAATTTATTAATTAAGTTCCACAATATATATATATTAACATAATATATTAATCTAACATAATATTTAGTATTTAGTATTACTTAAATATATTTAAGCTAATATTACTTAAATATAATAATCAAAATTATATTATTATTCAACAAGTTTAATTTGAAGGAAAAATAACAAGAGATAATAAATTAAAAATGAAGTCGTCAGCTTTTCTTCTTCATCGTCATCGTGGTGGAGCTGCTACTTTCTCGTCTCGTACGGCTTCAATATATAGAGAAAACTATTTAGCACACTCTTCAACAAATTCTCTCATCTTCGCTACTAACCTCTCTCGCTCTCTCGGGGTTCTGTGTGTCTCTCTCTCTGTGTTTAGCTTAATTTCCCTGTTCTTCAGCAATGGGGAAGAATGTGGTTTCTGATGAAGAAGGTAATATTACGACACTAAGGATGTTAAAGCTTGTTGCTTTGATCACGAAATGCTCCAGAGATTCTTCCTTTCTTTACCTTAAAGTTTGAATTTCTCTTTTGGGATTTGTTCATGCAGATGAGGTTGAGTACGAGGAGGACGAGAGAGAACCCGTCGATGGAGACGCAGCCGGTGAACCGGAGGACGACGAAGACGAAGAGGATGGTAGGGCTCGAATTTAAGGCCTTTTTCTATTCGTTTTTAGGGTCATTAGTGGGGCTCGAATTTAGGGTTTTGTTTTATTCGTTTTTAGGGTTCCGAGCTCATATCTTGTCGGAATATAATGCGAGGACATGCTTGCTTTCATTTCTTTATGTTCCTATTCTACCAGCGTGAATTAGTCTTACTTATTGGTTGTCGTTTGTTTGAAACATATGCCTGGTCAAGTACGAAATTTATCCTTCGCGAATTGTCAGTATAGACTAATATAATTACATACTGGGTTTGGGCAGAGGACGGACAAGATGAATATGAGAAGGACGATTTTATAGTAGATGATGTTGAGGAAGAAGAAGAACAAGATGAAGAAGAAGAGAGGGTGGAGAGTGATGAGGAAAGGCACAGGAAGAAGAAGAAAAAGAAGAAAAGGTTCTTTTAGTATCTTTTTTGTAGAAAATTCCTCAAGCTTAACTTGCCATCTTCTTGAATAACGGGGGCCTAATCATATGTGATCAAACTGATGAGTTCTTGTCTTATTTATATATTTTCAGAGAAGCTGAGGATGTGCTTGATGAAGATGACTACGAGCTTCTCCGAGACAATAATGCTTTCCACCACCGACCAAAGGTTTTGAATGTTAAACCTCCTTTATTTTCAATCTCTTTTGTAGTTCACATATATTGTGTGCCTCTTGCTGATTTTCTGTTATCAAATGGTTCAGGATAGCAAAAAATTTAAACGTTTAAAAAAAGCTCAAAGGGATTCTGACGACGACCGATTTGGGCTTTTGGATGAAGAATTTGATGGAAGTGGTAAGGGCGGTCAAACTGCCGAGGAGAAACTTAAGCGGAGCTTATTTGGTGATGATGAAGGTGAGGCATTTATTTCAAGTTTGTTGTTCATTCTTGATTGGTTGTGGATATATGTTACAAGAATTTATAATGCCATATGATATCCCAGGAGTGCCGCTTGAGGATATTGCTGAAGATGAGGAACAAGCTGAGGAAGAAGAGGATGGAGACCTGGGGGAGGAGGATGAAATGGCAGATTTTATCGTTCATGAAGAAGAAGTTGATGAAAATGGTGCTCCAGTTAGGTATTGATTTTATGGATTATGTTGGAAGGGCAGTCTGTGATCTATGCTTTAATCTTGGTCTCTTTAACTGATTTGCTAATTTCTGTAGGCGTAAGAAAATGAAAAGAAAGAAATCCAGACAGGCACCTGGGGTTTCATCTAGTGCACTGCAGGAAGCTCATGAAATATTTGGGGATGTTGATGAACTTTTGCTGCTGCGGAAACAAGGGCTAGAATCTACTGAATGGAGGGAAAAGAGATTGGAGGACGAATTTGAACCAATTGTTCTTTCTGAGAAGTATATGACAGAGAAAGATGAGCAGATTCGGGCAACTGATATTCCTGAAAGAATGCAGGTTTTGATGACATTTCTACTCCGATTGATACTTGAGTACAATATTTATCTAGGTACCTCGATATGTGTAGGCACGTCTTTATTGTTTGTTTGTTTTGATCTTATGTAGATAGAGGAAGAAAGCACTGGTTCCCCTACACTAGTGAGCAGATCAGACGAAAAAGAATGGATTTACAAACAACTTCGTGATTATGCAGTTGCCTTGTTTGGCAAGAGATATGAGAAGTCTTCTAAACCCGAACATGATGTGCCTTTGCCTATCGACAAAGAAGAGATTGCCCAATTTTTGGAGCTACACCACGTGCAGAAGTTGGATGTTAGTGCTTTATCTATTGCATTCTAGTATGTCTTTTGGTTTCTTTTTACATTTCTTTATTGGTATTCATTCTGGCTTTTAGATCCCCTTTGTTGCCATGTACCGGAAGGAAGTATGTTCAAGTCTGTTACAAGAACACGTCTTGGATGATGAGCATCAGGATAAATCTGACAGAAATCCTATGCTCAAGTGGCACAAGGTAAGAAAACTTGTCATCTGTTAATATCTTTGTTTCATTCCCTACCAATTAAGCTTCATTTTTACTTGTTTGTAGGTTCTTTGGACGATCAAGGATTTGGATAGAAAATGGCTACTACTTCAGAAACGGAAGAGTGCTCTCCATTTGTACTATAATAAGTGTTTTGAAGAAGAATCTCGTCGGATATATGATGAAACGAGACTTAATTTAAATCAACAACTCTTTGAGTCAATTATTAGTTCACTCCATGTTGCAGAATCAGAAAGAGAGATTGATGATGTTGATGCAAAGTTTAACTTGCATTTCCCACCTGGCGAGGTAGGTGTAGATGAAGGACAGTATAAGAGGCCAAAGAGGAAATCCCGATATAGTATTTGCAGCAAGGCTGGCCTATGGGAGGTGGCAAACAAGTTTGGATGCAGTGCTGAGCTTTTTGGAAAGCAATTATCTATTGAAATCTTAGTGAGTCTGCATAGATTTGTGGTTGTTTCTGTAGTTTATGGAGCCTTGATTTTCTTGTTACATCAAATTGTATGGTGTCAAATCTGCATAGATGTGTGGTTATTTCTGCATTTTATGGAGGCTTGACGTTCTTGCTACACTGAATTGTACGGAGTCGAGTCTTCATAGATTTGTGGTTGTTTCTTTACTTTATGGAGGCTTGACTTTCTTGTTACATAAATTGCAGACCCGTGGTTGTTTCTATATTTTATAGAGGCTTGACTTTCTTGTTACATTAAATTGTAGGGTGTTGATACTACGGATGCTAAGGAAGCACCAGAAGATCTGGCTTCAGATTTTACATGTGCAATGTTTGAGACTCCTCAAGCAGTTCTTAAAGGTGCCAGGCACATGGTATGAACTTTCTTCCTCATGTTTCCATCTGCTGGTACAAAAGATATCCCGTATGTGCTTTTTGTCACTTCAAGTTTGAGATTGTTTACCCAATTCCTTCTCTTGCTTCTTTTTGGATTGCCAGGCAGCAGTTGAGATAAGTTGTGAACCACGTGTGAAAAAACATGTCCGTAACTATGTAGAAGATGTTGTAGTATCCACTACTCCAACTCCAGAGGGAAATGTTGCTATAGATTCTTTCCATCAGTTTGCAAGTGTGAAGTGGCTGCGTGAAAAACCTATCAAAATGTTTGAAGGCGCACAATGGCTCCTAATTCAAAAGGCTGAAGAGGAGAAGCTTCTTCAAGTCACTATTGTGCTTCCAGAAACGTCATTGAGTAAGTTAGTTGGTGAACTAGAGGAAGTTTATCTTAGTCATGGGGTTAGTAAATCCGCTCAGCTCTGGAACGAGCAAAGAAAGTTGATACTGCAGGATGCACTCTATAATTTTCTGTTGCCTTCATTGGAGAAAGAAGCAAGATCCTACCTTACAAGCAGGGCTAAAAATTGGCTACATTGGGAATATGGGAAAGATTTGTGGAAAAGAGTTTCTGTGGGGCCATATCAGCGGAAAGATAGCGATATTGCATCAGATGATGAAGCTGCACCGAGGGTCATGGCTTGCTGCTGGGGACCTGGAAAGCCGGCAACAACTTTTGTGATGTTAGATTCATCGGGGGAGGTTCTGGATGTGCTTTATGCTGGGTCCCTTACTTTACGTTCTCAAAATGTAAACGACCAGCAGCGCAAGAAAAATGACCAGCAGCGTGTTTTGAAATTTATGATGGATCACCAACCGCATGTGGTTGTTCTGGGAGCTGTGAATCTTTCTTGTACGCGACTGAAGGAGGATATATATGAAGTACGTCCAAAAAGTTTAACTTTATATAGTGTACTTATTTGATGATAGTTTTTTCTCTTGAAATATTACCACTTATGCAACATCAGCAGAATTTTTGTGGCTTATGCTGGTATCTGACAAAATATTTTGTCACTAAGCTAATGGGAAATAGAGCAGTTAGACTTATGGCTGCTAATTTAATTGTCTCCGTTGCACTATCCTTTAGCAACTAAGAACTAGACTTCATGGTTGTGGGGAGTGGTGTTGCAAGCATTTTTAATACCATATTTGATAGACAAATGTTCTTACTCAATTGGGGATGGACCTATATCATCCCGTGTGGCCGGTGTGGCTGGAATTGTATTCATGGCCTTAAAGTGTGTGAACTGGAGATCTATCAATTCCTGAAGTTTATTGCAGCTTTTTCTTTCTGCTGTCATTTTGTTATGTGATTACCTCATTGCTCTACCATAGGCAGTTGTTGTTAGTTTCTTTCTTCTTTTCTCTTGGTGGGTTAGTACAGAACTCATTTTCCTCTGACTCCCCTTGATGAGGTTGGGAGGAGGAAGTCTGCAGCTAGGTTCCCCCAGCTATCTTCCACTGTTTTATCCTTCTCACTTGTAAATCATTTCAACTTTATCTTACTCTTCTTGTGTTTGACCTTCCTTTCATCAGATTATATTTAAGATGGTGGAGGAAAATCCTAGAGATGTTGGACATGAGATGGATGAGCTAACAATTGTCTATGGAGACGAGTCTTTGCCTCGTCTCTATGAAAATTCTCGAATTTCTTCTGATCAGCTACCTGGGCAGTCGGGTAATGAATCAAGTTTCTGCAGTTTGTGGTCTTTATGCACTGGCTACTGCTATTGTTAACCTTGTTTTCTCCTGTATTGTTAGGCATTGTTAAGCGAGCTGTTGCTCTTGGGCGTTACCTTCAAAACCCTTTGGCTATGGTTGCAACACTGTGTGGACCTGGGAGGGAAATTTTATCTTGGAAACTCAACCCACTAGAAAATTTTCTCACCCCCGATGAAAAATATTCAATGATTGAACAGGTTATGGTTAATGTTACAAACCAGGTGGGACTTGACGTAAATTTGGCTGTAAGCCATGAATGGTTGTTTGCTCCTTTACAGTTCATTTCTGGGCTTGGTCCGAGAAAGGCAGCATCCTTGCAGAGGTCCTTGGTGAGAGCTGGGGCAATCTTTACCCGGAAAGATTTTCTTACTGCCCATGGTCTTGGGAAAAAGGTCTTTGTTAATGCAGTTGGTTTTCTACGTGTGCGGCGAAGTGGACTGGCTGCTAGTAGCAGTCAATTTATTGACTTGTTGGATGATACAAGGATACATCCAGAATCTTATGCTTACGCACAGGAGATAGCAAAAGCTGTTTATGAAGATCACAATGGTGAAGCGAATGATGATGATGATGCATTGGAAATGGCAATTGAGCATGTTAGAGATCGGCCTGCTCATTTGAAAGCATTTAATCTGGATCTTTATATTAAAACTAACAATCGTGAGAATAAGAGAGCAACTCTGGAGGATATAATTCGTGAATTAATACAGGGTTTCCAAGATTGGCGTAAACAGTATAAAGAGCCGACGCAGGATGAAGAATTCTATATGATATCTGGTGAAAGTGAGGAAACACTTGCTGAAGGCAGGATTGTTCAAGCCACTGTTCGCAGAGTGCAAGGTCCAAAAGCAATATGTGTACTGGAATCTGGATTGACAGGAATGTTGAGTAAGGAAGACTATGCTGATAATTGGAGAGATATTCCTGAGCTAGCCGACAGGCTACATGAAGGTGACATACTCACTTGCAAGATCAAATCGGTACAAATGAATAGATATCAGGTATTCTTAGTCTGCAAGGAGAGTGAGATGAGAAGTAACCGATGGCAGCAGGTTCCAAATCTTGATGAATATTATCATGAAGATAAAAGTAGTTTGCAGACTGAACAAGAAAAGGCTCGCAAAGAGAAGGAGCTCGCAAGGAAACATTTTAAGCCCAGGATGATTGTTCATCCTCGCTTTCAAAATATAACAGCTGATGAAGCAATGGAGGTATCTTGTTCAACCATTGTGGTTGGTTTACGGAATTTGTTTTAGTTTTGATGAATCAACGACATCGACGTTGATGTGTGTTTAAATTGGTTGTGGCTTTTAATAAAGAATGCCGATATTAAGATTCTTCAACTGACCTAATGAAGTGAGTGATCTGTTTATCAAGTTGATTTAGAGCTTAGCAAAAATACAACTTTCTGTTTCCCTTTGCAAGTACCTTTTTATTTATATTTTGAATTATCATCTTTATATAACATCTGAAAAACAATTTGCATTTTGTATATGTGCAAGCTATTATTCTCTCTGTTCATTTATTTTTACTTATTTGTTGTGTGAGAATTACTTAAATTCTGATTTTGTTCTTTTTCCTTATTAACATTACATCTGGCAGTTTCTATCCGACAAGGAACCTGGTGAAAGTATTATTCGTCCTAGTTCACGGGGACCTTCTTATTTGACCTTAACTCTTAAAGTATATGACGGTGTTTATGCTCACAAAGACATAGTTGAAGGGGGTAAGGAGCACAAGGACATTACAAGTTTACTTCGTATTGGGAAGACATTAAAAATTGGCGAGGACACTTTTGAGGATTTGGATGAGGTGGGTTCTGTTTCACATTAGAACCTTTCCATGATTACTCTTGGGATTCTTGTTTGACAGAATTTTTGGTGACGGCACATGCCTTTGTCATGAAAGAAGTGATTCCTTACATTTATTTACGACCTTGAAATGCAGGTAATGGATCGGTATGTTGATCCCTTGGTGAGTCATCTAAAGGCAATGCTAAACTACCGCAAGTTCAGAAGGGGAAATAAAGCTGAAGTTGATGAACTGCTAAGGGTTGAAAGGTTAGAGTATCCTACGAGGATAGTTTATGCTTTTGGTATTTCTCATGAATATCCAGGCACTTTTGTTCTGACTTATATAAGGAGTACAAATCCACATCACGAGTATGTTGGTCTATATCCCAAAGGATTCAAGTTTCGTAAAAGGATGTTTGAGGACATCGATCGACTTGTGGCATATTTTCAGAAACATATAGATGACCCACTGCACGAATCTGCACAATCTATAAGATCTGTTGCTGCCATGGTACCAATGCGGAGCCCTGCAACTGGGGGCTCTTCTATGGGCAGTGGTTGGGGTGGTTCAAGCAATGAAGGGGGCTGGAGGGGCCAGTCCTTCGATAAGGGTCGATCATCCTTGCCTGGATCTAGGACAGGTTGATACTTTTTTGCCCGTCTATGGAATGTTTCAGTATCAATTCAAAAAGTTGCTAGTGTATATCCTTTATTGCTTTATCTAGATTAGGTGTGTTCTGCAACCTCTTGAATGGCTTTGCAAAAAGGTTTTGCTTGCTTTCTTGAGGTCTAATTTTATGTCTTAAGTGAATGCCTAGTTACATGCGTTGCAAGTGAACTGCTAGCTTAATGCAAGTTACCAATATTTCCGGAATAGGTTTACCGTGAGATATGGTCAGCTTCCTCTTGTACACCTAATTTGTAATTGGGCATTTCACTGAAATCATAAAATTGTAAATTGAGCTTTGTGGGTTTCATTTCTTGGATTTGTCATTAAAGATTTGTTCTTTTTTCGGCATCTGTGTGCGCCTGTGTGCCTAATTGTTCTAAAACAGCAGCTAAAAGATGGATCATGTAACCTCAGATAGGCAGCAGCTTATGATCTGAATTTTTGAGTGAAGAAACCCTTTCCTTTCTTTTATTCTGTTTGATGTCTTCTAAAGATAAAGTTGATTTAATTAGGCTACTATTTCCCCTTATATGGCTATTAACACTACAGAATATGTGCTCTGAGTGAATGTCATAAGCCTTTCAATGATAGTCAGTTTGATTCTCTAAACTCCACGTTTTCATTTCTGACTGTTGGATGGTATATCTAATTGAAGTTCAAGGAAGTTATCTGTTTCATGTGTAAATATTTTGCACAAGGGCTATGCAGCTTTTGTTCATGCCACTATAAGGCTGCTGGATGACCTGCTAATGGAATCAATCCAAATTTTATAACATTCCCTTTCCGTGTGATTTTGCAGGTCGGCATGATTATAGTGGCAACAGAGACAGTCATCATGGTGGGGTGCCAAGGCCATCCGGTGGACGAGGGCGAGGCCGGGGCTCCTATAACAGCAGAGTGAATAGCACCGGCAATGAGAGGCAGGATTCTGGTTATGATAATCGCAGAGAAGCATTCTCTGGTGGTGGCGGTGGTGTTAGTGGTTGGGGCAGTGGTGGAGATACCGCCGGATGGGGACGAGGAAATGGTGGGAGGACTGAAAGTGAGAATTCTGGGTGGGGTAACGATTCCAAGAGAGTTTTACAGGCAGGCTGGAGCGAAAGTGCAGGTGGTGGCTGGGGGGCCGGAAGTGGTGGCAACGATGCTGACACTGGGAATTCCACGGGATGGGGTAGTGGTTCCAAGAGAAACTCCTCACAGTCACAGGCTGACAACGGATGGTCCGGAGGTCGTGGTGCTGGTGGTGGTTGGTAAAAGGCATGAATTTTCAGTAGTTTCATAAGGAATAGCTGTAGGGAGTTGATAGAAACTGTAAAAACCCTCTGCTTTATCTCATTCCTGGAATTACTGTCTTTGTTACCTTGGGGGATGGAAGGGTATGTAAGTATACCTCCTCATGCTCTCATCTTCATCTCATAGTCTTTCCTTCTGTTTGATCACCAATTTCAGTTTTTCACACTGGTCGATGGAAGAAAAAGATTAGGAATATTATTTGACAGAATAATTAAGTATATCTTATGTATATTTATTTATTTATTTTATCCATCTTGTCTCCAACTTGATTTAAAATATTCCTAAAAATGTCTACTCTTTAAACGAAAGGAAGTAAAACGACAACGTTAGACTGTAATGAGTTCTCGGTTGATTTTGTGTCCAAACTTGGGGTGACGGCCCAACCCTATCAGGCAACTCTGCTGGAATGAAATTGATTTAGGGCTCTAAACTCAAAAATCTCAACTGGGTAAGGATCCATGCCCGAGTCGACACAACTTTCTGTCTATATAAGAGGGGTGAATTTAGGGTTTATTGGTTTTTCCTTGTTGCTTTGAGTGCGGGAGTGTCCGTAGAAAGAAAAAGCCTAAAAAAACCATGACTGCTCAGACCCAAGAAGAGCTTCTCGCTGCCCATCTTGAAGAACAAAAGCTCAACGTATGTGCTTGATTGATTTATTATGTATTTCGTTTTGAGTTGTCAAATGTTGCTGTTTGATGCGGAAAGTTTAGGTATTCCCCATGAAAGCTCGAAGATCATGTGCTTACTCTTATTTAATGAACTTGTACGTTTTTTTTCTGGAATATCGGGGTTGTATTGCGCATTTGCATACTGTGGTCGGGATAAAGGTTTCTCCTTTAGTCACTTCATTTATCATGAGCTGTTTGTTAATAGGATTCTCGAATTTGGGAATTTTGTGCCTAATATTTTTGCTTCATCTTGTTTTTCTTTGTACGCATTATGGTTGATGTATTGACTTCTTGTTTTGAAGTCAAATTAGAATCATGCACTCCGTGTGTACTTTTGTGCTGCTTGTGGTTCTTGTCATAATCTTTAAGGGGGTTAGTTTTCATATTAGAACATCAGGTTTGTTCCCTGGCTCTGAATTTCAATCAAACAATGTGTTTGCAATCCAAAAATTTATTCTCATGGCCTGTTGTGGCTTTGTGAATTACAACTTTCCAGCCCGATGAGCCAGTGGTTGAGGAGGAAGACGATGAGGAAGATACTGATGAGGATGATGAGGATGATAAGGATGATGAAGATGCTGAAGGTGAGGACTTTGTACAATGGTTTTTCCAGCTTAATTATGGTGCACCCTTTATATAATATTGTAGGTTATAAGTAGTTTAGTATTGCGTTGGGTATTTCTATATGACGTAGAAGATTAAGATTTATGCATTTCATCCTTTTCAAGTATATACTGAGAAATTATTGATTTCTTAACTGACCTTTTATATATCATAAGAATAATAATTATTTGGTTAGGTGGGGGAAGAACTAATTACCTGTGATGCAGGGCATTTTTTTTGTAGAATCACCTCGTTTTCTTTTCATTTCTTTTTTTTTTGTAAATAAAATTGAGGGATTTTATGTCTAAATGAGTACATATTTTCATATGTTTGTGAGTTAGATTAACTGAATTAAGGTTTTGACTGATTTACTACCTTTAGGTTGTGTATAGTTGGTTAATTAACTTGTAGCAATTTTCTTTAGAAAAAGGAGATGTAAGTGGTCGGTCTAAGCAGAGCAGAAGTGAGAAAAAGAGTCGTAAAGCAATGTTGAAGCTTGGAATGAAACCAATCCCTGGTGTTAGTCGTGTGACTGTCAAAAAGAGTAAGAATGTAAGTATTCAGTTAATTAAACCGATTTTATTTGGTTGTAGTTGCGTCGTTACCTGCATTGTTAGCTAGTCTTGTGCTCTGATGTTATCTTCATTTGCTTTTGCAGATCATTTTTGTTATCTCAAAACCAGATGTTTTCAAGAGTCCTACTTCAGATACATATGTTGTCTTTGGGGAAGCCAAGATTGAGGATTTGAGCTCGCAGCTCCAAACTCAGGCAGCAGAGCAGTTCAGGGCTCCTAACACAAGTAATGTAGTATCAAAGCCCGAACCATCAAACATTGCTCAAGATGATGAAGAAGTAGATGAGACTGGTGTGGAGCCCAAGGATATTGAGCTGGTTATGACCCAAGCTGGGGTTTCAAGATCAAGGGCAGTAAAAGCTCTCAAGGCTTCAGATGGTGACATTGTTTCTGCTATTATGGAACTAACAAACTGATTTGCTGCTTCTGGGAGGTGATGTATGGTTCGTCCTGCTATGTTTGACTTGTTTCGATGCCTGAGTCTAAACCATGTTACTTTTTTGGTTTGAGGTTTTGTATTCCTGTCTAATCTTATTTGTTTTGCCTTTAGACTTGCTATTGTTCCATCATCTAGTTAAGATACTATGTATGGTGTGTTGGCCATACTCAACTTACTGTTTAAGTATGTTGATGAGGCCATACTCGAAATTGCATTTACACAGTTCTTTCTAGGTTCTTGCCTACACATTTTCCAGTACTGCCAATTTGTTGCTATGTTCATGTGCGTCATTCCAAAAATACCGCAGTGCCATTCGTGGATGGTCATTGCGAGACATCAAAATCAACCATTTATTAAAGATTGATGACTTGTTATTCATTCTTTTAGGAAATGGAGTCTCAAAGTTTAGTAGTTCGCAAATTTTAAAATCCAACATCTTTGGAATGAGATTTTAATGCATATACACAGAAAATCCATTCACTTAAATCATTCAACAGTTTTATGTTACAATCTGAAAAAGGATGTTGCAAGCTTATTTTTTCAAAGGAGAAATAAATAATCAACCGCCAAGCTGTAATTTGTGCACTTCAAAAGTGAGAAACTATTTTAAAGCCAATGGCTGCATAATTGGCAAAAAACCATCATACACGCCTTCTGCAAGCAAAAGAAGTTGATAATACCAAAGTCATTTACACTAAAAGCTGCAGATGAAGCACAAGAGGCCCTCAATTATGCTATGAAACAATACTTAAACTTCAAAGTTTCAAACCATTTTTCACTCCAACAATTTGCTTATAGACCATAATTTTGGTACCAGAGTTGTTTCCTAATAGACAAAGGAAAACATGTTCATAAGATGTTGACATCCTAGTCAAAAGGCCATCCTGAATATCCCACATGGGGGTTATTTTCATGAGCAGTTGAGCTGCTTCCAGTAGATCCATCTTGATTAGAGCCAGAGTTAGATGATCGGTGGAAAGGCCACAAGTAAGAGAATGGGTTTCTTCTTCCTTCCCTACCGTTCTCCCTTCCGCTGTAATTGCTGCTTCCGCTATGAGATGTTGAACTCTGGAAACTACGGCTGCTGTTTGCTCGTTGTGGGGGTAGCTCTTGGCGACAAACTGGGCATGAATTGTGCTGGGCTAACCATGGGACAATGCAATCGGAGTGATATATGTGGCTACAGGGCATTTGCCTTGCTTCAGACCCCAACTCAAATTTATCTTTGCAGACTGGACAGTGAGAATCAGATCGAAGATGCCTTTGCGAGATCTTTATAGTAGGCATTGCATCAATCGACGATCTGGTTGCCGGGGGAGGACCTCGCCGATCACCAGCTGAAAGCTGTTCAAACAATTCATCCAGTCCAGGGCCCATAAAATAATCACCAACATTACCACGTGCGAAGGCAATACCAGGTGCCCCAGAAAACAGTGCTTCAAGCCCTGCATTTCCAGACAGCCTCATTGGAATTTGGCCGCCAAAAACCAACAGAGGGCTAAAACCTGAATTATGTTCAGGAACTGAATCTGATCTCCCTCTGATATCTTGGTTATAACTTCTGTCTGCCAGTCGCTGCCGCATAAATGTTGAGAAAGCATCCATAAGCTCAAATCTGTGATCATGATTGTCATCATCATTATCCAGGCCAAAGAAGTCCAGAGGGCTGATGCGCACCATGTCATCAAGTTCTTGAACAAATCCTCCATTACAATACACACAAACAGGATCCCGCCCTCGAAAACGAACTGGTCGCCGGCATCCGTAGCACCAGTGTGTATTTCTGCCACTTGACATTCCCTCTTCTCTTTCCTTCACAACGTCTCAGAGCGCCGAAGTGCAAAACCAAACCCTTGTCCCCAAGACTCGCTCAAAATTTAGACTGTCATCTGTAACAGATTTGCAGACAATGCATAAAAGTACAACATGAGTACCAAATCTCTCAGAAAATGTTTCAACAAAGGATTAAATATATAAGAATTCTCTTGAACATCCTGCATATCACAATCAGAGCATCAGAACATAATTGATCATATTGTAGATGCCCTAAAAACAGTAATTAGATTCTCACTGAATGCATATATCCCGCAAAATTCTCACCAACAAAGGGAGAAATGGAGACTAAAAGTCTCACTTAGTGTAAGTTAAAGAATCACAAACGCAGATAAATATATAGCCAAAAGATAAGCAGAATGAATAAGCTAATAATCTAAATCAGATAATAAGGAAAAAGTAGAGTGCCAGTGCCAGATGGGTCAAAAAAGGGAATCTCAAATGCTTTAGTTTTACGTCAAAAACCTTCATTCGTACAAGCCACCTGGAAGCCACAGTAGTACACTAACTTCTCTCTGGGTACAAGAACTTAGCTCATGTCCATTCCATACTGTTGCATAATACATATACAAAAACGTCTTGAAAAAAAGAAAAGGCAAAGAAAAGAACATCACTAATCAACCTTAAAGCTATACCATACTCCAAAACAAATACCCACAGAATAAGAGCAGATCCAAATGAAGAAGAAGGATTCTTCAATAATTTTGTTTTTTCTAATCCTTTTATTGGGTCCTCATAACTCGATAACCAGGAAAATACACATCAATTTCAACAATTAACACAAATTTCTCAGAAACCAAAAGTCAATACCAATCAGGAACCAACAAAAAAATCACAAATTGGAACCACGCCCAGAATAAAGATAATACCTTTGACTATCAAAGGAACGAACACACAATTGACATAAGAATAAACAGATAATTAACTAAAAAGGTAAGAAATTGATAGTTACCTTAGTGGAGAAAATTGTAGAAACGGAAGTAAGGAGGGAGAGTGAGTGGATCTAAGAGTGTTGGTTAAATGAGTAGACTCTAGAAACAATGGAAAGGAGAGAGATTGGTGATCTATCCTAAACTATACGTGGTGCGTAGTACGCCCCTCCTGTGTACTATTATGGATGTAGCCAAGGGGGCCTCTTTCAATTCCTCAGTAGCTTTGGCACCACCCAAGTCAAAGTCAATTATTGGTTTTGAGCTAAAATAAATTTCATTTTCGTTTATATTTTAATTTTGTAGTCACCATTTTGATTTTTTTTCTTTTGTTTTCTTTGATTTTTGTCTCTCTTTATGTTAATTCTTAACTTAGCTTTCTATTTATGATATTATATGTTTAAGAATATTAAATTATCTGTTTGATTGGATGTTAATTAATGAAATGGAATAGAATATAACAGAACGGTTTATAATGGTACGAAATATAATATAGTAAAAAGTTGTTTGGGAGGGATGGAAGGATTCATAATATAATGTTGTTTGAAAGATGGATGGAAAGAAATATAATATATAATAAATTACTACCCTATTCTTAAAATGGTTGTTACAAAAAGTTTAACACTATAATTTTAAAACAGAAATCATGTCCAATTAAAAAATAATTTATATTTTTATTTATATAAAATATATATACAAACAGTTAAAGAATAATATTTTATATATTTTTTATTTTCATTAATAAAAATTTTATTAAAATTTGTTATTTTATTATTAATTATATACAATTTATTATTAATAATAAAAAAATATTATTATTAGGATAAAGAGAAATAATATAAAAATATTATTAGATATATACAATTTTTGTGGACCGTTATAAATGGGTACGAGAAAAAGAAAGTTAGGATTAAAAGAAATAATTGGAATTAAAAAGAACTATTGAGAATATATTAAATAGTATGTATTTATTAATTTACATTCTATCCTAAACTCTCATAATAGAAAGTTTCTTATTTTCACTGTTTAGGATAGAATGAAACGTAACATAAAACCCTCCACTTCTATCTCATTTCATTCCATTCTATTATAAAACCCTCAACTAAATGATAAAAATATATTACATTCCATCTCATTCTATTACTAACCCCTTAACCAAACAAAGCCTACGGTAAAATATGGGGATAGAATGTTATCTTTTTTGGCATCATTAGAAGAAAACATAAATGGCTTTACTTGCTATAATCCTCTTTGAAGAGGGAAGTTCTTAGAAAGAAACAAAAGAGCCCTCTTTTATGTAAGGTTATTACTAAAAAATGAAATCAATGGTTAAAAGCATTAGCGGGTCCTAATTATTGAGATTTTGACAAGTTCATGAAATCAAGATTGCATGTCAAAGACTACTTGGTTGTTAACTCGACCTGAATTAGCAAACCAACATCACTTTATTCTAAACAGCTCATCAGACCGGACCAATCCGAGCTAAAATTGTCAAGCCTAGTGTTCATTAGTTGATTGCCAAATCAATCTCGCATTCTAAAAGGAGGACAATCCTGCTGCAATACTTCACTTGTGACTTTAGAAATACACTTATGCGGATAATTAACCAACTTACATGTATGATCTTGGTCCTCCTTTTACATTTTGCAGCCATTCGTGTAGATCTCCTTCAGCCTAAACTACAGGTATAAAGCAAGCTTAGTGCACCATCTCATACTGGCCAGAAGCAGACTAAACACTTTAATCTGTGTCATCCCCTGTTGTCACAGAAATTGATGCCTCATTGCAACCCTTATTGTTTACTTCTACCATTTGTACAACAATTCATTTTGGTCCATAGTCCTCACTTCCCAGCATATGGTGCTGCCGCACCAGGTCAGAGATCTGTTGAGTGCAAATCCTAAAGATGAAGTCAACTCCCTTTCTACAGTAATCTTAATCCGCATCACCAAGTCCATCACTTCCATCGCCTCTCTTAGAAATAGGAGCATACTGAGAACTGGGTTTCTTGGATTGCGAAGCAATTTCAGCATTCTTTCGCAGGACAGCTCCTGGTGATGGATATGGTCGTTGTTGAAATAGAGGACCCTGACAATCATAGAAACATAGAGCAGAAAAGTGCATGAGGAAAGGTGAATTGAATTAACAAAATTATCAAATTAAAACAAGCACTCTTCTTCCAGTTTAGAATACAGGTAGAATGATATCATACCAAGAGATTCACCACCAATTGCTGATATTCAAGGGGCTATGAAACGAAATTTTATGATAATGATTTGCACTTAGGGTCCGTAATTCATTTAAGTCTTAATTATTAAAAAAAAAAATTCTTCTATCAATAGCAAAAGGACATCTGCCATTGACCAATCCATCTTCTCCACAAAACCTTAAGAAATGAAAATTATATACTGCACGGTTGTTCTTGCTATTAATCTCATTCAGCAAAAATTGGTTTCTGCTTTTCAACTGTGATATATCTAGTGAATCTAAACACTAAACCAAATTTCCTCCATCAAATAGTAATTATACCGTAGCAGTAGTATCTGCTGCTCGTGGCTGTACTCCTTTCAGGCCCACAACCCTGCAGATTTTATCAAATGACATTCATAACTAGTTTAATTTCTCATTTCCCATGAGTCAACAGAGTGCAATAATAATAGGAAATAAAGGACTTAAAATAACTCACCAGCCACCACGAGGAGCATCTGAATAAGAGCTGGGATCCATAGGATCCAACTCATCATCTTCAGAGTGAGCCCGTTTTCTGCTCTCTCTCCTATTTCCTTTTCCCATGGGAGGTTTCCAATTCGACCTAAGGGCTCAAAATCAAACAATAAATTTTGTAAATAAAAGGATCGTTATATTTATCTTTCTATTTCAATGGGACATATATTCGCACAAGCCCTTGACTCCACCCTCCAAATATCACAAAAACTAGATTAAGCCAAAGGGTTAGGCTAAATGGCTAGATTTTATCATCTAAACTAACCACTTGAACAAGCATTCCCAACTCAAATCCCCACCCTACCCCCATTCCACGTCTCTCATTCATGATCTCATAAATTAGAAAGGTTAAACATTTCCAGATGGGTAAATACCTCCTCTCTGTGAAAATGCAATCATGCTTGCTCAAGAAAATTCCCCGACCTCTATGCATGGCTATACAACATTTGGCTTTTGAAGATATAAGCATGTGGGAATAATCTAAACAGCATTTTGAGCTCTATGGAAATCTGAATCAAGTTAATTCATTAGAAAAGCATAATCTCGAGCAAGTACCTTTGGCTTTTATCCTTCTTGTCATCTCCTTTTCCATTTGTAAGTTTGCTGGTATGGTGCTGACTTTTCAACATTGACGATAAATATTGGCACTGAGGGAGATTGAGAACTCTGCATTAAATGTAGTTTCGAACAAGAAAGCAAACACATTAATACAAGGTGTTTTGGTAAAAACAAACCAACAGGAAAACACTTCCTTGCATGCACGAGAAAGTGAATAAAATAAGGAAAATTCATTGTATATGCAATGCCTTCCTTTTGCTATCATCGCAGTTTATCTACACTGGTTAGCAATCATAGCAAATATCAAAACAACTTGTATCAATTGTGGCAATGTGATGCAGAATAAAACTTAGTTTAGTTAATTTCTTAGTTATTAATTTTCCTTGATTGAAAAAGGAGTTGAAGTTTTTTTATTTTGGTTTGTCTTTATTAGTTTATGATTTAAGTCTAATAGGGAACAAATCCGTACTAAAGTAGGATTCATTTAATAGAGTTAAGACAAATTACCTTGTGCAATGATTGCAATATCCCCATGCCTGCACAAGCCCCACTCCCCACCCACCACATTCCATGCATTTCTGTAGTTGAAATGATTGATCATCCCAATTCCCATTGGAATGTTGTGAGGCAGCTACTTGTATTGATCCAGGGTGCTCCCATTGTGATACTTGGGTTTTTATATTGTAATAATATTTTTGGCCTGCATAGATAAGCAAAGTTTCAAGTAAAAAAGAAATGAAGAAAATACAAAAGCAGTAGTTTCAAAACTTTCCACAACAACCCCAGTTTTCCATTTCAAACAATGATTTCACCATCCAGCAACTTGGTACCAAGCAAATGTAAGGCAGTTTTAGACTATCTGAATCCTCCAAATACTAAAGTATCATTGTGGTCTACAATATTACCAAATCTTACATCATCTGTAGTCTTCTCCAAGTTTTACATAATCCTAAAACCCATTTTTCAAACTCGATGTGAAAGATATTACTAAGATGTGACACAATGTTATGGATGCATTTGTCGGAAGGAGTTATCAGAGAAGGGCTCAGGCAGGGAAAAGATTAGTTGCAACAGCAGATTCAGTGAAGGAACAGATCAGGAGGGAAATCAGGTTTGAAAGAGTTATAGAAGATCTTATTTGGTTAGGATTCTTTGTGTTTAAATACGTTTGAACATTTTAAATAAGTTTGAATAAGTTTCCCTGGTCAATAGGGAACTTTTATCTTCAGCTACGTTATTCAGTTGTAATCCTCCTCCTTTATAAGGAGGGTTTTGCTATTCAATAAAGGCAGAAAAATATTTCAGTCAAAAGTTTGGAAGATATGGGGTTCTCTCGGACAAGCCCTAACACACACAAGCAACCATAGGTTCAACAAAGAAAGGCAGAAACAGCAACATGGGGAATTCTACTGATCCAGTGGCCGACTTCCCAGTAAACAGGCCTGTAACGAGATCCTTAGCACAGGCACATACTATACTGTCTGTTTAATATTTCTTGAAGCAAGGCTTCATACAAACTTCTTCAAAGGTTCAAGGGTACTGTTAATGTCATTTTTTAACTTCTATAGAAAAATATTAAAACATAGGGAATTTATCAACTAAAGAAATGCTTGCAAGACTTTATTGTCCTTTACAACAAACAAAAAAAGAATCTTTTAACTTTTTGCAATATATAAAAGCATAAAAGCATACCAGAAGCTTCATCTAGTGTCTCAATCCAATCTTCTAGAATAGGCAAAGGAGATGGAGTTTGTGCTGTTAGAGAGATTTCAACAGGCTTTTCCCACTGACTCTTTCCAGTACTTTGATTATAATAATATGAAGCACCACTTACAGGGTCCTTGGCTTCCACCTGGATGGAAACAAATCAAATTAGTACATCGTAAAAAATAGGCATGCAAGAATATATGCAAATAAAGTAAGATATTCAGAAATTAGTTTTTAAAAGAGATCCTAACTTCATTAGTTTCTGTTATAGATTAGAAGCATTTAAATAATTGTACATGATAACCTTGTTCCATAGTGCAGTTTCTGACTAGACCTATCTTTAATGAGTATACTATCAGCACTGAACAGCTCCCTCAGTACAAACTTCTACCAATACTAAACACTCCCAGAACCTTTCTTTGCGAACCCTCTCCTGTCTCCATTAATATGCTCACAATATTTTGTTGGTGAACCTAAGGAATTTAACAACCTTAGCTTCAAAAAACTACATGCCATACCAACCACCCACATTAAACATAAGACTTTTAATGACTCAGGCAGGAATACAAGCAAGAGCTAAAAATTTTCCACTCTTTGTCCCCACTAAATGGTGTGCTAGGAAAGTTATTGAAGACATCATATCCCATGGTTCCCATTTACAAAGATTCCGTGCCACCCTTAATCTCAAGCTAATCGAAATAAAATAAGAATATGAAAACAAAGAATGGCACAGGGACATACCCATCCAGGAGGCAAGCCCCCAATTTCAACAGGTTGAAGTGAAGTGGTCTCCAATTTCTACAAGTCAATACTAAAGGTGCTTAGCAAAATATAGTACGAATGAAAGTAGCCTAAAGAGCAAAACATGTTATTTATAATAGGCAAGAGAGAGATGTCCATAATAAAATAAACTCTGGAGATTCCAAAAATTAAAACAACCAGAAAAGAAAATTTGATTATTAGAAAAAGTTACTCCAAAACAAAACATCCTCCCAAAGCCACTAGAACAATATAAACAAAAAACCAAAAAACAAAGATTGTCGAGGCAAGCAGTGACAGATAAACTTGCATTATCTATCTTCAGTGGTTGGCCTTTTCCTATGTCATCTTTGAGAATACCCCGTGCTCTCAATTTCTGCTTAAGATACTCGGGGAGTTCCTTAGTATCAGGCTTCCGTTCTGACTCTTTATTAACATCAGGTCTCATACGACCATAATATGCACCTCCGCCAGGAACACCATACCCGTTTCCAATTTCTACATGACCTACCCAAAAAGCAAAAGAACACAACATCTTAAAGGAGGTTAATTTTTCTAAGTCTCAAAAGAAATGAAAAAGGTTCCCAGTAATTTCACATGTCCTAATCATTACACTTGCACAAAAACAGGATTGAGAAGCTCTTTTTAGAAAAGATAAACTTGGTTAATATTCCTCTCATTCCTTAAGGATACTAATTTTCCCTCTATCATACTCGGTTCATGTTACTTTTGTATGAGCATCCTAGAAAAATTGTAAGGACGTATTCAGAACGAATACAAACAAATTTCTCTCATAAGGGATGAAAAAAAAAGGAAAAGTGCCTGAAAGACAGCAGCTAGTACACAATCAACCTTCTTCGGCAGTAGTAGGCATTCCTCGCTTTAAAGCCATTTCTGCACGATGCTCACTGGTCATCTTCAGCAGATGTTCCTAAAAGAAATTCATACCAATGAACAAAATTGTCCAATCATAATCTTCAAAAAAAATAATTAATACAACCAAGGACAAAAATACATGAGCACACAAATCTAACCACTTACCTTAAGAGCACTGTGGTCACGACGTTCAGCAAAAACATCTGTACCATCCTTATGAGGCTGACCAACATCTTCGGTTTCTCTAAACATCAAAAGCATCACATAGTTAATGCTTAGTTTTTCTAGTAACTTATATCCCAGCTATCTTGATACCTCACCCTTCTTTATATGTAAACTAGAACTGAACTAAAAGACTAGGCTTTTACAGATCAAAACATTACCTTTGACCTTGAATGATTCTTTGCGTTTCAAATTCCTATCAGTACCATACGTTAAAGAAAATAACAGATAATTAAAGATCACTCGAATCAATAAAACACAACAAAGACCGACAGCACAAAACGTAAAAGGGACACAAACCTGTTCACGTAACACAGCATTCTCAGCTGCAGATTCAATGTCACAGCTTCCATAATTGTAAGTTGGAGGGTTATAGCACACTTGAGTCAAAGTACCATCGCCCTTGTGAACCAATTCCTCCGCCATTTGGTTTAATCTAACTAGAAAAAGAACTGTTCTTGGTGTGCCCTAGACTAGTACGCATTGAAACAAAAATTTTAGCAAATCGTTCGTCTTTAATGTGCAATTGCTGACAACTATTTATGTTAAACCTTCAGCCGATTTTAGTACCTTCAGAGAATGATGACGAAGGTTGCTGCGGCAGCGGCTATGGACCGAGTCGGGTTGCTCAGGCTCGTTTCTTCTCGGCTTTATCTCTCTCGTTCGGCGTCGTTGCTAATCTTCCGAATTTTAGAGAGTAAATATTAAGTGCTTATTTAGATATCTTTTTTTTCAATTAATTGATGAGAAAATATTTATTCATAAACTAAATTATTTGTTGGATTATTTATTTAAAATAGATAATTTAGAAATTATTATATAAATAATTAACAATTAATAAAAATCATAAATAATAATATTAAATAGTTTATATATTAACATCCATTTTAGTTAATATTATGTATATATAAAAGAAGATAATCATAATAAAAATAACATACTAATTTTGATTTAATCGACTCAATTAAAAATAAACAATTTTTTAAATTTTTAATTAATTATTATTTATCTTAGATATTAATATATATTAAATTAAATTAATCAAATTTAAATATAGATGTTGGGCTTAAAGGAGTTCTTTAGGCTCCAACTCGGATCCATAAGCTGATGAATGGGCTGTCAACATGAGATGGGTCAGAACCCTCAGCCTAGCTACTTGTCTGTTATTTTTCAGCCTGCTCTATTATTAGGTCATCAATATTTGGGCCGAACTCGGGCTTGAACTCAAGTTCGAGATAAGCTACCCGAAATGATGTTATTTTGCAAAATATTAAAATGGTATTATTTTGGTTTTAAATTTTTAAAACTTATCTATAGGGTCTTATTCTCAAAAAATATGAAGAAACAATAACAAGGTAATTTTTATTAAAAAAATTTATGACTACACAATCAAAATAACGTTATTGTAATTTCATATCGAACCTTTGGACTAAACTCGAACTCTATTGCCATCCGTAAACCAAATCAATATTTAAGAGTTGTATTTCACACATGATAAAAATATTAAATTTAAGATCACAAGTCTGAATTAGAAAAATGGTTTTTTTGTAAAAATTACAGAAAGAAGATTACGTACATTGATGATTCTTCTCCGATCCTATGAGGTGTTATATTATTTAATGATCTACGTAACTTATAGATTTAAATCTTATAAAAAGAATCCAAGATAGTAATTATTGGGTATTAAATAAAAAGATCTCAAATAAATCGAAGACCCATTTTCTCTCTCTTTAATATAAACCAACACAATGATTAGTAAAAATATAACTAAATTTTAGAAACTTACGAAAAGTTATCTTAACCATTTAGAGAAAAAGAAAGAATAAAGGAAATAAACTTATATTAAAATCGTTAACATCTTTTTAACAATCATAGATACAGACAAGATGAACTCAATCGATCTATAAATGTCTTTCACGAGATGCCTAAGATAAATTCAATTTCAAATTCAAACTTTTGTCGCTGTCAACCCTACTTCTACAGCATCCGTGGAGGCACAATAACCACTAAAAATGTATCAGGTTTGCATATAAAGGAGAAGACAAGAAGATTCCATTTAATTCCCAGAAGAAATGTAAAAAGGAACATCAGATGATGATTGATAGACACTTCCAAGTACTTTTTATCTGTCTCCTGGTTTTTTTTTTCTATATTTTTCTTTTATCCTTTATGCTTTTCTTGAGCTAAACGCTTAAGGCATCGAGCTTTTTCATTAATCCCTAGAGTTACATCATTTTCATCGTTCCCTTTTGCCTTTAATTTAATCCCTAAATCTTCACTGGGGATTGATAGAACTTTAAAATTGTATTGGTGCAATCTGATCATGATCAGAAATTTGTTCCAAAGGAAACGGTGGTACGTAATTGCTGATCGGTTCAGGGTTGGATGTTCAAATCTATCACATCAACCCAAGTTGGTAACTATGCAGGATCGGTTTCAGGGTTGGATGTTCAAACCTAGTTTGCTGGATCATGGTCCCAAACCCATGAGAGAACCAAATCACTCTTTTCCTCCGTCTTGGAAAGCAACTCTTACCGCAAATTTCAGAGAAGCTTCCCCAGAAAAGCAAGCAATTCGATGATGATATAATAATATATCCAAATTATTCCCTGATGGAGATAATTCAAAAGTGCCGCCTCTGCTTCCCACCAAATGCTCACTGAGAAACACGAAAACCCAGAAAAAGTTAAAAGAGACCCCACAAGAGAAGATGTGATCGTTAATGGAAGATGGGGTCACTTAGCTTTATCGATCAAGGGAAGCAAGCAAGAAAAAGGTCTTTCGTGAATGGGCACCACCACCACCACGACTATCCAACACGGACTGCATGCATGTTACTGTCACTCGAGACTCTGAACGATTTGGTCTATGGCCAAGGCAATAAGTGAGCGTACAACTACTGGCTTTGCAGAGACAGGAGACTTGGAATTGGATACTTCATTTTCTGACGACTATAACTTGGAAATTGCCATTTTCACACTAGAACTGACCTGAGTGCATGTAGGGGTCCATTGTAATGGAGAAAAGGTTCTTTTTGTTTTTATGTTTTTGTGTGCATTGCAATTGATATATTATATACCCGTAAAAACGTTTATCACCAAGTCTTGTGATTGAGTACTAAAAGAAGGTTTAAAATATTGTATTTATCTTAACTACAAATATTAGAATTTAACTCAAAATTTTAATAATTATTAAGAATATAAATAGAAATAATATGAAATTTAAAAGTCTAACACAATTGTTGCACAAAGTTGCTCACTTTATAAGCGTTTGTGAAGTGATCTTTTGATCTCGAAGAAGTAACTTTTATCGGTTACTTTACAATTTTCCTTTATTATTATCATTACTACATTCAGTCTGAAGTTTCGCAATAAAGTAAGATTTGAAAAGATATAATAATATGCAACCTTTCTCTTATATAATAAAAAAGTTATTTCTGATAGACCTATAACATAGATGTGACATAATTACAATTCACAATCTTTAACCAAGAGAATTTGAGTTTTTTTTTTACTTTAAAATTTGTGAAAAGAGATATGGTGACCACCGTCATGAATGTGTGGGGGATAGAATGTATCTTGCAAATAGCTCACGATCCAAGAAGTAACCTTTTCCTTTTCACACATGATCACGCAATAAGTAGCTTATCTTGTCACAAAAAGAAAAATAACAAAAAGAAAGACCAAAGATATCGCTGCATAAAAAGGATCTTGTGGGCCATTTAATTAATCTTTTTGATCATTCACTTTCTTGTTAGCTTGGGCATATTCAAGCAACATGAACCTCTCTTATACAATTTAATCTTTTTCTTATTTCAATTAAAAAATTTAGCTCTATTAGTGGATAAAGCAAAAGATTTAAGGTTTAAAAGGTTCAGTCGATATTAGATTATTATAAAATCAGCTAAAGATTGAATATAATTAACAATTTTGAAATATGAAGAACTTGAAATTTAATTTTAAAAAAGATTATTAAATAAAAATTAATTGATTTATTTTAATTTATAAGAATTCGTTAATTAAAAAATTGATCAGTTTTTAGCAACAAGAGTCACTGAAGTGAATCAAACTAAAAATTTAAACGGTTCAAAGCTTTTACGATTGAACCAGCTAAATGGTTGAATTTTTTAATCATTGATGAAAACTAATGAAGTCATTATCACACTCAGTCTGAAGTTCCACAATAAAGCAAAATCTATGAAGGTCTGATAGTACACAACCTTACCCTTACATATTAGAGAGGCTGTTTTTTGTAAGTTTTTTAATGAAAACTAATGAAGTATAAAATATTAATTCCAAAAATTAGATAATCAGAATCTTATTATATTTAATCATATGATCAAAAATTACCAGAAATACTAAATCATATAAGGGACAAGTAATACTTAAAGATTAAAAAATGCTATTTTTAATCTTTGTATTTATATTTTATAGAGGTGAAAAGGGCATCTTTAAAACCAAGGTTTTGAAATCCGAATCGGAAGCCTTACTGGTCACCGGTTCGACCATCGGTTGAATCGGTGTGACGTCATAATTATGCAATAATTATATTTAATTATATATAATATTAATAATATTATAAAAAGAAAAATATACCAAATAATATAAATAAAAAATATGATGTGTTTTAGAAAAACAAAAAAAATCATTGAATCAGTGGCCAACCGGTTCCACCATCGGTTCTCACCAGTTCACACTGGTCCAATTGAAGACTAATTTTTAGAGGTCAACTGAATTGAATAGCCAACCAGTCACCGGTCAAACCCGACCAGTCTGATCTGAGTTTCAAATCAGAATTTAAAACCATTCCAATTTGAGGATTTGAAATAATTATTTTTTCCATTATTAAGTCATGATCTTACTAAGGCTACCACTATTTATTGGTCAATGTCTCCCCTTGAAAAGAAAGGCACAAAAAGCTAGCTATAATGTCAGATTACATAAAAGCAGATACTTGATTTCAATTGAAGGATTGATAGAGATTTATTGAGGTTTTGAGCCATAAAAATAATTGTAAAATCAGAATTTATGTTCGTAATAAGAAAATAAATTATATGAACACCAAAACTTAAATTATTGGTATGATTACAATTAATTGATGGTCAAAGTTTAATTTTTTAATAGTAGAATTCCTATTCCTTACATTTTAACTGAAAACTAAATAAATTAAATCTTCCCCAAATACTACTTTATTGTGAGACTTCAGATTAGATGTGATGATGATGACGATGACGACTAAATAAATTGTCTAATATATAATAATAGTTTGTAATTAGTGTATTTTAAATAAATTATTTGATAAATTAATAATTTAAAATTAAATAATAAATTTGATTTATTTAATTTTTTAAATTTAACATGTTTTTATTCCCATTATGATAAATAGTTTATCGATTACTACTTAAATTCGATTTTTTTTACTAAAATATCAATAATAATATTTTATTCGAGACAAGAAATATAACAAATTTTAAAAATACGTAACCTTATACTTAATTAGTAAAAATATTAAAACGAAAAAAAAAGGGTTTTGGTTTGGAATCTTTTTTACTATTAAGTACAAAATAAGTTAGACCACCTTGACATTTAAAACCAAGACGCATATGCTTCCTTCATTTAATTACTCTTCCTAACCTAAAAAAGTAGTTGAGGTTTGACGGACACGTTAGCAAAAATAGCCAAAGAACGAGGAGAAGGTTGGTGAAGTTCTGCCATCCCCGTAAGAGTCTGCACAACACAGGCAAGGCACGCACCGTTGATAAGTCGAAAAGACCACATCCCAATCCCAATCCCAATCTCCATCTCAATCACCGTCAGCATCATCATCTTCTTCAGCGTCTCTTCCGATTAGCAGATGAAGGTTTGATAAGGTACAGCACGTCCAAACAAAGAACAAGTCGGCCACAACAGTTTCAGTACGTGGCGTGGGTTGGTGTGTCTCATGAACACTGACCAATAACAGTATAAGACATGGGACATTCCAAACCCACACGAAAAATTTGGAAATTCCAAAATAATTAAAGATAAAGGATGGTTTAATGCTTGCGTGGGTTTACTTCCTTCTTCCCTTATTAGTCGTCCTTCAAGTCAATGGGTGTCCCACAGAAGATTTTGTTGATTACAACTATACAATGTTTTTGTTTATTAATATTACTTGAAGACTCCATTACAGCAACCTCGACCACAGTTTCCTCCCCTTTTCGTTTCTATAGTTGTTTATACCGTGTATATCTTCTGTAAGACCATGCACATCTCACGTTGGAAATTAGATGAATTGAGACTAAATTTTATTATATGACAATCTTAAATGTATTATTTATTTATTCCACTTGTTTTAAGTATTTCTAGCATAAATAAAAAAATGCAATTGTCAAGTCTTTCTCATTTTCTTAAATCTTTTAAATATTTTCTTTCGAGTCTTATATTTTATAATTAACCTTATTTTTTATTACATAATACTTTGCTTGTAGTTTTTTAGCTTAAAAAGTTTCTTAATTAGTCTAATTATTTTGTTATAATGATTGGTTTAATTAATTTATTCTTGTAGTTATTTTTTATTTGATTGGTCACCGATAAAGTTACTCTTTTATGACCATTAGGTAGCATATTTAAGTCATGGAAACAATTTCTTTATAAAAATACGTAGAAAATGTTGCATATATTATAACCCTTCTCAAATCCAGCAAAGCGAAAATCTTAATGCACTGGGTACATTGACTTTATTTTACGTTATACATGGATCTATCATAAATAATCTATGCTTGGTAGGGATACGACTTTGTAGTGTTAAAACCCTGCGTTTCAATGACAATCTCACTTAGTATTGTCGTTGATGTTGTTATTTTAGGTAGAAAATTAGGTAGACCTTATGCTTCACACACCTATATATGTTGATTTGCTTAAGGATTATAAAGATTCGTCCTAGTATTATCCATATGTTTATCTAAAAAGCTAAAAAAGAGATAACATATTTATAATTTTTGAGATTGTTTTTCAATTTACTATCTAATATTTAAAAATTTAATTTATTAACAAAAATTTCAAAATTCCTTTATATGAGATCAAAATATTTTTTAATTAATGTGACTAATAAATAGACACGTATGTACATATATGCAACATTAGCAAAAACGCCCCTTAAGAGTGGTCTAGTTAGTAGAGTGAAGAGCTAAAAGATTCTGTGTTCGATTCCTTCTACTTACACCCCCTCAATTGAGTCTGTCATACAAGACTTGTTTAGTGAAAAGTATCTGATTGACGTGATTTACATACTATTATATTAATTTAGACATTTACCCAATACACATTAAAAGAATAATTGTTGCAGGTCCTTCCGTCCAAAAAAAGAAACATTAGCACGAATTGATATGTTTTTAAAAAATTTGAAAGATTGGTACTATTATCGTTATGAGGAGGAGAAAATGACTTAATTTTATCACGTAATGAATGATCTATTTTTAATTTGTTATTAAAATCTCAAAAAGCATTATTTTTATCAAATAATTTTATATGATCTTATCAAGCATAATACAAAATAATGGTCCCAACAGATATAACCGAACGCCGTTAGTTATAACCGAAGGCGTTTAACTGTAGCCGATTCGCATAATCATGAAAGCCGAGCCGATAACGGAGGTGAAAAGGCTGTCTGCGTCTAGGGAATAAAAACCTCGAGGAGGAGCTTTCGGCGTCTCAAAAAATAGATTTTAAAAAAGAAAAAGAAATACATCAATCAAAATCAAATCCTATCCTCTCCTGCCGTGAAACAGCTATATTTTTAAATTACGCGTCAGCATGTCGTCAAGCCACGTCATGATAACACGTCACCGCTGGCGCATTCGACCTTTTGAAAAATTTTAATTATTATCTACAAATTCTATTTCTTCTAGATACGTATATGTATGGCGATGGCGATGAGCTTGCACATGTGGGATCTGGACCCACTGTCTTTAGTACTTGACCTATGAGATTAATATAAAAATATAATTTTATCCTTTTTTTCTATGACAATGATGATGACTTTTTTTTCACAGTACAGTCAAAAATAATGATGCTAAATAAGACTTGCTTCAAGGATTGTCTCTTAAATAATTAATAGGAACTTGGTAATTATTTAAAAAATGCGCCTGCCTTATGATTTAGTCTTGTGTAGTTATTCATATCATTCGTAAATGTAAAATTCTCTGACCTGTTAAGAGAGTTTACGTCTTGAGAAAACTATAAAAAAATTTTACAACACTCCAGTGAATAGTTTTCGTGAAGTTGACGGTGGATTTGAGTTCATTTCGGCTTCAAAAAGCTTATTTAAAGTTATGAAACTGAAATAAAGTATTTTCTACATTTCTTTGTTTATTGTCCTTTTACGTTTAATATGAGATACGTAACTAAGGCTCCGTTATGTATTACAATTTTTTCTTCCTGATAATTTATTAAAAATCGTTGTTTTATCTATTCAAAGCTACATCTTACACTATTTTAATAGTTTGCATACTATGCAAGTTTTAGAAGATAGTCGTCATAAATATAAATAATAAAAATTAAATTATTGGAAAGTAATAAAAACTAACAAATAGTGTTGACACTTGAATAGTATTATTTTAAAATTATTCAAATTAATATTTTAAAAATCAGACCAAAAAAAGATATTAAATCATTATAAAACTTGCTAAATATTGAATAAAATTAATGAAATTGATTTACAGTTAAAAGATAATATCCTTGTCAATTGAAGAGATGGTCAAAATTAATTAATTTTAATTTATAAAAATATATTAGTTTATATAAATAAATAAATTAATCAATCAGTTTTTAACAATAAAAGTTATTAAAGTAAATCAAATAAAAAATTAAACGTTTAAATCAATCGAATCGAATAAGTTTTTAATCATTGATTCAAAAATTAAAAAATTGAATTTTGTAATTATTAATTTAAAGTCGTTTGAATTATTATTCTGATTGAACCTATTTCTAATCTCACAAGGGGGAGAAGGGTAAACAAGTGGACCTAAGTCGCGGCTAGAAAGAAGAGAATGCATGCAATGCAACAACTCGACGGGGGGAGGGATTACGAGGAACCATATGATGCGTGATTTAGGAGACACATCAATTCCAATGTTACCTAACACTTGTTCCCTTTTGGAAGTTGATGAATGATGATACAATACAATACAATACGTCCTTCAAGCTTTTCAAAAAAAGAAGTCGTGGACCCTAACCCTCACGCCATCTCTGTCCCATTCAAATTTCCCTTGAGACATCAAAGCATTTAGCATGTTCTTCAATATTTTGCACCATCGCTAGTAGGGGTTGGCTTGCTTGGCTGGCTCTTCGCATAAGATATATCAAGTTTGTCTCTGATTGGAATAGTTATTAAATGATTAAAGAGATTATGAAAGCGGATAAATTTTGAAAATCGAGATACACAAAATAATGGCAACGACAAAAGGTGGAGCCCACGCGCTTTGAGTCCTCGTTATTATAAAACAATTTTACACGGGGAATCAGAATCTGCATGCGACGTTGCTATGTACCACCAACCCGAAACTCCAACGTAATTAAAAACTTAGCTTTCTTAAACTAATATAAACGGTAAATAAGTACTTTTTATTGTAATTTTTTTTATAAATGATTATTTAACCGTAAAATTAAAAGATATTTTTTTAAGAGGTATAACTTTTTTGGCACGTAAAATATAACTTTTTAAGAAATTTAAATTTGAAACTTTTTAAAAAAATTGCTTATTTTAGCCTTCTCAATTAAACATTTGTATGACATTTACATTTATATCACAAGCTATTTGTTTTTTAAAAGTAATCCACTTAACAAATCATAAGTCGTATGGTAACTAGGAGTTGATAAGAAATTAATTAGCAAGGTTTGAATTTTAAAATTTTAAAATTTTAACTTAGTTTACAACTCAAAATTCATTCCCTTTGTAGTAGTGGAACTTTGCTATATTATTGTTGTATTAGTAAGTTTTCAATCAAAAATTTTAAATAAATATGAGATTAATACAGTAAAAGTTATACTTATACAGAAAATTTGAGGAGGTTCAGCAATATACAATTTCACTCTTAATTAACAAAAATGTTATTTCTTATAGACCCATATAAACATATTTATAAACACTTATATATAAATAAAATAGGCATATAAAATAATAACAATAAAATAAAATAAGTAAATACATAATAAAAAATATTAAGTAATTAATAAAATAAATAATGCGTTTAAAATAGAACAGAATAAAGAGTAAAAATAAGTAAATAAATATTTTTAAAAAGGCAAACAAATAAATAAATCAAACAATTTATTACAATAAAATACTTGCTAATAGTAATTATAATATTTCATTATTTCTAGTTTATTTATTCTCAGTTTTAAATTTTTATATTTTAAAAATAAATATTTAAAAACATTACAGCAAGATATTATACTTTACTCTTATTAAATTTCAGTCATATCCATCAAATTTTTTAATTTTAATAAGTGTTTATAATAAATTTACTCTTATAATATTACCCAAATATTGAATATTAAATTAAAAAGTAAAAAAAATGTACTTTCCAGTTTACGCGTTAACGACGGACGCCGACTCGTCGAACGGCTACTCGGCTTGACCGTTAACCCAACACTTGAGCCTCACTACTTTACTCAGTAATCAGTACTAGTCCGAGTGAGTTACTTACTGACACAAAGCATCCCCTCCTTCGTGTTATTTCTTATTCCTTTTTATTTATTTTCATCCCAAAAATAGCTTTTGTTTTCATTTTAAATATTATTTTTTAAAAGATATAAACGTATTTTTATAATTTTTAAATTTATAATATTAAGAAAGAACTATATATTAGCTCTCTCCGTCTTTCTTTGTGGGTGAGACCGTAGTATCAAAACAGTCAAAACAAGCCGAGCTATGGTTTAGTTAAAAGTTTAATGAATAGTCCTCGAACATGAAGATGAATGTTGTATTAGAATAGTAGAATAGTTTTGAGTTTTAAGATCTGTCCGTACCAATAAGCTGACACGTGTCCCGTTACAACGCGTTTTCTTCCTCCCTACACCGCCCTATTTATCCTCCCACCTCTCATACTCATTCCCATTTCTCGCCTCTGCTCCATTACCGCTTTCTTCTTCTCGAAGTTGCAATCTTTTTGATTACCCCCTTCTGTTTGAGTAATGCCCAGATACAGTCTCCAGCTCAATATTGTTGTTTCTTTTTGATCAGCTACTTTTGTTCTGTTTTTTGAGCTTGGGGAACATGACTTCTTCGGAGAATTTGCCGAGTTTTGAGCCTTGGATGGGCTTTCGACCGGCCTTCCCTGACTCGTGGATATCGGAGGCCTATGCTCGCGACACCCAGACTTTTACTAAAGTCCTCCAGAAGTCTCTCTGCGGCAATTCTGCGAATGACAACTCTGTGTCCGAGACGCTCAATTCCGATTCTTTTAACCCTTTTCTCAGCTTGCTCAATTCAGATGCAATCACCGGCGCAGCCGCCGTCCCTCCTCCTCCGACAACCCCGACGGCTTCCAACGTTTCTGGGTCCGACCCAGAAACGGCGCCCAAGCGCCAGCGGAACTCGGCCCCAGGAGCCACCGGGAAGGTCTCCAAGAGAAAGTCTCGCGCTTCGAAGCGGTCGCAGACGACGTTTATCACTGCGGATCCGGCAAACTTCCGGCAGATGGTGCAGCAGGTGACCGGGGTTAGGTTCGGGAACTCCCAGATGCCCATGGTGCCGGTTGTGAAGCCGGAGCCGCAGAGACTCGGTGGGCGGTTGCAGGGATGCGGCGGCGCTGCAGCTGCGGTTGGCTGCTTGCCGACTCTTGATACGTCGGCGTTTCTTTTGGACCAAGTCGTTATGGGGTCCACTCCCTGCTCAGGAGCTGGACCGGTGGTTGGGTCCGGTCCAATGTGTTTCTCCCCGTCTCTCGTGGGAGATATTTCCGGCTCCGGCTCCGGCTCCGGCTCTGGGTCTGGTTCTGGTTCTGGTGTAGATTTTGATACTTTCTCCAGCTTTCCCACCCTAGAGTCGTGGAAAGTCATGTGAAGTAGGAGTTATTTATCATTTCTAATTACAAATATGTCCTTTTTTTCTGGTCTAATTTGCTAGTTGGAGGCATGTAACTTATGTAGTGGAGAATTATGCTGGGGGGGTTAGGGGCGGTGACATGTTAATATTTTTGGGAGGCCTTGTTAGGCTTTGGCTAGGATGTGCTTTCTTGTTTAATATCCAGTCTATTTTCATATACTCTTTAGTCTTCCTGTTTACTCCATTCCCAATTTGAATCCAACCGATTGAACCAAATCGAATTAATGATTTACTCAGAACTAGGATTTGCTTGAACCACTAGATTCCTGGGATAGCCGAGTGTCATTTCCGAACATGCAAGGTGTGCTTGATGAGTCTTTCATAACATTTATGATCTGCAGCAAGAATAAATTTAAGAAAAAGAGGTTTTGGATGTGATGTACAAAGTCATTAATGGCACATTATGGTGAGAATGATTGGGAGGCCAAAGGTTCTTCAAATTTGAACTCCTGGCTTTAGAACAAGCATGTTACGTTCTAACTAAACATTAACTCATCACTCTCAAAACTTATTGAAGGTAGTTGGAGCTAACTTGGCAGGTTTCATTATCCATTCCTCTTATTTCAAGTGTACAAGCCAGGAAATTTTGACCATAATCATGGAATGATAATCACTTAATTCTAACTCTTTTAACTACACAGGATTAACCCTAGTCTTACCGAAGAGGACAAGATCCTCTATACTTATAATTTTGTGTCGGCTCTGTTTCAGACAATTCCATCCACACATTTCTTTAGGTCTTACATATTTGTGTTAATGAGATCGTATAGAATAGAGTTGGTATAGGATTACGGGCACAAAGGAGTTGATCTCCCTAATGAATACCTTAAAATTCAAACATGATGTCTGATAAAATGTCCGAAATGCAAAAAAAGTATATATTTAGGGTCCGCTTGACTTATGTCTTCTTTGTCATAGTTAAAAATGAAAGATTCTCATATTTTGTAATTTTGTTGATGAACTACCATTTGTTTAATGTTTGGAGATGAACCGCCACTGGAATGAACATCAAACATTGTCAACACTAACGCACTGACTTCTTTGCTATTTTGTTGATCCGTATAAACATGTACCAACTTTAGCCAATCCATTTGGTTCATTGTCAACTTAAACAAAGTTCAATCTAAGTGATATCATACATAAGTTGCTACTTGTGGCAATTACCAATTAATGATTTCAATTTGAACCGAACTTCCAATTTAACGTTTTCTTGATCTCATGCTCTTTCTAATTCAATATTTAAATGTTAAGAACAAATATCTTAGTGCAAGTGTTTACTCAAGTCAAAAAGCTTACTCAAAGAAATGCTCCTCTAATGGTGTTAGGTACTAGCATCTTTAGGGTGACTTAAGGGTCTTGGGACTTCTTCAATTTGCTCATTAAAGTAAAAAAAAAAAAAAGGAATTGGTCAAGCTGGTTTTTCAAAAATTAAAATGAAAACAAGTGAAATGAAAAGGGATTTTCAAGCATGTGCATATGGGCACCCCACGTCTTCCCATATACTAAAAAATGAGTTGACATAACTTATAGCTACTCACCATCTCCTTCACCTTAATTTGGGTGCCTACCCATATAGTCTTGCGAGATGAGTGGTGTTAATTTGGTGTTGTCACACTCAATATGATAAAACAAATTATACTTATTTTCCTTATATATGTCATTTTCCATGCTGAGACAATCTCATGTTACTTTTCTTTTTCATTAGATTCCAAGCACCTTCTCCTTTTCCAATAACCCACTAAGAAAATTGGAATACAAATGGTTAAAAATAGTGTTGCTGACATGCAAAGTTTGTTCTAGATAAGGAGTTAAAAGAACGAACAAAGACCTTTTCCAAACATTAGTGATTAAGACTTCCATTTAGTGCATATAGAATTGAATGTGTCAAGAAATTTTTTTTAATGAATAATAAGGAAATTACATAAAAAGCTGATGAATTAAGCGAGGGAAAGAGATCTCTGCGATATCCTCTAGGAGGATTTTAATACAGCCTGAAGGAGGGCGTTGAAAGGTGGTGGTCTTAAATTCGAAGGATTGAGCGTAGTTGTCCATCAAATTCGCATGGCAATTGGCTTCCAAGTAGATATGTCGCTACCTTAACATCCATTCTATAGAAAGCAACTCCTGAATAGCCTTAATCAATGAGTTGCAGATACCATGTTACTTCTCCGACAAGGATAGTATTTTTTTCCTAGATAAAGCTAATTTGCTTTTGTAATTTGTTAGTTTACATGCAATATAACTAGGAAGGTAAAAATTTTTACCTGAGAATGTTTCATAATATGTATTGAATATTTTAGTTTTCTAAAATATATTAAGTTCATCGTGAAAACATCTCTCTAAAACGATATCTGAATGTTTAAAAAACAAATTGGCTTGACTGATTTAATCATAAAAAGCTTTAAACTAGATCATTTTTTAGTTTCATTTTTTTTAAAAATTGATCTTATCATTAAAAATTGACTGATTTGTTGCTTAATCGATCAATTTTTATAAGTTAACCAATTTTCATATACCAGAATAAATCATTTAGCTTTAATTTGATAATATTCTTCTTCAATTAAATTTCAACTTTTTATAGATAAAAGATTATTTTCATTTTCAATCTTATTTTAAATTCTTTAATTAAATTCTATTTATTATTATATACTAATTTTATAATGACATTGTATCGATTGACTCTATAAGCCTAAACGTTCTATTTTATTGGCTTAATTTTTATCTATTTTTGAAACATTGAAATAATAATAATAATAATAATTATAATAATAATTATTATTATAATGTTCGTCATTAATTTAAGTTTTTTAAATACTTTAAGTGAGATACATTGGAATTAAGTTTAATATCTCGTAGAGTCATATTTACAAATTCGAGTCAAGATAATGGATCATTACCCTCTTATTTTTCACATGCTTTCATCACAAAGAATCATGAAAAATCTCATAATTGCAAAGACTTAAAAGGCCAATGATTATGTGTAAACCAATTTCGTATGAACCTAACCTTCGGGAGAGAGAGAGATGAAACAGATTCGAGCATGGTGCAAACCAGAACAAGTTGGGAACACAGAGCTAAGCGATGGACATAGACTATAGGGTAAAGGGTCAACGTCAAACCGTTCAATGAACGAGTATATATATACATATTAATGTTTCCTTCGCAAGAAAAGAATCGTTTTGGTTGGGACAAGGATGACCCATGCCCTTACGTAAGCATTTTGAAAGCTACTTGTAATATAAACGCCCCATGCTTCACGGATATCCAACATTTTGACCCGCAATCACCTTATTATATTAGTCGTTAGCTGATATTTGATTTAATTAAAAAATTATATTAGTGACGTTGATAAAATTAATAGTTTAGTATTAGCTAATTATGTATAAAATAACTTATAAGGATATAATTTAAAAAAAAAATTATAAGGGTACAATATTATATATCTTAACATTTTGTTGAATGTTCTTATAAGAATTTAGATTTTAGAGAATTCATGTTTATCTGTATTGTTTCATCATCTATGAAATTATTATACAACTCTTTCTATTTTCATTTTTGTTTAAGGTCAACATTTTATTTTTAACCTGTAATGCATAAAACAATTATAAGAGTAAATACTTTTCCTAAAGCGTAAGTATCTAGGAATCTCAATTAAATGGTACAATTGACTTTTGATAGTTAAAATTTTGGTTGATTGATGAAGATGCTCCTATACAGGATTGTTTTCATTTTTAGCTGTTTATCTTAAATCAACCATAGGATTTGCTACTTTCCAAATAATTTTCGTAGATGTTTGAAGAGTCAAATAACTTAAAGACAACCAATTAGCTAAAGTCTACCAAACGAGACCTTTCTTTATCGTTTTCGTTTTCTTATTTTTGACGATTTTTCAAAAAAATAAAGATATACAAGTTTTCAGCAAGCAATCGAGGAGATGTAATAATTTTTAATGTTTTAAAATCTAAAAGATAGAATAAACTTAAAAAATTAAAAAAATAATTAAAAGAAATTATTCATTTAAAGTAACAATGCCAACTACTACCAATTTGAGATTTAACTTTAGAACATATAATTTATATAATCCAAACATGGGAGAACCACTCTTAATACATTAAACCAAAAAACAGAGAAGAGAATGTGGAATGAGGAAACACAACAGGTGGAAATAGTCAAAGATGGAAGGCTGTACTTGATTGTACAAAAGTCCCCCTGTCTTTGTCTCTATTGACTGACTGTGACTTTGGCCTCCTCCACCCACCCATCTAATGATCTTTGACTTTCTAGGCCACCCACCCACGTGTCCTCCCTGACCACCGCGCTTCCACCTCGGTCTTCCACCACCGTTTGATTCTCGCATCACAAATTTCACGGCTCAGACCTCGCTGTTGACTGACATCGCAGACCAGACATTTACTGACTATTCTTGGCTGATGAAGACAGCCTTCAAAATTCGAGGCTACATTAGAAAATTATACCTCATCGGATCCTTGTTTTTGCTTCGGATACCATTACAAGAATTTCTTATTTATGTTTTTCTAAATGTTTCTTTCAAATAATTTCCAACATTTTAAATATTTAAATTATTACTTACATAGATTTGTGATTTAATAATGTCCAATAATATTCAACCTTACTCTGCACTAATAAAGAGACTATTTTTTAAATAATTTTAGAAAATGTATACATATATAATACACGAGGCTCATCACTTTACAGATGTTTGAACCTAAAAAGATTAACTTTACGAGTTACTCATACAGATGACAGTGAGTTTTAACCAAATTAATATCTGCACTACCTGATCTGAAAAAAATAAACATAGAGGCTAAAAAATGAATTTTAAATGGATGATAAAAAATTGACGTGAATATGATTTTAGACATGAGTGTAGTGATAACCGGAACCGATGGAAATTTATGTCCTACCTATTTTTTGTTAATATATTTTTTTATTTTTCTTGAATATTTATTGTTAAATATAATAAAATATTAATATTTTTTAGAAGAAACAATTTTAAAATCGCCACTTTATTCTTTAGTTCTCACATTTTTCATCATATTTTATTTTCTCATAGGTTGATAATAATGTAAATGATATGGAGATAGAGTTTTGAATGTTGTGGAGTTCATGCAAAGACAATTTGAAACTTTGGATATTTTTGTCTTTATTTCAGTTATTGATTATAAAAAATATATGTTATCTTTATATAAGACAATATGATTTTTATTATTCCAATTTCATAGTTTTTAAGACGTATAAATCAAAATATTGACTTACTATTATTAAAATAATTTTGATTTAGAACGCTCGCAAAAATCTGTTCTTTGTATTTTCTATTTAGAAGTTATAATTTTATGTGCTATATAATCCGATGGATATCCAAAAATTCGAATAATCCAATGAATTTAGATATGGGTAATAAATCGTAAAAATCGATGAATTTTAAATGAATAATGTAATGAGTCATAAAAAATAAATATAAATATAAGTATAATAATACCTAAATCGAACCCTATCCATCACCATCCCTCAAAAATTCCATGAGCAAAATATAATATTTATAAATAGGGTGCATAATTATTATTTAAATTTAATTAATACAAACAAAAAATATTTTTTGTTATATTAAAAAATTGTTATATTTTATAATTTTATTCTAGATTCATTATATTAAATGTAGTGGGAATTTATTTAATAGAATCTTATTCTCGTTAATTATGTTGAAGATAGGCTTTTATGTTATTTTTAATAATAAAATAAAAGATGATATATATCAAAGGTTTACCGAGCGGTATGCATCTATGACGTGTCGGTTGACTTTTGCCTGTCTCTTTCAGACATGTCTATCTGTACTTCTGCGACATTTAATGCATACCTACTTCTATTATTCGTAATCACAATTTTATTTTAATGTTTGCTTGGACTTATTTGTGACCTCAAGCTTACTCATGCATTTCGTCATTTGATATTTTTTCTGTTTTTCATTTTTAACCCTACTTTTAAGCATTTTTCCAAATAAAAAATAACATTATAAAATTTAATCTAAAAAAGGTTTTAAGTATAAGTATGGGATTAAATTAAATTTGATTTAACAAAATTAATTAGAGATAAAGCAGTATATTATTGGATCTCTTCAAACTCCACATTGAAGTGAGACTTTTAATGAGTATAGACTATAATTAGTTTATTATAATTAATTAAAATTAAAAATTTATCAAATTTAATTATAATTTATTATCCCTTATGAAGGGACCAGACCCTCAGTTTCAATAATTATGTTCCACGTGTCTGTTTGGCTGGGCTTATATCAGTAGAGCTTTTGTCAGAAGAGCTTTTCTAAGAAGTCAACTGATTGTTTGGCTGTCATTTAAAAAAGAGTTTTCTTAAAAGAACTTTATACAATAGACTGTTTAGCAACATAAAATAAAAAGAACTTTTAATTTTAACTATATTTTATTTTGTAATAAAAATTATTTATGCATATAAATATTATTTAAAATATATTAAACAATATACAAAGCACAATATTAATTATTATATAATTTTAAACTTTATGAAATAAAAATAAAAATATATTTAACCAAATTTTTTTATATGGATTATAATAGAAGTAAAACTAATATAAAAATAAATATTAAAACATATAAAAAGTCAAATAATATTATATAAATCTCAAAACAAATGTGAATATGTGTTTGTGGGTATTGTGAGAATTATGTATAAAAACATAATGATAAAGAGGAATAAAAAAATAGACTCAGTAATTGATATAAAAAATCTACCAGAAAAAAGTGATTTTTTGAAAAACTCAAATTTAATCTTATTACAAAGCTGTATTTTAACATCAAAAAATGCCATTTATATAAAAAAAGTGCCTTTAGATTTTACAGTCAAGCATTCATTTTTCTTAAAAACATCTTTTGCAATAAAAAAAGTACTTATTCACTCTTTAAAAGTTGAAACAAACAAACACTACGTCCAATACGACGTTATTTTGTAGGTTCTGTACATAATACGATGTAGTTTTTTAACTGCAAAACGACGTCGTATCGAGCACGAAATAAAGTTGGAAGAGGATAACGAGAACAGAGGATTTAAACCCTTATGAAGTGGTGGTGGGCTTATTCAATATTTACCTAAAGAAAAGATTAATGTAACACAACTAGCAATTAATTATTTATTTCCATTTTAGAAATGAGAAGAAAAAATATTAAAAATAGAGAATGAAAGGTATGTTTCATAAGAAATTGGCCTAAAGCTTAGGATTCTTTTATATGACTATACAAAATCAAAGTCAACTGCGTAAAGGACTATAATGGGAGGGTGAAGGAGGAAATAATTCACCAAATCTAACTTATTTAAGCCTATTAACTTTGCTACTGTCTCTGGATTCAATTCCTAATAAATGAACTCTAATTATGTACCTAACAAAATTATTGAACAAACCTCATTTTGACCAACTCTTCCAAACTAGGGCTAAAATTATCATCCTAATTAAAGATAACATTCGGGCCTGAGCTCGACTTGAGGTTAATTAGCTAGCCCGAATTGACCAAATATCAACCTTATTTATTTTTACAAATATTGGGCCTCAAACTGTCCAAAACTTAGCCTGACTCGAGACTTAATATTTTAAAAAAATGACATCTTTTTGCAAAAACTAATATCACTTTCTATTTTTTAATTTTTAAAAATATTAGGTTAAGCCGGGCCGTGTCGGGCCGGTCCATTGCCTTACCTAATCCCAATATGTAAAGCACCTTATCCTGACTGAACAATCCATCCACTATTATACCATCACTGGTAAAATACCAAAGGTTACTACTTTGTATTCATTAATTATAGAGTCTGATACAAGACAATGAAAGGTCTGACCGAACCAGGGCCTTAACAAGAGACCAAAGAGACAGCTGCCATGTCTTTGCTTGGAGAATTCAGTGCTGACCAGATTAATGAAGCTGTCATAACAAGAATTTCTCGTCTATCTCACCATTAATGAACAACAGGCTAGGAAGATACAATTTTAATCATGCTTGTTAATGTTTGAAGGCTCGGCCGATCGAGTTTTAACTGAAATCAAAACCAGACTACTTTGCCAGAACCTCCTTGTGAGCTTTGAATGAGAGAATCACATTCCATACCAGGGAAATAACATTAGCAGCAAGAACCTGGCATTGTTTATAAATATATTATTTCTGAATCCAACATTGGAGACATAAAATACTTTCATTCCTAATAGTTTATTGAAGAAGTAAATGATCATAGAAGTAAAATTGGCCAACAGAACTTGCACAGGACTTATGCAAGTTGAAGCTGGTAAAGATCATTAGACTGTATTTTCTCCTTCATAACTTCCTAGATAAAACTAGAGGTTCTCTTACCAACTTCGTTCTACATAGTTCAGCAAGGTTGTTGAAACAAGAGTGTTCGTTTTGTGTCCATTGTCGGAAGAAGGATCCGTTCTTTACAGAATAACAGGAAGGCCAAACTGACAAGGGTAATATATAGTTGAGCAACCAACAAACTATGACACTTAAGGATGCACCAATGAGAATTGAAGTATCCCAGAAATATTGCTAAAGGTTCTTATCAGAGGAACAAGTTGAGTATTAGATGAGTGTTCAGGAAGGAAATTGAACTTCAGATAACAAAAATCAAGGCACAGGTGAGAATGCCAAAATAGAACAGTTCATCATAAATATAGGTAGAAGTGCAACATCGATTTGACCCTCATCACTTGTTTCAAGTCTATGATCTTGTAAGCAAATAAGGGGGTCGTTCCCCGGTCTATATACATGAAACCATCTAACGATGTATGCATATATGCTAACCGGACAACCACAAAAGCATATACTATCCTATTCATACNNNAAATTGCTGTGGGACAAAACGGAAGTTCAGAAATTGGAACGGTATCCAAAGTTGCCAATTTGCAAAAACAGAAGAAACCCACTCCTATAAAATGAAGCCAAATATCAGCAAATGACAATGATAATGCCGATCCTTGCGCCTTTTCAGAGTACTAGGGTTTATATAAAACATGTAAGGAACAGGACAACCTGTTGAAGTTTGGGTATAACTTGTGATGGTCGTCCCTCTAGTGTCACTAGAGTAGATAAGAAAATTCCAATAAATGAAGGAGCAAAGAGGAACTGCAGTTAAATAAGATCACACTGAGATAGAGGAACTTAATCTACAGTAATTTGGATGGACTGTCATGTCATATGAAGAGAAATTATAAACTATTTTGCTCACCTGGTCAAGTAGTAGTCTTAAGAAAGCACCGGATGCTCCCGGTGTTGGTACCAGTTTGCTCAAATACAAATACCTAGGGAAAATCGAGATGCATACATGACGTACCGAGAGAAAAAGAAAAAATTAAGTAGGTTTTATGATGTAAGACTGACAAGGAATACACCAATGCTTTGAAAATATTCGAACTGTAAATCAGAGCTGTCAGACTTTAAAGAACTAAATTCGTTGAAGATACAAAAACAAAAGGATGTGTTAGATCAGCTGAAATTGGAAAAAGGGTTGAAACATTCATAAACCGATGCATTAAACTAAGATATGTAAATCCATTGGATAAAAACCTTCAAGCTTCCAGCAACTACGAAAATAGTTTCAGGGTGCTTTCCAGTGTTAGACAGGGCAAGCAGCTGCTATAAATTGGTCATTTCTCATGGATGGTTCCACAATTTGTCATAATCTCTTTCATAATTTCCATCATCATAAGTGGCCATCTTTGCATCATTACATGAATCATGTTATCCATTATAGAATAAATGGAGAATCTAATACATACCAGAAATGTAATGTTGGACCCACTAGTGCCAGCCCCAAAAATGTAAATAGGAACGTCCTTTTAAAGTCAAGTGATGGAACTTGTTCTATCACAAGCTGAGGGAAAGAAGACATATCTGAGTTAAATTTATCTGCAAATTATATTTTAGAGGGCAGTAAAGCATAAAATTGATTTAAAATATCACCCGAAATCCTTTGTTTGACACCACTATTTACAGCAACCAAAACATATACCTGACATATCAAATCTCCAAGTAAAGTCAAAATTGCAGATGTGACAGCTTTTGCCAACACAGGATGCTCAGCAAGAAGAGTCAAATACCTGAACCAGTAGACAGCTCAAGTTATGCCAGACAATAATTGGACTATAATGCTCATCCTGTAAGGCAAGTTCACCAAGAAGGCTACCTAGAATAAATACAAGTTCAAGCAGCCTCCTTGATAAAATGCCTACTGAGATACTGCTTAAAATGAAATTAGAATTTTATAAACTAACCAGAAACAAGTTGTTCCAATCTTTTGGTCATGCCTCTTTATCAAAATTTTAGTTCATTTATGCTTTTCTAGCAGCGTATATCTATGTTATGGCACAGCCTAACATCAAGCTTAGTGAATGCCTAACTCCCTACATCTCACAACCATGCTACCAAACACCATGTGTTCAGTAGCACTTGCGGCAAGCTGCTCTTACTGTCTTGTTTCTAGAATCTTGATGGATTCAGTGGAGAGTTTTTACCAAAAGGTTGTTAACAAAGATATAAGCAATTTCTTTCTCATGCTTGTACCATGCAAAGTTCTCTACAAATACCTTTCATCTCCATCATCTTGAAGAACAACATTCCATTGTCAGCATTTCATTAGCATGACAAAATACCAACTTTTACAGTATACAGGCACATTGTATACAGTCAGACAATCAGTTTGAAAAAGAGAAATCTTTCTCTAATAACGATCAATCAAACTGACAGAGGAGGCGAAAGAGGATCATCTGGAAGAACTACAGTTTCAGGCACTACTGAGGTAAAGAAACCATTTTTTAGCTACAAAGCCTCAAGTTGAAAACGCTTGTTGCATATTATCAACCCTTTGCATTCAGTTTTTCCTTCCCGCTCTCTTATGTCTGGCGAGAAGAAGAAAAAGCCTACACTTTAATAGATTAGTTTTCAATGTCCCCTTCCATGACAAAAACTTGTATACCAACTACAGTGATATATGATCAGTAAGTTATGGACCCTTCATCCTATTAGTAATGGAAACTGTCCACTACAACCATTGTACCTGCAGTTTCGATGCTTCATAAGGACATGTCACTTTTCATGCAAACAAACAACAACAATCATTCACCACTCGAATAATAACCAAACAGCAAGAGTTAAAAAACCATTACCACGACATGAAGGACCAGTTTTTTCCACCACCGCCACCGCCACCAGCACCAGCACCAGCACCAGGATTTTCACCTCTGCCACCACCATCGCCGCCATCAGAGCCCCCAAGCCCACCACCACCTGAACCAACATCAGAAACAGCCAAAGTTCGAAACTTGTCGAAACCCAGTTGCCTAAATTCCGCATTGCAACGTCCTCCGCCAGTGAACACAGGCCCAAGACGAGAATTCAGAGGATAAGCACACAAATTATAAGTAGAACTATAAGCCCTATCTACATTCGCTTGAACAGGGTTTAAGCAAAGTTGAGATTTTGAACCAAATTGCAAACGAGATCTGGGAGAATACCCCAGGAAACGGGATAAAAGTGCAGTATTTCGTATTAGAGAAAAAGGGCTAGACACCATTTTTGCCATGTTAGAAGAGAAGGGTTTTTCAGGAGTAATAGCTTTAGGTTGAGTTTTTTTGCAAGTGAAGTGGGGTTTTGGGGGCTTTGGCTGAGTCGGATGCTTTAGCAGCAGAATCCCACACGCCAAAAGTAATCCGACGAACAATTGAGCGAGCTAATGGCTACGGTAATGAGGCTGCAAGAAGCAGAGTATCAGTGGTGGTGGCCCATAACTAGCATTTCTCGAGCTTATGCTCTGTTTTATGCTTTTGTCTTTTAGTCATGTATATATTTGTCGAGTAATTACCTGCAGTAGGTTTTAACTTCTAAGTGAGATGTAATAAACTTGATTTACTTTCCACATATTATATAAATTATGCAAATAGGTTACGGTCAGTAGCCCCCTTCTCTTTGGATAGCTCTAATTTTAAAGAATTGTGTTCGACTAGTAAGATTTTATAGCACAGCTGATCTGACAAAGCTATTTTGTCTTTTGAGTTGGACAATCATAATTACTGACGAACTCCGAACTCAAGGACCTTGTTTCTTGAAGAAACAGCTCTAACACTGAGTAGCTTCTCCCTATCAAAAACCCTCAATCTGAATTCGCTACAAATGTTAGTGTAAGGATGAACTGGAGATAATACAGGCCTTCGCTAACAGAGCTTTTAGGGATGGTTTCTCAATGATGCAATGCTTTCTGCTCAGAGTTGGCGCACAGAACAGAAAGTAAGGGTAGTCGATGATGCATGAACTGCCCAGAAACTCTGTTCCCGATCCTTTGCTGGAGTTCAATCTGCTACACGAATTCTATCAGCCATGCATCCTATGTTGTTACTCGGAACACTTGAAAAAAAAAAAGCAGACTAGGGCCTCAAAATCACCTGAAATATTAGGAAGTAATGGTTCTTTTTGGCTTAGATATGTGCATGCTCTCGAGTGTACTCACATGCGTCAACCATGGAAAATTGTATCCAACTCCAGTTAAAAAGAACAATCTTAAACATCGAACAGAAGCAGAGAAACTAGGCATCAAAATAGACACTTTAGACAGAGCAGGTCACTTAGAAGTTGCAGGATCATGACTTGAAGAGCTACAAATTTTCCCAAGCAGCCTGCTTCACAAACATTCCTAATTTCTGCAGGAGCTCAGAGAATATCACAAGTCCAACACCTGTTGAAAATCGGCTATATGCCTTAGTGTCTCTTCATCTCATGCCTCCTGTCATTTACACTGTATTTGTTTGTGTAGCATCCATTAAGCTCTTCCTGAGATGCACCCCTCGTGTCATTTAGATCACCATGATCTTTTCCATTTTGAATTCCTTCAAATATTGGGATAACCCAGTGTCCTTCTGCTGAACTTAGATTTTTATTCTTAGAGATCAAAGTCACATGTAATTTGTTTGTTTCCTCTTGAGGTTGCAACTCACTTGTTCGTCGACAACCTAGCAAGACAAGGTCCAACATCTTCCTCCGAGCAATGTACACCGGGTTTGGCTTAATCAAACACCCTTTGCTATATGCTTCTCTGAGAAACACAGTTTGGGTGCTTCCCTTGGTTGATATGTAAAAAATTCCAGGGTGTTTTAAAAGCAACTCACGCAGGTTTACTTCCATACCAAATTCCTTCCTAAAATGTGTCAATCTCTCAACTTCAATCATCTTCTCCACCGTCAAGCTCAACAGCTCATGAATTAATCCTACAGCCCGTTTCTCGTATCTCTCCACCCCACCACAAGAACGCACTCGAACAATCCCATTGTTCTCATAAGGCTTCATATAAGGAAGCCTTTGCCAATTCTTGAGCTCTTCCCTAAAGCCAGCCTTGATAACAAACCCCGTCGGAAAACTGATCGGAAAAGCATACTTGGTCTCAAACTCACTCAGCCACTTCTCTCTGTACTCTGTTTTCCTCCATGCTTCAACTTCTGCGACACCCAAATTCTCATCTCTACTCACTAATTCCACTATTTCCAGATCAATTAACCGAAAATCTTCCTTATACTTGTCAAGAATCGAGTCTCTAAAATCCTCTGGCAAGCCTAATTCTGTCCTAATCAACCTCAAAGCATGAACATGAAGACTACCATCTTTGGACATCATTAACAACTTCTTTAATCTCCCGACAGATTCAAACTCGCAATCTTTTATCGCACTCTTTTCTTCACTAATCAAGTCCTTCATTTTCTTCGTAATTCTACAACAGAGATTCCTCTTAACTAAGTGGGTAAAAACATCAAACACGTGAGGGTATTTGTGAAGAAACTGACCCATACCCACGTTCAAGCCCGCTATATTCTTCCACCTGGACATGATTTGCACGGACACAAAGGGACCGCGTTTCCGAGTGGATATGAGTTGGTGGAGCTTGAGGATGGTTTTGAGTTTTTTGTGGTGGGTCGCGAGCTTATCGAGCTTGGAGTCCCTAGTTCGGTTCTCTAACCGGGTTTGCGCAGAGTCTACCGGCTTTCTCCATCTTTTCTGCACAAAGAAGTTGAATGCGCCAAAGGCTATCTTGGTGCGATTTCCTGACGAGATTTTCGAAAGAATCATTCTTTCCCGGTTTGAAGAATGAAAACTTGGCGGCTAGAGGAGTGAACTAGATCGAACCAAATGAAACATGACTAAAGAGAAGAGCTTGGCATGCACAATACGTTCGTGGAAAGAATCAATGCAAAGTGCGCTCGCAAGAGGTTTAAGATTAGCTGAAATTGTCGGCCAGTTGATAACTATGAATGGTCCTAGTCATCGGTACAGAAACTGGCGAGCCCATCATATTATTGGGAAACGAGTGAGATTTCCCGTCTTCTCTAAACCTTGACACAAGTTTGTTTACGATTGACTGAAAAATGAAAACACCTCTCAAAATGATGGTTTACAATTGCGTGATCATAAGTGTAAACTTGACAATATCACCACAGAAGTTCAAAGCTTTAACACTCCTTTCAGATCAGAGAGTACAACTACAGCTGGATCAAGGTATCAACAAATTGTCAAAAAGAAAACGTAAAAACAAAACCACTGATTGAACACGACCAAGATCAGAGTTACAAGAAAAGTGTTTCCATGATCTGTTATTTAACATGAGTAGGAAAAAGAACAATTGCTATGGAAAGGGCACTCAGACTAGCTCGCTGTAGAATCTGGCTTCAATGATTCATCCTGAGGAAGAAGAGTTAAAAAAAAAAACATAAATTATACACTATAAACTAAAACTGAAGATGATAATAACAACGGAAGCAGCTTCAGAGTTGAATTACAATCATGCTCCAATTAGGAAGAGTTGCTCTGGTAACCAAAGTATCCTGAGTTTTAAAGAAAGCGGGAAGTTTGAAGAATGGAAGTTGGGTTCACCGACCTTGGTACAAATATATATGTAATGGACATCGGGGTTCTTTCCCAGCACTGATTCCAGAGAGCTTCCCTCTTCATCTAGTGGAACAGGTTTCGTCAACTCCCAGATTGGCTGTCCAGAGGTTCCTTCCGACAAAGACTTTCCTGCAGATTATGAACAACAGTCTTATTGTAGCATTCAAGTTCCCGAGGTGCCAGATGCCCACTACGTTAAAGTTTAGGGGAATAAACAGATAACAAATGAAAACAATCGATAGCTACCGGCTGGAGGAACAGCAGAACATTTTTTAACTCACAGAAATCAGCTCTCAAAAGTAATGATCAATCTCGTAACTTTTATGTTTTAGAAAGATTCTACGCCCTGGGAAGTCCTCTCATCACAATCCATACAGGTTTTCCTTTTCTCTTAGAACCCAAGAGGCGTCAGTATTTAATGATTCAAAACAACATAAATATAGTTTTCCAAGTTTCATGTAGATTTAAAAAACTAAACCTCCAATTTTTCGGGAACATAGTCAGCAATTCTTCATCACCGCATAAATTCCGAAACCTTGAATGAAGTTTAATTCTTTTTAGATGTTGTTACGTACAACTTAATAATTCACTTCTTTGATTCAGCTAGCAAAGGACCTCTGCAATAACTCTTAAGAAGAGGAGAAAAACAATGCACAGAACATGATCATTAAAGCAATAAGAGAGGAGGAAGGACATTCTCAGCAGAAATCAGAAGAGTCCTGGATGCAGGTCACCTAATCTAACAAAGAAACTGGGATTTTGACAAACCTATGACATGGAGTTTTATGGACCACGAGCAAGATTCTTTTAACAAGCGCAAGCGATATACCGGAGATCCATATGTCACCTGCAACGCATTATCTCATCAAGCAAAGCAGTTAAGGAAGTTAAAAAGCAAAACAGAAAGTAAGATACGGATATCTGGAAGCATATATTTTACCAGAAAATAAACTCCTTTATCCTTGAGGACCCTATAGAGTTTGTCATCAACTGCTTCAATATTAGGTGAAAAAATCAAGAAAATAATTTGCAGAAGTACAAAATGCTTTGCAAACCAAAACAAACCAAATGGAAAAATAACTATTCACCAAAAATTCTCACTCCACCATACCTCCAAACTTCCTCGAGCATCTTTGTTGCATTTTGTCGTGAATTACTACCACACTAGATGTACGAAAACGAAAAAGAAATGAAAAGAAGAACACAACCCTTTAGCTACATGGTTATGGCAACTCAAAATGGTACTGCATAAAGGTCCAATATCAATTAAGAAGTCGCTTATACACTCACCAAGATGGAATCCAGCGTCCCTGTATTAACCACACAAAAAAAAGCAATAAAAGGAAAAACTTCATCAATGAACAGCTAACTCATTCAACCCAAATAAGGTGAAGGGACAGAAATGAATGTCAAAGTGGCACCTTTATCAATAATGGTGTTGAATGAAGCTGCTTGGAAAGTACTCATATCTCGAACATCCATTTGAAAATCTGCCGAGTCAATGTGAGGAAACAACAAAATCAAAAACACACCATACATAGAAAAACCAAAAAGACAATAACAAACAACTGAAAATCTAAACTTGCGAAACAGCAAATACATTTCATTTGAGGTCGATCAGAATACTTGGTCCGCATAGCTTCAATAACCACAGACGATATATCAATGTTCACCACATCTTCGTACCCGTCATCCACCAAGCCCTCACTAAAAGCTACCCACAAAATTCACAATTTCAAGACAAAAAAGATCCAAACTTTATCAATCTTGACATATCTTTTTCCAAAAAAGAGGGGAACAACAATCAGGAACCAAAAAAAAACGATACCGGAGTTGCCGCAACCGATAACGAGGACACGTGGTCGGAGACGGCGAGGAGCGTAGAGATTGATGAGAGGAGCTAAGGAAGGGTATTTCTGGTACCAATCAAAAGTCGCGGGTTCGTTGCTGTACCTGTTATCCCAGTACCATGCTTCTCCATAAGCTTGCGTCGACGTACCCATCATTGTTTCTCGACGACCCAGAAGCCTGAAAGTTTACTTTGGTTGGAAGAGAGTGCTGGATCAAGCTAGCAACTGTAGGAGACAAGACATGCTTGACAGATCCAGTTCACATTGAAGTGAGTAACCCGTTTTTGTCTACACCAAATATTCTGTGCCTGCAACGGTGTCAATGTTATCCGTGTAAATACGTAACTGTTAAATTTATAGATGTGATTGAATAAATATTAAATTCCAATATAAATATGTCAGAAGATTTAGGCTCGTTTGTCTTATTATTCGGCTAATAGTTACTATCTCGTATGACTGATTTAGTCGTGTAATGATATGCACTAGGGATGGCAACGGGGCGGGTATGCCATCCCTCGTACCCGCCCTATGAACTCGCCCTCACTCCCATATCCACCTCCATCTCTGTTGGGAGCTTTTTGGCACCCCCATACTCGTACCCGTTGGGAGTTTGACCTTAATCGGGTACCTGTTTATCCGCCTCTTTTTTTTAAAGATAAGCTTATTTAATATGAATGGACTATTTGTTTTTCTTTTAAATTTTCATGCTACATTTATACA
>JANIJH010000003.1:3518704-3551727 GCA_024520975.1 Erythroxylum areolatum
TATATTTCATCTGTGAATAACTACCGATGGTAGTTACTCATGGCAGATGACCATTTGACCCATCATGGGTGTCAAACAGCATCATCTTCTTCTTTCGCTTTCCAGACTTGGATGATCTGGCAGTTGATGACGATACGGTTTCCTGCTTCTTGGTTGTCCCCGGATGTCTCAGAACCAGTTCAGAAACATGAAGCATCAACTGTTTCCCTAAGATGTAACCACTCTGACATAAAGATACATAAAGGGCTAAAAGAAAGTAACATAAAGAAAATAATAGAAAATGCATAAAACATTAAACAATTTTGAGCACTTCAATCATGGAGTCGACAAAACTGAGCACCTCATCATCTTTCTTTCTCATTTCCCATGATGTGGAATAAGAAAGTCTGATACACACATCAATTCTTTACTATGGAAAAGGTAGCTTCTCCACTCACATCTTCCGAAAAATGAGTCAAAGGTTCGAAAGGCATCCATGTGATCGATACTTCATAATCCTATGTATCACCAATGCATATATATGAAACAATGATCTTAGATCTGATCTAAATGACAGACTTAAGGAGAAGCGCATTCATATATCTAAAACCAAATTTCAAAAGTCTCCAATGCAAAAAGACAAACAGTCAAAGAACAACCAACTCATATGATGATGTAACTTAAGAAATCAGAACCAATCATAATAAGTTCAATCCATATCTTCATTTCTCAAAGAAGTTTCCAAAATACAAGAAGCTACAAATTTTCTTCTGTTCTCCAATGTTCCACTTCATTTCCGACAAATATCATACTCAACCAGTTCTGACTAGCTCAGAGTCCTATACTTTCAAACTACAAAATCAGGCTTCAAATAGTCCAATGGTTCAATTTCGTTCTCCTACACCAATAAGACTCTCATAAGAACAAACATGTTGCACGCATATAAATTGCAAAATCCAGCTTCTAGGGGTTAGAACAAAAGCAAGGAGAAAGGGTTAACGTAATAAGAAGAACACTTACTAGTAGGAATTGCAGGATTGTACAAAGTACCATCTTCCCTTTTCAAATTTCAACAAAACCCTCAGCCATTCACTTACTAGTAGGAATTGCAGGATTGTAAAAAGTACCATCTTCCCTTTCCAAATTTCAACAAAGCCCTCAGCCATCCCCTTTGCACGAAATCTCGTGGGTACACCTTATCAATGTAGAACCAGAGAGGAAAGCAATGGACCCTAAATACAGCAAACAGCATAGTATAAGCATAAGCAGTACACCTAAACCACAGTAACTTTAAGACAGCTTGAGATGGCAGCAGCAATCCCCAATCTCTGCACAATTCGGATTTTCGCATGCCTTGGTCACACAGATACTCCTTCCTTCATCTAAAGTTTGGTTCTTATTCATACCGACAGGATACACCACTATACATTTTATGCCTCAATTTAGGGCAAACAGTAAAACTGTAAAAGAATCAAGAAAACACAAGTCAAAGTCTGAAAACTGTATGGATTTGTGAGTCAAAAAATGAAAGAACAGAAGTCAAACAGATTATATACTTTCTTTAACTTCAAACCGTTGATCGTGAACTTTGGGATCATCAAAACGCAGTCGATCTATTTCAAAAAGAGATCTTCTTTTATGGGCAATTGAAAATATGAAAACCCCAGATCAGTTCTGATACATACCACTGAAAGTATCGGAAAATGAAATACATTATAGAATTAATTAACAAGTAAACCATTCAATTAAGGACTAACCTCAATGACCCAAAAGAGAGGGCAAAGGTCACCAAAAATTTGATAAAAAGAAGACCTAGAGAGAGAAAGCCGACAGCGCCGAGACAAAGATTCTAGGTTTGTGTTTTTGAATGAATACGATGTCGTCTAGAGTGTAACTCAAAAGCTCTGGTCAGAGAAAGAAAGAAATTGAAAAAACAGCATTCGGTGACAATTGGGGTGATTGATAAATTTCAAAAACCCTTAAACCCTAATACCCAACAACAGTGACCCGATTCTCTCGTCCTCTTCAAGAAATACCAATGCCTTCCTTTCCGCAGCCTGGTTCTGTTACCATCTGTGAAATCAATCGAGAGCTCAGTATGACACGATCTTTCTCTTCATATATATACGTGTATGTGTCTTGTGGTTGAGGAACAATTATAAACCTGACTCATTTTTGGCCTTGCAGTTACAGCAGAGAGCCTCTCCGATGAACGAGCAGAGAGCACTTATGGAAAGCTTCTGGTGGGTTTTTTTTCTTCTTCTTTTCAAATTCTGTTTTGTTTAATATTTTGTATTTTTGAGGAGAAATAATAGAACTTTTGAACTGGTTTGATGGTGGATTAGGGAATGGTATTCAGTGCGGTGCCATTTCAGGCTGATCAGGTGATTTCCATGAGTAGGGAGCAGGAAGCAGAGCAGCAACAGCAGCAAGGAAGAGTAAATAATGATGGAGAGAGTGGTTTAGTGAAATCACTCCAGGGAATAGTTAATCAATCCGTTAAGCGCTTCTTTAGTCCCAATTATGTAAGCATTTTCCAGTTGAGAACTTATGTTTTTGAATGATCTCTTTCTTGTTTCTTGTTTTTGTTTTTGGTTCTTTAATTGTCTCATTGATGTTATTCTATTGGTTTATTGGTTATTTACTTAGATGAACAAATCCTACTGCTTTATGTTCATAATGCTGATTGCTAAGTAATTGAATAGCATGACTTAGGAAATCAAACTACATGGATATCGGGTCTGGCTTCTGAACACTGCCCAATTTACTTCTCGCCTAAGTAATCAAGCTAGTTATTCTTATGGGAACACACGATTAAAGCGCCTTAAGGTTGACTAATGGGGTATTTCAACATTTGTTTCACTAGATAGCCACGTAGTCTGATCTTGGAATTCTTATTTGCGTCTGGGATGGAATTGACATTTTATATTCATGCTATGTAGGTAAACTTGTTACCAGAGGTCGATCTTCAAGGAGTAAGCTGGCACCAACATAAGCACATTATTGCATTTATCTCTGGCCCAAATCAGGTTATGGTTCATGACTTTGAAGAATCAGGTTAGTGGTTCTATGGCTTTTAAAGAGGGATTTCGAAAGCTTGTACATCTAGTCTACTTAGAGAATTTAGCTTGCAACTTTTTAGAGATATCTAACTGCTACTTTTGAATTCTGATCAGAGGGTAAGGATGCTTGCATTTTGACGAGTGAGTCCCAGAGAGATGTTAAAGTTCTTGAATGGAGACCAAATAGTGGAAAATCACTTTCCGTGGCATGCAAGCAAGTACCAAGAGTTCCTTTTTTTTTCCTTCTCTATCTGATATATCTGTTTTATGTTATTTGGAGGATAATTTAAGATTTTTAAGGCTGTTTCTCTTGGCTATTGAACTTCAGGGGTGGAATCTGCGTATGGGTTGCTTCTTATCCAGGCAACGTTGCATCTGTCCGATCTGGTGCTTCTTCATACTTAGGTACACTTTCCAGAGGTTCTGGAACTCGATGGACTTTGGTGGATTTTCTTCGGAGTTATAATGATGAACAAATAAGTGCACTTTCGTGGAGTCCTGATGGAAGATATCCTTATTAACTCACCGTTGAGTTTGTTACTTCACTTCATTTTGGTTATACTTTATTATTACTAGTGAGAAAATAATAGGCAGAAGATTATCCTTTTTTTATTTTAACATACGAGGGCTAGCTTTGGAACAACTAATAAAGTTACACCTTTGTGATCAAAAGGTCATAGGTTTGAGTTACGGAAATAACTTCTTTGTAAAATGCAAAGAGAATGTTGCGTATAATTGATGTCCTTCCCTCGACTCTCACAGAGCGGGGAGTCTTGTGCATTAAGGTTGTTATTGTTGGTATCTTTTTTTTACATATACGTATATATACACACACACACACATATCTATGTATGTATATACACTATTTTGGATCTAAAATGTAGTTACTTGACACATCTTCACATATTTGGCATCTGCTTCTTATGAAGGCTCGTCATTCACAATATGGGATGTTGCACAAGGTCAGCCAATATTGTTAGCCTCTTAAACTTTTGATTAGCATCATTTCACATTATTGCACAGATGCATAAATGTAAAGTGTGATATTTTTGCTAGATGTTGGGTGCATAATATGAGAAGTGCAGTGTTTAGGCATTTAGATTAGACGGTCCACCATAGAAATGTCATGATAGGATGAAGTAAATTTATCAAAAGCATGAATAGTATGAGGATCTTCACATGGCAACATGAGAAGGCTAAATGATGCAAATGGTTAAAGAACTTTGGCTTTGGTTAAAAGTTTCAGAGCTTTATCCTCTTCCACCGGAGGGTATTCTAGTGTGTAATATTCTGTGGGGACTGTATTGTTCTATTAGTTTTTCCTTGGTTCCTCAGATTTTAATCTGACATTCTTTATTCTTTTTTTCTAATAATTTTTAGGAATTGGAACACCCATTCGGCGTGGATTAGGAGGCATATCAATGTTGAAATGGTCTCCTACTAAAGATTACTTTTTCGCTGCAAAATTGTATGGTCATAGTCAACCTGCTATGATTGATTTGCATTTGAATAAGATCTTGCCCTGTGGTTGATAACTTGATTCTTTCTAGTGATGGAACATTTTATCTTTGGGAGACAAACACATGGACATCTGAACGATGGCATTCAACCAGTGGTTTTGTTACGGTAAACATAAACATTCATTAAGCATACATGACTGTTGAATCCATTGTTAGTCTTCCTCATATTCTTCCTTGGCTGATCTTGCATAAATGTGGTCAGTTGGCAACTTGTTTTAACTTTCCTTTAGCTTATAAAATTCGTTCTGAAAAATAACTTTCCTTTAGCTTATAAAATTTGTTCTGAAAAATTAACTCCATCCTATGCCATGTAACTACTTAAATGAATGGTGAATTCAGACAATGTTCCCCCTACTTCATGGTTTGAAATGGTTCCTATTAAGATGAATCTCAAATTTTAGCTATGACCTTTAATGAGTGAATAACTTCTTCCTAGTGGGACTTGAATCAGGCAATTAAGTGGCAAACTAGTAAAAAATTATTTCAAAAGTTTATTATTAAGCTTACAGGATGCTTTTAATCTTGTTACTAAACTGAACTATCATTGACACTTTATCATGCTTTATGTAATCAGGGGGCAACATGGGACCCTGATGGGCATGTAGTTCTGACTGCGTTCTCTGGGTCATCAACTTTGGGGTCTATTCATTTTGCATCAAAGCCTCCTTCTTTAGGTAAGATGGTTTCACGTTTGAGCTTTATGTTCAGCCATCTTAATTTGAACTGAAAGAAGCTTTACAGGAAGCAAGTTCATCAATTTTAAGTTGAAGGGCTGCATATGATTCTGTAGATTCGTATTGACTCTGCAGGCTCTATTTAGTCAATCATGTTGATTTATTTATTTTTTGTTTGTTTAGCTTTGCCTTTGTTTTATGACTCGAGGTTGTTTTCTTCATTTTTGATAGCATGTATGTGCACTGTTCATCTGTTGAAGTCCATATATGCTTTTATAATTTGTAGGCCATTGGCGGGCTGTTTAATTGGTATATTTGAAAAGATTTAGAAAAACAAAGATAAATGGTTGAATGTATAGTAGTATAAGCACCCTATTGTTTATATGTAAGGAGGCATGACCATTTTCTATATTTGATGATGTTTTGCAGATGCGCACCTTCTACCTGTTGATTTGCCAGAAATAATGTCGTTGACTGGAAGGTAGAGGAGAGAATAATCAATCTTTGTTGTGTATGGTTAAGATTTCTTCTTAATGACTTAGATAGTGTTGCTGAACTGTGTGCCATATATTTTGGAAGCAGATGTCTAAGGAAATGTTGAGATGCTGCTTTTGAATAGAATTTTTCTCTAGATTGAGATATAAAATGAAGACACCTTTAGTTTCTTTGTGCCCCTGTGTAGATATGTATACTCTCCAAGATTGATGGATCCAGCCACAATCTCATGGAAGTGGGACATTGTTTCTGCACTTGCCTAACCCACCCACTGGATTTTGAATTTATTATTGCTCTTTACTTCATTCACTTGTATGGCTAGAACGAAACTCATATATCACGATGATGATTAAATCCTGTTTTACAGTTTTTAAAACTTTCTATTTGGTAATGAACTTGATATTTCCAGTACCTTGCAACATTTGGGTTTTAAGTTTTGGCTTGTAGCTGTCCTTTTTTGAAGAGTTCATCACATATAACTTTTTTCTTGTAGCCATGGGATTGAAAAGATAGCCTGGGATGCTTCTGGTGAAAGATTAGCCCTTTCTTACAAAGGAGGGGATGACATGTACAGAGGTCTCATTGCTGTCTATGACACTCGAAGGACTCCCCTGATTTCTGCCTCGTTAATGTGGGCTTATTGTGAACATTTCTTGAACTTGTTTCTATATCAGTTCTATTATAAGGAAGCATCTTTCACAAATATTTGCTTAGGTCTTCATTTTTGTTCAAATCCAGTGGGTTTATCAGAGGGCCTGGAGAGAATCCAAAACCAATTACCTTTTCATTTAATGACAACTTCAAACAGGGACCATTACTTTCTGTGGTAAGCTGTCTCAAGTTTGTCAAAATTTTCTTTTTGTTTAACGATATTTAGTCTCTCGACATTTCTCTTTTAAATATGTTTACTGCTGTTAATCATCTTATACGTATGCTTTTATATCCTTGGTTTCCCAAATTTGACCATATTTTCAGTTATATTTAGTATTGTGCCAAAAAGATGAAGTTAGATACATTTCTGTATTCTTACGAGAAAACAAGCCAATTTGCAGGCTGTCACTCATATTTTTACTATGCAGTGTTGGAGCAGTGGATACTGTTGCACATATCCTCTCATATTTCGTTCCCATGGTTTTACTAGTTAGGGTAGGCAACTTTCTCCTCATTAGCTGCTTTATTCCCTTTGTACTGAAACAAGAAATGCATTGGTGCTTTTGAACAAACTCAAAGCAAGCTTAGCATTTCTGTGTTACAAGGCCAGAGGCATCTTGATTGCTTTCCTGACCATCAGATGCATCTATATGTTGTCACAGGTCAGCAAAGTCTATAAAAGGATATTGATCGATTGGCTCTCGGCAGCAAACATGATGTGCAGAAGCATTCAAAAGAGCTTACACAAGCAACATTAGATCACAGATGATGAAACCCATGATAAGCTGAAGGTTCCTTGGAAGTTTTCGAGAGGATTTGTCCTGTCCTGACGGAATGATAAGTTTTCTTGTAGAGACAAACCGTGACTGACTGATCAGTGATGCGAAATTATTTTAACTATGGTTCTGATTCGTCAATGATTCCCAGTTCTACAGCCTTATTCCAATAGTAACATGCACCTTGCGAATCCCTATCTCATCATCTCTGGATGCATCATATTTAATCGTTAAGCTGAAATTTTAAAGGGAATCAAGCAGCATTTCTTGGAGACTACACACCACTTCTTTTTAGATTGCGACTCTAAGCATTTGCGATTATTCTTCTCAAGCACCACCTTGTATTTATCTTCTCAACTAATCAGAATTTTGATACATCCAGAACCATCTCACTCTCTTCCTCTCTTTAGTCTCACACTAGTAGGGGGTTTAATCAAAGCTTATAGTTACTGATTCACACAGGCTCTATAGTTTTATCTGCTTCAAAGTCTGATTCTAGCCCCGTCAATTCAGGTGCTAAACAACTAATAGAAACAATCTGACAGAGTCAAAACTTCTCCGCAGACTCCACGTTTCCGCCGGCTAAAATGTTTTTTATATTCAAGCACAAACAAGATGGAGAGCCGGCCCTGAACAAGCAAAACTCCTGAACTAGACAAACTTTTATGTGAACTTGCAACAAATGGGCTATAATTAGCACGACAAGTCAGGAGTTGGACAAGAACTTGAAACTGTTTCGTAACATAAGTAATTGTCATTACTAATTACAGATAATAAGACCAACCAAACGTTATGAAGTTTCTGGTATTATGTGATCTCGAGCAATCAACATCTGGGTTGGATACCAACAAATGCTCTGCCCCCCGAACGTGAAGAAGTGTTTCTTATGTGATCTCGAGCAATCAACATCTGGGTTGGATACCAACAAATGCTCTGCCCCCGCACGTGAAGAAGTGTTTCTAATCTGTATACTATTCTTCTCTTGTAGTTTTCATTCTTGAATTAATAAAAAAAATCCACTTTCGACCAATCAATCTTCTTGAAGTAAAAAGCATATGCCATGTTAACAATGTTTTAAGTACTGACTCTCACGTCCTCGGCAGCTTGGCATGTCGAGAGAACGAAAGTTATTAGTAAGATTATTATCCAAAAACTTAGTAATTACTAACAGAACTTAAACATACGTAACGACATTAACTGCCATGATAACTAAATACTAACATGACACGACAATCCTAGCACTAGTGGTTACTGTTCATCTTTAACAGAGCAAATTTATGAGTACAGGTTAATGTTGTTGTTCGCTAGTGCAATACTATTACTTAGTTTATGTAAAAAGCATCGAAAATCATAGAATCCAACGTAAAATCCGGAGAGGTTGGTGCAACGGAAGGAAGCATCTGTCTTAACTGATAGTGATTGTGGCAGCAGCCCATATTTCAATGTGATGTAGAGAGAGAGAGTGTATATGTTTTGGATTGGAGAAGGAAAAAGAGCTGATAGGATGAGTGCCTTGTGCAATTCACCCCAAAGTTCTATTTTTTAATTTGATGTTGGAACTAAGTATTTGAAAAAGTAATAAAACCCAATAATTATTTGTTGTTTGGGAGGTCTTAGAACAAGAAAGGTGAAAGATTTTTCATTTTTGTGTATAAGAGGGCCGCTGGCTTTTTTATCGCAAAAAGATCACTATTCACCCCTTCTCCTTCTGTCTTCGGGCAACTGTCTTTCTCTGATGTTGTGTCTGTGTCATTGATGTTTTTGAAAGATTACTGGGGTTTGGTAGTTTCAAGAGATTGTATAGTTGAGGGAAGGAAAGGGATTGCATTTATTGGTTATGTTCTTGCGTCGGTTGCTGTTTGGAAGATCCTTTGTATGTGTGAAGCAACAAGGGTAGAGGTTAAATTGTTGTTTTAATCATGAATCCTGATAAGGGTCCCTCCTCTTCTGCTGCTGCTGCTTCGACTCCTGGAGGGACGCCCAAAACTGAACAAAAGAGGCTATATCAAGTTTGGAAAGGAAGCAATGTTAGTTCTTTTGTTTTGTGATTCTTTCTATCCAAATTCTGTACTGACTTTTTTGTTTGCTTCTGTCTTAGTTCTTTGTTTATGCGATTTGTTCCATGGAGTTGTCCTTTCATGGATTTCATATGTTTTTGGGGTCCTCGAGCATTCATTACTTTGAATCAGTTTCCTATTTTAAACCTGGAAAGAAATGAGTATATTGGGTCATGTGTGATTCAGTGTAACTTGACACTGGACTTGTTGCATAATTCAAATTTGTGGAGATCAAGATTGGGAGTGATTTAAGATGCAATGATCTTTCGAGTATTGAGCATAGAAACAACTTTTAGTGATAATGATTTGGTTAAAGTTCACTTCAAAATGCTTCGTTACTGATCATAAACATGCTTTTCTTTTAATCTTCCTATCCCACTCTGGTAATGCTGGCTCTAATGAGGCTTTATTATACTCTGTCAGAGATTCTTCTGTGGCGGAAGATTGATTTTTGGTCCTGATGTGTCGTCATTGCTTCTATCCACATTTCTCATTTGTGCTCCTGCCATCACCTTCTGTATAAAAATGTCTCTCAAGATTGCAGATAAAGATACAAAGCATCCTGAACGGTGGTATCCTATATTGATCATTGGCTTAATCCTTACCATATCAGTGAGTATTTGTTTTCTGTCTGGATTCAAGCAGTCGTGACAGTCGAGTAACATTCGATCTTATCAATGATAAAGAGCCCGCATGATCTATTCAATTACTCAGTGAAGCAATCTCTGTGCTATGTTCTTCTTTCCTTAGTAAACTGTTAAAGATGTTAAAACTTCTAGGTTTGATACAACTTGAATTTACATATTGCATGTCATTATTTGCTCTTCTTTGTGTGTGCAAAGTGATTTATCTGCAGGGTGGTTAATGCCTTTGCAGGATTTAGTGTTTCTCGTATTGACCTCCAGTAGAGATCCTGGAATAGTACGCAGAAATACAAGGCCTCCTGAAACAGATGAGGTATTGGATATGGCTACTCCATCTATGGAATGGGAAGGTGGCAGAACCCCTCATCTAAAACTACCTCGAACAAAAGATGTGGTGGTAAATGGCCAGACAGTGAGAGTCAAGTTCTGTGATACTTGTTTACTTTATCGTCCACCTCGTGCTTCTCATTGTTCAATCTGCAATAACTGCGTTCAAAGATTTGATCATCACTGTCCATGGGTTGGTCAATGCATTGGAATAGTAAGTTAAAATTTCTGTTCTTGTTCATCACTATTTCTGATTCGCCTACCATGAAGCTGACTTAAAAGTGATTGGAGTAATGATATCTGACATCAATGTTTATCTCTCCTAATGTTTTCTACGCTTTTGCTTCCCAATTCCTTACTATTTCTCGATCAGAACTTCCACTGGATCGAACTATAACTCGAATGGAAAATGCATGGATGTGTTCATATCTGCCTTGAATGTGTATCTGTTTGCCTGGCGTTATGAAACTTATGTCTACAGATAAGGATAGAATACTATATGATCAAATCGTTGTATATATTTAGGCTGCTGTAGAACATTAGATATCTTAAATTTTACTTTCCTGATAGAAACTAACAACATGGCTACGTCTTCATTGCAGCGTAACTATCGATTCTTCTTCATGTTTATATCAACAGCATCCGTCTTGTGCATTTATGTCTTTGCATTCTCTGTGGTCATCATTCTTGACAAAGGGAAGCACTTCTGGAAAGGTGTATCACGCGATGTCACCTTAGCTGTTCTTATAGTCTATTGTTTCTTTCTTGTCTGGTTTGTTGGTGGCTTGACAATCTTCCATTTCTATCTCATTTGCACGAACCAGGTGAGTTTCTTATCAAACTGCTTCATGACAACTGCAGAATATTCTTCAAGTTCTTGTTGGAAGTGCGAAGCATCATTATTAGAATATAGGATGCTGTGAGATAAATGAAGAAGTTAATTATCACATTCTCATATTCTGGTGAGACATCTCTTCTTTATGATAGTCTGGTAATGATTTAATGCAGACTACCTATGAGAACTTCCGGTACCGATACGAAAAAAAGAAGAATCCATATAACAGGGGAATGCGAAGAAATCTATTAGAGATCTTCTTTTCAAAGATCCCGCCTTCTATGAATGAATTTCGATCCTTTGTGGATGAAAACGAGCTTTTGGTAATAGGTTCCGAGACGCCAAATGTCAGGGATGATATGGTTGACTCAAAGGACAAATTTGATTTAGAAATGGAAGCCAAGTTTTCAGAAGAAAGTCATAATTCACTTCCTGAAATACGGCAAAATTTAGATGAGGCTGATGATGATTCAGATGAAAATTCAATGTCACAGGAGGAACGAGGGCCTACTTTTGATGCTGTTCAGCAAGATGTCAACAATTCCTTGAAAGATCCCATTGTGGAAGATGGACCAAGAGAATCTGTAAGGATATCAAACGCTGGCAACTCTAGAGACCGTAGGGAAGGTTCTGCCATTGGTGATGATATGAGAGAACTCAGCCTGAGATTTATTGCTGAAGAGGCACAAAGAGAACCAAGGAGATTTTCTGCAGAAGAGGGGATGGGAGATTCTGTAAGATTCCATGCTTTTGGAAACCAGAACAAAGACATGGATGGGATTGATCATCATAATTCAATTTGAAACTCAGAATCATTTCTTATAATCTAGAGGTTTTCATCTCTCTTTTACCTTGCATGACATGCATATACCATGAACTTGTCGATACGCTCATATTATCTTGAGCACTCTCTCTATGTGTGTCTGTTTCAGCTAATTTTAGGAATTTGAACAAGCCTATCAATGTCACAAGATTGGATAATTACTCACATGCAGTAAAACATAAATTTCCATAGCAGGAAGCTCAAAAACTTCAAATACTGAAGTTTCTCTCGTCTTCTACTCTTTGCACCCTTGTCTTCTAGTGACATTGCCTGAACTGTGTCGTAACCTTGGTGTTTTGACAGGTTTTGCCACAGAACAAGTATCCACATGTTTGAGTTAATGCTAAGGATGATTTGGTCTTGTGATGGTCCCTGTTTGTAGTCTCAAAGGGCTTTCATTTGCAGCTTTCTTCTGCTCACTACAAAGGTCAGAACTTGTGTTTCTTGAAGCTGTAAATGTCATCTTTCTCAAAAATAACGTGGAAACCTACCTGTGAAGCCTCTTGTAAGGTTCAAGCGGCAGACAATTGTCTTATATGTTGACATTCTTCAGTTCTTTCATCTTTCAGATTAAGATTTCTCTACTGGTTTGCCATTAGACTTAGGATTTCTGAAACTTATATTTCATTTGGAGAGAAATTTGTTAAACTATTGTCAATTTAAGTATAGTTTACTTAAAGAAGCTGTGAGCTTGAAGTAGCTGAAAGGTGGCAAGCATCAAAAGGGCAAGGATAGCTGAGACAAGCTTCATCGTACAATCCATAGATGGAAGATTACAAGTATCGAATATATTCTACAAGAAAATGCCATTCAAACTTATATTATATTTATAAAGAAAATAAAAATTTTAAAATTAGGAATTTAATTCCTAATCTCCAATATACATGAAATGATAAAATTACTTTTTAATCTAAATACATTTAGAAAATTTTCGAATCAACTTAATAAAGATATATATTTTTAATATATTTATTTTAAATTATAATAAAAATAAAATTAAAATTAAAATAAATAATATATATAAATATTTCGAATTAGAATCAAATCTAGTTTTGAGTTGAAAAACTCTTATAACATATAAAATTTTACATATATCAAATCTTTTTAATTAACTTTATATTAGTGAATATTATATGTCAATCAATAATTCTTATAATATATATCTAAAAATATTATTTAAAGTGAATACTTCAATTTAGACTAATTTGTTTTACTCTATTACGGGCAATTAATTATTTCCATTTTTTTTTCTAATATATAATTACTCCAAAGTTTGCATTCTAGTGATATTGTTTCTGTAAATAAGTGACGGAAGATGTCTTGAAAAGTACCAAATGCCAGCAAATGGGCTAGTCTACTCATTTTACCACAAATTGTACAATATATAAACCCTAATTTGTATAGTCTCCAATTCAATTGGATAGCTTATGAACACAAATTCAAAATGATAATTTGATGATGTGAAAAATTGTTCATCCGAGTAAATATTATAATTTGTTGATTGACAAATTAGAGATACTTGTTGGGATAACCAATCACATTATTGGAGTCAAATGTTCAAAAATGGAGTTAAATGATTTTAACTCATTTATTACTTGTTAAAATTTGTGTAAAAAATATTTTTTTTAAATTTCATACTTTTCAAAGAATATTCATAATATTTTTAAAACACTTTCTATTATTAAAAGTATTTAACAAAATTTAGGTTAACTTATTTTATGTATGTAATTGAATGAATATTTTTACCTGTTTTTAATAGTAATATAACAACAACAATTACTTAGTAAAAATTCCGATGAAACATACAATTTAGAGAGATCTTGTATTATGCAGCCTTATCTCTAATTAGTAGAGAGGACCTGACTTTAATAGTAATTTTAGTAGATATAAACTTAACAAAAACAAAGTTTCTTAGTGTTTGTACTAATATAAAATTAAATGCACGTAGTTATGGAGAACCGATCAACTCATGGGCTCACAACAGAGAATAATCCAGGCATAACGTTAGCAGCAAAACCCAACGTCGAAGGGACTACACCGGTCACGCTTATGCTGGCTTGAAGGCACCCGGTGGGAGGCAAGACTGCGCACCTGGCAACTGGGAGTTGCACATATATGGCACAAAAAGAAGGGTCAAAAGCAACACCGTCAAGTAATGCCAAAACGATCTGAAACAACCCGTTGGTGTTTGTAACGACCTGTGCGAGGTTGGTTTTGCCTCCGTCGCAGGACAGAAACACGCCAACTCCGGCCAAGCCCCTCGCGCCAGACGCAGGGTTACCTCCGACGGCGCAGTAGAGGTGACCTGGGATGATAACTTGAGCTATAGGGATGCTGTTGACGGAAAAAGCATGAGTTATGGAGGCTGTGGCAAGGAAGAGGAGGGTAGTGATGAAGACGGAGTTGTAGGCCATTGATGAGCAAGTGTGTTTTAGCTGAGGATGTTGTTTCTTCCGAGAGAGTCGCGTATTTATAGGGTTTTGTGGGAAAGTGGAGATATGGGATTGTTCATGCCCCATGCAGTTCAGTTGTTAAATGTTTGTGTTGAGTTTGAACCATCCCGTTTGATGATAAAAGATACACTTTACCTGCCATGGAAGTATGGATGGCAATGCGGCTCGGTCCGACTTAATGTCAACTGTTTATGATCAAATCGGATCCAAATTTAAATTCAGTTACAGGTGAATTAATAAGGGGATCTTCTAATTTAAGTAAGATCACGAGTCGAACCGTCTTTATGAATGTAGCCGTTTAAAATTTGAGGCCAAAGTTTTGCTTCCCGCAAAAGACCTATACAACTTGAGCGGGGATTAGTCTAAGAGTAGATGGCTTAAAAATGTCTTCCTATTGTTGGAACCTCCCTAGGACACCTCGTGGGCAACAAAAAAAAGGATCCAAATTTTAATTAAAATCAAGTAATTAACATTATTTTAATTACTCTTAAATTTATAAACAAATAATATTATTTTAGTTCAAAGAATTTGAATGTGAATTATTTATGTCTGATCCAAAATTTAATTAAATCCGAGTTATTATAAAATATCATTGTTATGATATAATTCATTAATATAAGATCATTTTAGTTTAATTTTCTTCAATTTATTATGCAAAATAATATTATTTTAGTTTGAAGGATCTCAATATCATCATTTATGATGCAAGTTTAATCCAAAATTTAATTGAATTCAAGTTGTTATAAAATATCATTATTATGTTATTTAAAAATAATAATAGCCTTTTTTTAAGTTTCTTAAATTTATTGAGCAAAACAATATTCTTTTAATAAGAAGGATCTCGCTATCAATTATTTATGATCCGAGTTCGACCCAAAATCTAATTGAATTCGAGTTATTATATCATTTTAATATAATTCGTCGAAATAAAATTATTTTAATTTTAAATTTCTTAAATTTATAAAAAAAAAATTTAGAACTTAGTATTAATTCTACACATAATTAGAAAAATTACTAAGGAAGTCATTCTCTTTTTTGGGGGGGAAGAAGAAACTGTTAAAGTCCTTTCAAGCAGAGAGAGGTAAAAATAATGATTTGCAATAAATGAATATAAGTTACAACAGAACAGACCAAACTGCAAGAAGACAGAACAAGTACCAGGACTGTAGTGAAGGCCTCAGTCCTCTTCCTCTTCAGTCTCTCCTTCCATCCCAAAAGAAAACCAAAAGCAGTAGATTTCACAACCCATTTACACAAAAAGCAAAAGAGATGGTGCCCTGAACTAAAATTACAGTATGAATCTCGGATTTGAACAATATTAATTTCAGGGCAAACCATACAGTTCATATGTTTACAAGGAATATCAGCAAATGACAATCTCTGAAGTCATCAACAATAGAGAAAAGTACCTCTATAAGCTGCAGGGACTGCATTAGTAAGCAAATCCATATCAGTTTGACAGGAATGAGGTGACACACCGCGGCCGATTTGCGGGATGCTTACCCAATTCAGCACCTCGCGTGAAGAGAACAGCCCAAACAATGCCAGAAAGAATAACCAAAATAGGCTGCTTCAAGAAACAAACCATCCTCAAGAACTGTCAATCTTCACAGATAAGGATTTCAGGACCCGTGTTTGACATTTGTCTTCAGCTGATGGAAACCCTATGCCGTTTAGTGCCATAGGCAGGAGGCGAAAAATGATTCATAAGATGTGCTGATTCATACTGCTAACTTTAACAGAGGGAATATCCTATCCCGATGTGTCAATCTCCTTACCATGGTCATTCTCATGAAAATTTCTCCTCAACCTTCTTAACCATATATCATAATCAATAGGATATGGAGTACCACAAAGACTGTCCACGTAGTCGGCAAATGCTTTCAACACAGTCGACACATCACCAAGTTTCTGTTGAATCAATCTCCTAGACCAAGAGGCCTCTCTCCATTGAAGTGCACCCTCAACTGAATCTAGATCTGGTAAAGAACCACCACATGAAAAATAAAGCATATAAACCAAGCTCTCTGCATCTGAAGCTGAACACAACTTTCCCTCCTGCAGAGCATTAGTGGATGAAAAATGGAGATTCATTGCAGGGCGATCCCTATCTTCGAGAATAGCATGACCCCAACCAATGAGGACAAAATAGGGATGCCTTGCATTAGATGTCACACAAATAACATTTTCTGTTCGGATATCTCCATGCCGAATTCCAGCAGAAGAGGCAGTAGAGAGTGCAGACAAGCAATCATGGCAACATCTAATGGCCTCATCCACACCAAATCTGCCTGCATTTACCATATCAGTAACTGTTTCACCAACTGGGCTTGTCACCAGAATTGGGGTACCACACCATGGGTGATCACAATTCCCACCTGAGTTAGGTTTCCTACACTGACCCGGGTGGACAATTCTGCCAGAAGCACTCAACTGAGGTAAATACTTGCTAGATAGTCCTTTTTGTCTCATTAGAGTCAATATTTTGGTCTGTCTTTGAACTTGATACCACAAGTTCATGTCCTGCCATGCCGGTTCAATTTGAGAAGGATGGGAACCAACATAAAGGAACAAAGATTTACCCGGATCTTCGACAGCTGAAGCTAGATAATACCGTAGCTCACCATTGTGCAGCACTTCATTGATTTGATAGCCCTTCTGTTGATCTGAGTCCTCCAACCACAATACAGATCCCACATCCAACTTCATTGTTAACTCTTCAGACTCAATTTTGATGGATTCATCTAGAACCTCAACAATTTCAGGATTTACAGTGCACTGCTGGAACCTAAACAAACCACTTCCATTGACCATGCTATCTCCCAATTGCCTCTCCACTCTTCTTGTTTGGAGGCGAGAACCATGGTCAGCTGCTAAGTCCTCAATTGAGTGCTTTGGCATCCCCATATATTGAATAATGCAGTGGAAGGTTGCAAAAAGTACCTGCAAAGCACCAATATCACACCAATTCGCATTGCCAAGTTTATTCCAAATCCTATCTATTGGAGAGACAGAGACTTTACAATGCTTCTGTATCCAGTCCGCACAACAGTTGTATACATTATTCACATCAAACTCCAATCTATTTACATCTCCCTCAACTTTAATAACCCCTCCGTATTGAGAATCAACAACAAGAACAAAGACCGAGTTTGAATTCTCAGAAAAGTTCAATCTGCTTAATTTTCTTGACAATAAAATGCGTAAAGCATAGAAAAGAACCTCGCCTAGAACAGATAAAGAAGGTTGCCTCTCACCGCCCACAGCAAAATTTCCAATATCAGGCCTCAAGAGTGCTAATTCAAGAACATGATCCCACTTTCCATGTGGATGTCTAGGGCTGTCTAATAATACACCAGTTGCACCAAGACCTCCAAGCATCCCCTTAGCTATGGCCTTCTCAGCCTGGTAGAATTTTAAGTTTGAATTGTACAAACAGGCAATGGAAAAAGGCATTGGATCATCTTGACTCCAAAAGGCCTCCCACAAACCCTTCACACTTGCATGCAAAAAGTCTTCAATGGCAAGATATGCAGTTGCTTCCACAGCATCTGATGTTGAAGCATAGACAGCATTGGGCATCCTAATTAGCTGCTGAAATGAAACTCCCTCCAATGCATAGTCAAACTTTTGAAGTTCTATCAACTCAAAAGGTACATCAAATGCAGACTTTTTTCCAGGTGAATTCTCAGATATTGATTCAAACCAGTCTTCAAGCTTGGCAGTCAAGGCCTCACTGTCCAGAAGCCTATAAAGAAATTCTTTACGGATACGAGACCTAGTGCCAGATGATACACTAGATCTTTTTGTCCCAGACTCTACTGATTCTTGGTCTGGGGATCTACCTGTTAAATAGCAAGTTTTTGCATTCATTATTCAGCCTCAGTATTAATATTCCTATAATATTAGAAACAAATAAGATGCAACAAAACACTCTCAAGGACAAAAAGAAAATGAAGAGAGCAGTAAGTTTAAGAGATCGAAAAATGTGGTGCAATCGATCAAGTTCTTTGAAAACCAGGGAAATATACAAACTTGGATCCTTCATCTATATTTTCAAACATGACATAAAATGCTTAACATTTTTTCAAAACAGAAGGATATCTACTTAATCTTGGAAAGTTGAGATACAGAGATAAGCAGACAGTAACCTAATGTTTAAGATTTCAATAAATAAGAAGCATAAAAATGTTCCATACAGGAAAATATGGAAGAACAGACTCAGGCCCATCAATTCTTTCATTTTCAAAATTGCTTCTGTTTCCAAAAAAAAATTGTGCCGTACATTACCACTGAGCTATCAGAAATTGACTTTAACTTCCAATAGCAATGCAACAATTTAATGCACAAAATTTCGTTCTATAAAAAAAGTTAATGCAACCCCAAAAAAGAAAAGAAAATGGAGCACCATTCTCTCATCCAACATGAGCTCCAAAAAGCACCAAATAAAATTCAATTAAAAGCTGCTGACCAAGGTGAGAAGACTGCTATTAATTGTGATACGTCACTTCCATAAAATATTTGGGATTACCAACAAAATATAGTTTACATTTGACCAATATGTGGACTAACACAGACGCCTTAACATGGTCAAACAAAAATCAAGATACATGCAATGTTATTGTTGTCCTCATTTAGCATATTTCCCTTCTGCTCTTGACTCACACCATCACACTCAACACAATATCAATAAGTAGCACAACAAGATTGGTCATAAGTCACAAAAGGCATTAGTACTATGGAACTTTACTCTCCTGAGATTTTTTAAATGCACAGTTCAAGAAATAAGAGCTATTGAGAATATTTCTTTTACTAAAAATGCTTTAATATAGCCAGCAAAAATTTTGTACTGAAACTAAAAGTTTTGACTACTCTCTTGCAATAACCAGCTTAACTTTGTTTGGATTGCAAACTTGGTAAAAGTTGCAAATGCTCATCATATTTTCAGACAAATATAAGTGCACATAACAGCCATATTACCCATGGAACTGCAACCTAAGGAAGGGGATTTGGTGACAATCCTAATCTTAAGCACTTACTCATAAAGCGAATAATCTAAAGACTTGAAATTCCCCTCAATGTTGGATAGATGTCCAAAAGCTTTTATCTTATATACCAAGCAATGCCCGCTTTGACCACATACAAATATATACATGAAGGTGAATCTGTATTTTCCAAAATTCTGGAATACCTTATTTGTTTATTGATACACGTTCAACAGCAGTAAAACAAATACCACTGAACATAATCCAGTAAGGCAAGACATTTTCAGAATGCTGCTCAAATTGAAAACTTGTTAAAAAATTGCCCAATCACTTTTTAGAACAGAAAAAGGAAAACTATTCAAGAGTAAAACAGAAACAAAAATAACATCCCAGCTGAGACAAACTATTCAAGAGTACTTGCAAAATAGATTGTATGTTAAGTCAAATTCAAATTATCCATAAAAGATGGTCGTCATCAATCAAATGATGGGCATAAGCTCAATTTACAAGACTCGCTGAATACACCATGGATGTAACATTTGATAACTAAATAGCCACCTCAAAAACATAATCTTTAACACTAAAATCAAACCAATCGCTATATATAAGAACACAATTCACATCTCTGCAACCAAAACTACATAAAGTAGCAATTGAAGCAACAAAGGGAAAAATATTTTGAATTACGGATATAACACCCTACTTTGCGTAGAATTACGATTCAAAAAATAGACAATACACTTAATGAAGAAAACCCAGAACAAGAAAAGAAACGAAACATCGAATTCAAGGAGACCCAGAGAAGTAAATCGAGTTCTTAACGAAGTAAACAACGAGTCAAAGGAGAGAGAGAAGCTTAGGGCTAGGCTATCAGAGATGAAGAGAATTATAAAAGAAAAGAATATACCTTCCATTTACGGAGCTTTGAGCTTCAGATCTTCCTACTCTCTCAGCTCCTATCTCTCTCTGTCTCTGCGGGTTCTCCTATATATTCTTCTTATCATTAATTGATTATTCAATACTTATCTTTCTCTCTCTAGAATTCACATTCGTGGAGACACAGATACAGTTTCTCTCTCTTTTATGTGCCGTCTCTTTTGGGTCAAGCACACAAAGACAAGGACTTGTTTTATTTTTCTTTTTTTTTCAAGTTTCTGACTTTGAATTTGTTTAATTTATTAATTATATTCTTTATTTTTATTACAAGCTATTGGGAGGAGAAAACAAGACATTCAAGTAGGACAGAGTTGCAAAACTGAGAAGACAGAGACCGACTTTGTCTCGCCTTTTTTATTTTTATATTTTTACCTCGTAAGATATTTTAGAAGGGTCTTAATTATAGAAAAATATTTTTAAATTATTCATATTCAGACTAATCTCTGCTCGAACTGGGAAAATTCTTTGTGGGAGATAAAACTCTAGTCCCAAATTTTAAACAGTTGTATATATAAAAACTAGTTTGAACTCGCGGTCTCACTAAAGTCATAAGAGCTCTTTATCAATAAATGATTTAATTAAGGGTTAATTAAAAAATTCTCAAATATTACTCAAATTTATAATTATAGTCTGAACTTTAAAAAGTAATAATTAAATGTCCAAAGTTTTATTTTTTAATTATAACCCGAAATGTTACTGACATAACTTGCCACGTAAGACAAATATTCTTAATACTTATACACGTTGTACTAATTAAACTAACTAATTAAGTTGTTTAACTAAACTACGTAATTTTGAAAATGAAAAATCTTAATGAAACTCAATACCGAAGCTTAATTAATTAGTTTAATTAAATATGACATGTATAAGTGTTAAAGGTATCTATCGTATGTGGTAAGTTACGTTAGCAACATTAACAAAAATACTAATATCGAGATAAAATTGTAAAAATTTAGAAATTTAATCATTGAATTGTCAATTTTTAAGTTCAAACTAAATTGAGTAAAGTTGGGATATTTTGTAATTAACTCTTTAATTTATCGGTCGTGAAAAATATACTTAAATAGCTAAATATTATTTTTTTTCACGTATAAAAAGCTGAATATGTTATTAAATGAAGAAGTTAAAACTAAAAAGCATTAGCCTTTTTTATTTGAAATATGTAGTTTTAGCTCATTATTAATTAAGAATAGAGATAATCATAATTTATTTCACTAAAGTAATTACAATTTTTTTAAATTCAAAATTAATAATGACCTCAGTTTGGTCTTAATTTAAAAAAAATTTTGTTAAGTCAATTTAACTAAATTTAGAATGACTCTTAATTTTGAAGAGATCGATTTAAATTTATCAAATCCAATTACTTAAGCTTAAACGTTTTGTTAATTTTAGGTTAAGTTTATATTAATTTTAAATTCATAGTTAAACTTATATTTTTTAAATTAAAATTATATATATATATATATTTGAGTTTAAGATATTTTTGTAATTTTGATATTGTGTCATAATTGATCATAATTACATAGTAACTTAAAATATGCAATTTAAATTTGTTATTTATATTATTATTAAATTTTAATTGTGTAATTTTGTTTGAAACAATCTCTCTAATAATCAGGAATAAAGTTAAGTAATATTAAATTTTCTCGAACTTCGCATATTAACTGGACTTTTATAAAATTGTTGAAGTTGTTTTATTATTAAATTTTACCTATTATTCTCATTTGATTAATATGTGAATTTATGTCTTAGATATAAAATGCATGAAGTACCTAAAATGTCAACTAATTTTGCTTAAAAAGAACCAGTGTATAAGGTTTGTTTAGTGCGAAATATCCTATTAGTGTAATTTGTAAACTACTGCATCAATTCAAAAGTTTACTCGACACGTATTTAAAAGATCGAAATTGCGGGTTCCACTGTTTTTTAAAAATTGACATTATAAAGATTCTTGATGGTTGAAAGTTTCTAGTAAGGTCTCAAAGTCTCGTTAATGTCTACTGTCTCCCAACGAAAGCAACTAAACCTTACCCTTTCTAGCAGACAACAGAACTGTTCTGATAGATAAAGACACTGTCGTTGTAAATTTCAGAGTCTCAACTTTTCTTTAACTTCACTTTTATTTCAAATTTGTTTCCTTCACTTGGTTGAACCTCTTTGAATGAAATTTTATAGGGATGGCAACGAGTGCCCCTGCATCTAGATCTAAGGCCCCATTTTTTATTGACGAAAAAGTAAAGTGAATTTAGAATATGATTCTTTAGAAAATAAATTTTTAGAAAATAAAGATATTTACATGTTTGAATGCTTATAAAAATTTTAATAAAAAAGTTGGATAGATTCTTATTATAGTATTTAGTATGCAACAGTATTTAATAGAATATAACTTAATTTTGACTTGTGTTTTCAATTATATTCCTACAAACCAAATAAAAATTGAAATCGTTAAAAACATATTAGTACCGGCCCGTTTTAAATAGTACCGATTGGTATTCAAAATATCGGTCAAATATTTGTCGATACCGAAAATTTTTAAAAATAAGGGACATTTTTGTAAAATTTTCAAAAAATTTTAAAATTTCTCCCTCCCTCTTATCTCTCCTTCCCCCTTTTTCTCAAAGTTTTTTAATTAGTTATTTTATTTATTTCAATTTTTTTAATTATTGTGAATTTTTAATTTTAAAATAATAATAAATATTTTTATTACTAATAATAATTATAAATTAAATATAACTTAAAAATAAATTATTTTATTTAAATTTAAATTAATATTTTATATAATATTTATTAATAAAATATTAATAAAATTATTTTATTTTTTAAATAAATAATTTAAAAAATATTATTTATAAACTAATATTTATTTTATATATTTTTAATTATTAAATCAATCTGATACTAAGTCTGGTACAGTATTTGTAACATTGGTTAAAGATGATATAGGGTTTTATATAAGAGTTATCGTAGAGTTGGAAGAGAAAGAAGGGTTAAATTGGCAAGTATAATTTTTAGATTAAATTCATGAGGAAAATAATTTAAATACCAAAGAGATTGTTGGGATTTAGAATCCAGGAAAAGTACTACTACTTTTCCTAAATTAGGAAAGTTTTTAATTTCCTAAATACTCAAAAAAACAAACCAAACGTAATAATTTAAATTTTTTAAAAAGATTACTTTCCTAGTCAACAATCCGTGCCAACCAAACGGAACCTAAATGTTTTTAATAAGTCGACTATAGATTGAGCTTAAGTTCAAACCAACTCTAGGTGTAATTATAAAAATTTGAGTGTCGAATAAGTATGAGTATATAAAATTCAAACCCAAACTTTATTTTATATTTTAAATTTTTTAAATAATTGACGGATTGTCTATTGCATTCGTTTGGTAGACAGCTAATTAGCTATTGGTTGTCATAAGCTGTTTGACTTTTCAAAGAACCGTGAAAGATGTTTGATGGATGACTTTTTTAATAACTTATTTAACATAAATAGCCATTGATGAAAACGCTCATAAAATAAGAGATAGGAGCGTTTTCATCAATGGCTATTTATGTTAAAAAAGTTATTAGAAAAGTCATTCATCATACATCTTTCACGGCGCTTTGAAAAGTCAAACAGCTCATGACAACCAATAGCATTATTTTAGAAGCATTTTCATCAATCAGCTAACATTTTAAGTATTAAAAGTTAAATTTACCCTTTGTGCAATAATAGATTAGAAATATTTGCAATTTTTTTGTAAAATTTAATTTTTGTTCTATTTTTATTATTGTCAAAATTTTAATTTTTGTAAAATTACATATTTAATCATGACCTTATAAATTTTTTTAATTCTTATCCTTATAAGTCATTTTTAATTTATTAAATAATAAAATTCATATATATTATATAAAAAATACTAATATAATATAGATCATTGATATTAATAGAAAATTTAACGTGGATTGTTATTATTATTATTGTTGTTGTTGTTATAATTATTATTAATATCATCATCATCATCATATGTTCTATATTTTTGTTAAATATATAAACTTAATGTTTGTAGAATTATATATTTAAAATATAAATTTTTATAAGAATGTTCAACGAAATAATAAGAAATATAATATTCATACCATTTTAATTTTTTAAAAGTTGTCCTCATTAATTATTTTATACATAAACAGTTAATACTAGACAACTAATTTTACAAAAAATCAAATGACAAATAACTAATACAATCTGCTAATCAAATCAGCTGATTGAATTAACTATCAGCTAACAACTGATAGAATCAACTAATAATTAATACAATCTGCTAATTGCCAAACAGAAACAATATACTATCATCAGAAACTCCACTTTTAAGTACAATACACTACACCATTTTCAGCGTCCTGTCTATCATCAGAAACTCCATACACAAGGAAGTAGCTACTGCTTTGAAGAAGTTTCATCTTGCTCATAACATCGATAATCAAATCGTGTTCATATCAAAAACATTGACCAGTGGATGTTCCATCAACACTTTTTGAGTTTTTTCCCCCTCTTGCATCATATTTCCTGCTTCAATTAGGCATGATATGTCCCAACTTTTCTAGACATGGCCTAAAGAGACAGGAAATAGAAAAAAGGAAAGATCCTGATGTTGTTGCCTGAATTTTGACAGGGAATAACAAAACATATAGTAGCTGAAGAACCTGAACCTGAATTCACCTGACGTTGATGCATCCTGAACAGAAGAAAAGAATATGTTTGAACAGAAAATTTTCAAGTCTCCGGTCTGATTCCACAGCTCATGCTAAAGCTGGAAAGCAGTATTCTTAAGAAAGTAGAAAGAAACTATAATTTCCTGCAGCCAAGTAAGAGTTTAAAGCAGGTTTGTGTACTCCATGAACTCCTGTTTAACACTTACAAATGCGAAAGAGGTCACCTGAAATCAAGAATCCACCGTTAGAATGACACTTACTATATTGCGATAAAATTATGCCGACACTTCCTAAGTCTGACTGTCTGAATAGTAAGAATGAAGTCATATTCAAACGAGGAGGATAGGAAATGACAAAATAGTATGTCCTTACAAACCTCCAACTCGAGTAAATAGAAATTATAAATTATTTATTATAGAAAATTTAGGGTGATTAATAGTCTAATAATAATAATAATAATAAATAAATTATTTATTAAAAAAAATTAGGCTCCGTTTGATTGTTGGTTGATTAGCTAAAAAATAGCTGATTAAATAAATTTAGTTGATTGACTTTATTGATCAACTGATTGGGTTGACTGATTGAACCTGATTAGTTAATTTTTAAAAAACTTAGGAAAAATAGCGTTTTGTGTTATCAGTTGTTAAATATTTGTTTGGCTGACGACTGTGCCCTCAGTTAATTCTTGTTTTTTGTACCATATTGCAACCTTTTTTTTTTTCAGAAGTTATGTAGGCTTGTTATTCCTTTCCTATCATAGTCAAACCCTACTCGTATTCATCATCCAACAATTAATTTGTAAATTTTTTTTCCATGTCTTTATTAATTTAAACATTTTAACTTTTGTTATTTATTTTAATAACTCAAAAAATTATAAATCATAAACAAAAATATATTAAATTTGATTATATTAAAATTTTTATTTAACCCTAATTTATTAATTTATTAAATAATTTATTATTCTTCACTAAAAATATTCCTCAAAATACTAAAATATATAATAATCATACCTTTATATATTTTTAAAGTTATGTTATCATGACTCATTTTATAGATAAATAACTAATATTAAATAGTTAATTTTACTAAACATCTTTAATAAATAATTAATGCAATCAGCTGGTCAAATCAATTGATAGAATCAACTAATAATTAATATAATATGCTAATTTTCAGAGAGGGCAAATAATTACAAGCTTTAATGATTGAGAAAAACGTAGTGAACCCTTGTTATACCATACCGCTCACACTAGTTAGGTGGTCATTAGCAAATTGATTGGAATGATGACATGGCACCACATACAAAAGTTAAAACAAATATGTTCATTAAAAGCAACCAATTGGATTCAAGTTTCTTAGATTCTTTTAAGACTTTATATTAAAAGATCAAACTTATTTTATGTTATAATTCAATATTAATCACTTAATTTTGAGATGAGAGTGAATTACAAAATATGTAATTAATAAAATATTATGTAATATTATCGAAGCTATGCCTACTCATTGGATGATAATTCAACCCAAGCCTGATTTGCTTGACCCAAAAAGTTAATAGGTTAGATTCGAGTTGACCAATCTGTGGGCCGAGATTTCTAACTCGAATAGGTTATTAGCCGAGATCGGGCTAGGATTGTCTAAGACTGACCCGATTCATGACATTAACGAGATTGGTAAAATCACGAAATTTTTTTAAACTTATTTTAAAAATTAATAAATCGGGCTTGACAGGCCCACCTGCCCTGGGCTAGTCGGGCTAGGGATAAGGCCTGCCCATTATCAAGCCTATCCTAATGAGAAAATAATTAAACGCTTTAACAAATAAACACCAAAATAAAAGAGGGGCTAATTTGTCATTTCACATTATTTGACAGACGTGTCAAAGTGGTTTGGCAACGTGGAGCCTCTAGTGACCTCCACGAAGATTTCTGATTGGCTTATTCGTCCGCGCGTAGGAGCGTAGCAGCACCGCCAACGTCTAGGGATCGATGAAAGCGACACGTCGTCTAAACCCAAATGATCTGATACCGAGAAGCGATCGCTTTTCAGTGAGCCCCAGCGCTGCAATATTGCCTGTTTTGCGTATTACAATTTGCGTTTAGTCTGTTGTTTCCTTTTTTCTCTTTCTGTGGAGAAGAAGAAGACGAATATAAGGTCTTTTCCTCATCTGGATTGTCTCATTTTTTCTGTTTATGTTTTGTTTGATTTTCTTTCGTGTGTTTTGGTTCTCTTCTGGGGTGGGTTTTTGGTCAGCAGTAAATGGATCAATCTGCACTGAGAATCTAACGTGGTTGCATCGATGTTCTATTGACTTGATCCTTTGCTTTCTGTGTTGGATTGTTGGCGGTGTTTTTATGTGCCTTACTGTGTTCAAATTTGGTTGCTTTCTTGGGTGAGATTGGAATCTTTAGGTTCTTGTGTTTTGGGAGCTTTGTGGGTTTTGCTTTGGCTAGTATTTGGTATAAACTGGTTTCCAGTCTTTTGTATTTTTCTATGTTAAATCATGGTTCTTTTGGTAGCTTTATGAACAATGGTAATGTCGATGTGACTTCAGGAGTTTAAAGTTTCTGTCTTTGTTGGTTTTCGTTTAGTTTTTGTAGGTGGGTAAGTGCTAATTAACTTGATTTTATGTTGTATTCAGCGTTTCAGTTATTTCTCATCTGGGTTTCAATAACTAGTTTAATTTCTTAGTCTCTCTTCGACATAGCATATTTTCTTGGACAATCTTGATTGTTGTTTATAGCTTATCTCATATAGTTGGCATAGTAGCTAAATAGTCGGATCCAACTTATGGATGCGTTTTGCTTTCCAATGGTATAATGACTCAGTAAATGTGTCATGCGATTGCATGCTTTTCAGTTGCAAACTTGACAGGACAAGTGCTTCTTAATTGCCCTTTTTGGTTAGGTGAGTTTGTAAGGAATTGGAGGAATGCTAGATGAGTACAAGTTAGGACTTTTGACTGTTTGACGTGATGGTGTCTTATGTAAAATTGGAAGAGAGAAATGCTAGCTTAGTAAAAGATGAAGTATTTGCACCAGCATGCAGAATGCACTGCTGCTTGTTTTCGCGTAGTATATCTTTTTTGCTTGTTGTCTCATCGTATCACTGCCTTACAGCACTGTCCTATGGTTTTTCTGAAAGCTGAGAAATATGTTATTCTGCCATTTTCTTAGGGGCTTTATCAAGTCTTTCCTTGCAAGCAGCAAGTTTAGAGAAGATTGTGGCAGATCATTTGAAATTTTGATTTCTCGCCAACGGAAGCAGCACGTTATTTCCTTCTTTTCGTGCATATGGTAATTTATTTACACTTCGCTTGAAACAGTTGAAGTTAATTATGTTGTCAAGAGTTGAAGGATGAAGAAATACTAATGATAATTGTTAGCCAAGAAACACAGTGGCTTAGCAAGACCTTTGAAAGAAACAAAATGATCGTCATCCCTTGTCCACGATATCACTTGGTAGGATTTTGGGAGCGTCTGAAAATTTTGCATTATAGAACAATTTTTACTGGAATTGAAGTTTGCTTTCAAAGAAATCACCTTTCAATTAGATGACGAATAGTGGAAAGAGTATGTGCATTGATTTAGGATGAGCATTTCTGCATTTCATGGGATGAAGAAGATCACTGCTCATATCCAATGCTTAATATATTTAAACAACTAGGTGATTTCCACTTGCTCACTGTTAGACCACACAGCTTACAACTTTTCATTGTCCTTCAAGGCAACAAATGAAAATCTTCCGCCCAATGTAGTAAAGCAACTTGCAAAGGAATTGAAGAATCTTGATGAATCCCCACCTGAAGGCATTAAAGTTGGAGTAAATGATGATGACTTTTCAACCATATATGCCGATATTGAAGGCCCAGGTATGGCATTTTTTTCTTCTATGTGACAATTTGTTGATTTGTGGTTTGGGAACTTTCCTTATGTAAGATTTCTCCAATGTACAGCTGGTACTCCATATGAAAATGGTGTGTTCCGCATGAAACTTTTGCTGTCTCGTGACTTTCCTCATTCTCCCCCTAAAGGTTTGTAAATGGATACCTGTATTTAACGGTGGTTCCCCTTTGAAATTTTGTTTTCTTTTCAAGATGAGCTTGGTTCAAATGTAGAGTTATTGGAATAATGAATTGTGGTCAGCTGGCTTTATGATCATATCTTTTCAACCGTATGATGCCTCAGAGGCCTAAGTTTCATCATAGATAACCTAATTTCTTTACGTGTTAGTGAATCCTCTTGGCATTATCTTTCAGCTTATTTCATGACTAAGATTTTCCATCCAAACATTGCAACCAATGGCGAGATATGTGTCAATACATTAAAAAAGGATTGGAATCCAAGTCTAGGTCTACGGCATGTCCTCATTGTAAGTTCTTTGTGAATTTTTCTTTTCCCTCTTTATTATATTAGAGACAAGAGAGACAAGAAACTGCTTCTTGACTTGCCAATTCGATAAAGGAAACTCGAGCTCTTGTTTAGTTGTAATGTATTTTTAGCCTTCAACTTTGTGGTGACAGGTAGTCAGGTGCTTACTAATTGAACCATTTCCAGAGTCAGCTTTGAATGAACAAGCTGGCAAGATGTTGCTTGAAAACTATGAAGAATATGCCCGGCATGCCAGGTATGCAATACCTACACTTTACTTTTTACTCCAAGTTGAGGTGAATGAATCAATGGGACCTTATACATGACATATTTTGGCATTAATTAAGACACCTATTCATAATGAATCTTAATTGTAATTAGATGTGAGGGATATGATTTTGTGGGATGTGTAGGAAGTTAAAAAAGGGAGTTCTACGGACATGTACTATGAATTTTAATTCAACTTTTTTCTTGATTGAGCATGGAAAACAGTATGAAAAACACTATCATGCTTGCAAACTTCTGTGCAGGTTATACACTGGAATTCATGCTAAGCCAAAACCAAAGTTCAAGCTAGGAGCTATTTCAGAGTCTACTACAGCTCTAAATGTTGAGCAATGTAATGCTTCAGTTCCTAGTCTAGATCAGAAGAGTGCAACGGTGACTGCAGTGATGCCATCGCCATCCCCGTTGGCCCCTTGTACAACAGCCTCTAAGGGAGGCAATAGTCAGGACCAAGCAGCTGTTGTAGCCTACATGCCTGAGCTAGGGATGACTGGATCCATACCAGTGCCACTGGCGAGCAGTACCCAGAAGAAAGAAGGTGGACCAGCTAAAGTTGTGGTGGACAAGAAGAAAATGGATGCTAGGAAAAAGAGCTTAAAGAGATTATAATGTATAAGAATCTCTGCTAAACATCTGTTACTTATTGGTTGGATAAATGAATGTATGTTGTGCAAGGACTATTACCATTCGGGCCAATTGCTCTTAATAAATGTTCTCTTATCCTATTTTCCTTATATTGTTCTTCTAGCCCCCAATTTTTCACTTTATACTCCTGAAGAAATTGGACATAAACGCCTGCAGTAGTCTGACGAAGGAAAAATTGCTGGATTTGTTAATTCTGACATCTACAGGAAAAACTGAAGCTCGAATGCAGGAAGAATTCCATTTTTGCTGAAGTATGAAGGGATGTGTGAGTTCAGCTTGTGTCTCAGACCTGGAAGAGGATTCCAAACATGCCAATTAGTCGATAGTCTGCCATTTGCTGTAAATTTGTTTGTTCTTAGCACAAACATATAGATGAATGCAATTAAAATTGGGTTCTGAGGAATGAAGAGTGCATTTAACAGAAACTTTAAATTCTAGGTGATTCAAGGTTTACAAAAGGGCTTGCAAGGAGCAATATAACTAGCAAAGAGACTTTCAAGTTTCATAAGGCTTACATAAGACATATAGAGACAATACAGAACATCCCACCATCATCACCACCTCTACCATCACCATACCACCCACCAGCTAGTACCACTCAGAAGTTTGTTTTGGGAAACATGGAAAGAAAAAGAAAATGTAAAAGGGAACTAGGAGCCATAATGTTTGTTAAGTACCCCACTCTCCTTTAATATTGTTTCTAAAAATATTTTTGATGGGGATAGGAGGATAATCACTTGGCCATCATAACCTTCACAAATTCCTCATAGTTTATCTGGCCATCACCATCAACATCAGCCTCTCTTATCATCTCGTCGACCTCTTCGTCGGTGAGCTTCTCGCCGAGGTTTGTCATCACATGGCGGAGCTCAGCAGCAGAGATGAAACCATTCTGATCCTTGTCAAAGACTCTAAATGCCTCTTTCAGCTCCTCTTCAGAATCAGTATCTTTCATCTTTCTGGCCATGAGGTTCAGGAATTCGGGGAAGTCGATGGTTCCATTACCGTCAGCATCCACCTCGTTAATCATGTCCTGCAGCTCTGCCTCAGTGGGGTTCTGACCAAGGGATCTCATCACAGTTCCAAGCTCCTTGGTGGTGATGCAGCCTGCAAAATCAAACAATCTCATCTAAGCTTCTTGAGATGTCAATTTTGAGCAGACCATTAGACCAGACTAAAAGCTGTTATCCAGCAGGTAACGAAGAACTGGAAGAGGCTAACAAAATAAGACTGTCATTCATAAATGACTAGAATATAATCCTACTGCTAAAGTTGAAACAATTATACTCAAGCATGGATAGGATCAAATATCTAATATGATCTAGATTACTCACTACTATTTCCCACCAAAAGGATCCATCAGATTTACCATCCAAACGTGTCTTAAAAATGCAAAACGGCTTCAAATATCAACCGAAATCCAATCAAATAGAAGCATATATAACGATTTAAAGTCTTATAATTACCAACATAATTACTGAAATAATATCCAAAAATCAAGGGAACAGACATGATAAAGAACCTAAGAAGCCTCAAGTTAGTGTCATCACCTCATTGTGGTGATGAAAACATGGACGTGGGAAACAAAATACTAGAACTTGGCGATAGAGATCGGCTAGATACATCAAAGACAGAAGTGATCGGGATCACGCAACAACCCAACTCGATACTTTACGTAATGCATACCAAATTGGCCAAAGTAACGCGAATAAGACACACAAGAGCCGACAAAAAGAGCAAATCTTTCTGGTTTACACATAATGCTGTGACCATAATCACATCTTTTACGCACTTATACAGTACAAACAAAATCGACCACTAAACAAGCAAGTCAACACTCAAACACCAAAAAAAGAAAAAGAAAAGAGCAACGGGAAAACATGTGTCATGTGTGTGCACATAAACCAAACTCAAAAGCTATAAAATCCAATCTTTTGACAAAGACATACCAAAAGCATAGAGAAACCAATAAAAGAAACAAAAAAAATGAAAACAACCTTATCCAAATGAGGAAAACAGAATTAGTAACAAAAGTGAACCACGAAGACAGATCTAACAGCTTCATACGGACTCGTGGAGCACATAAACAACAACATATACATGTATGAGGAGAAAGGGAAAGGAAGCAAACCATCGCCATCCTTGTCAAACAAGCTGAAAGCTTCCTTGAACTCAGAGATCTGGTCATCGGTGAGTTGATCAGCCATTTCCTTTCCTTCGGGTTTCTGGGGTCTCTTTTGAATCCTACGGTTGTTTGTCTGTTGCTCTGAAGATTCAAAAACCGATCTTTGGTTTCGGAGAAAAGAAATAGAGCGAGAAGAAGAAAAGAGAAAAATCAGCAAACAGAGAGAGGAATAGAGAGAGAGAGAGAGAGGGAGTGATGAGCGTTTCTATCTTCGGACATGACAAAGCGCTTTTTTATATTCTCAGCCTTTACTTTCACTTTATTCTCTGTTCTGCCCTTTTCATTTTTTCTTTATTCTATTTTGTTTATTGAATTTTATTGGCTTAATTACTATCTAACCCTTTCATCCGTCATTTGAAACTTTTATTAATTAAAAAAAATCGTATTACTAAATTTCTTCAAACTCTTAAGTAAAAAAAATTTTAATTAATTTTTTATATATTACTAATATCTAATTGTAGGATCCGGGCACTGCGTGGGAGAGCCCGGATCCTACATAAAAAAGGCGTCTTTTTTATGTAGAATCCGGGCACTGCGTCGGAGAGCCCTCCGGGTATGCACCACCTCAGGGGGCCCGCGATCCCAAGGTATTATCCTCTTTGATTCTTGAATGAGTCACCACTCGAACTCAAGA
>JANIJH010000003.1:3560578-3584700 GCA_024520975.1 Erythroxylum areolatum
TTATTATCAACCTATGATGGATGCAATAACCTCTTACGATCCGGGATGCAAAGATCCTTTGATTGATGATTTAAGAGGTAAACTTTTGAGTTATTCTGTTTATGAAATTAGAAGTTATTGGCAAAAAGAAGAGTGAATTGGGCTACTTATAGATGTTCAATCATGCGTGATGGTCAAATAGGAGACAAGAGCCTATTATTAATTTTTTAGTTTATTCTACAAATAGCTCTATATTTTTTAAATCTATTGATGCACTTGACCTTATTAGGAATACTAAAACTTTGTTTATAATATTTGATAAAGTTGTGAATGAAGTAAGGTCAGAAAATATTGTTCAGTTTATTACTGATAATGATTTCGCTTATAAAGTGGTAGGAAAAAGGTTGTAAAATAAGTATAATTCTTTTTTTGGACTCCTTGTGTTGCACATTGCATTGACTTAATACTGGAGAATATTGGGAGTTCCTAGGTCTATTGTTGGAGTGGAGGTTTGTAATATTATACTGGAAGATAGAGAATTTTAGTCTCAATACTAATTTGTTATCCAAGTTTGTGAGCCTTTGGTGAGGGTGCTTCGCTTGGCTGATAGTGAAGAAAAGTCAATAATGGGTTATATTTTTTATGCTATGGAGAGAGCGATGGAAGCAATCAAGATCAATCTAAAACGTAGACCTTCTTTGTATACACCATATGTTTCAATCATTAATGAGAGCAGAGAAAAACAACTTTTTTCTCCGTTGTTTGCAACTGTGGCATTTTTGAATCATAATATCTATTTTAGATTGGATCTTACTAAATAAGCTAAAGTTAATAGAGGAATGCTTTTAACTATTACAATAATTGTTAGCATTGATGCAATATGAAATCTCTTAAGCTCACAAATGAAGCTTTATAAGTTGTCTTATGGAAATTTTGGAATGTCAATTACTATTCAACAAAGAGGAAAACTTTCTCCGGGGATTAGTTGTTTCCTTTTTTTTAATTTGTTGAAATTAATTAACACTTTCTTTTGTTTATAACGCTATTTTTGTTACAGTTTCCTGATGGGATCAATTCGAAAATGATGTTCCAGAATTAAAAAGGCTTACAATTCGAATTTTAAGTTAATGTGTAAGCGCAATAGGTTGTGAACGAAACTATATCACGTTTGAATTTATCCACTCCAAGAAAAGGAATAGATTGGACATAAGAGGTTGAATGACTTATTTTTGTTCGTTACAATTTAAAGCTTTAGAAAAAGCATGTTATTGTCATTATTAATTTCAATATAATTCTTATAATTTTCTAATAATTAAATTTTATTGTTTACTATAAGTCTTAATAGCACAAATAGTTCAACTGATCAAATTTTCATTGATAATATTGATCTTTTGGTGGATTGAGTTTCTGAAGAATCGAATTTGGTAGATGTCAATGACTTGGAAGACAATTTTGGATGAGAAAATATTAACATGTCATTTAGTGCATTAAATTTAAATAATAATGATGATGAAGCTCCTCTCAATGATGAGAATTTTGTAACAAATGATAACTATGGTCAGTGCAGTTATAGCGGGTATTCTTCTGTAGACGATTAAATTTTGTTTCAGTTTTTGTTTTTTCTCTTCTTTTAATTTTACTTATATTTGATGTTTTATGTTAAATTTTATATATGTAATGTAATTGTAAATATTCTTGTTTCATGTTTAACTTCTACTTGATTGTTTCCTCATTACGAACTCTTCTTGTAATTTGTAATAGTTTGAGAGTTAAGGATATTTATTGTTCTTTTTATTAGAGGTTTTGATATAATTATTATTTATTAAAATGATGAAATTATATTATTGTAATATTTTAAATACTTTGTATTATTTTTAATTTTATATTTGTATGATGATTGTCTGTTTTTCATATTAATTGTGGTTATTATTTATATGTGAAATATTTAAAAATTATTATTATGATTTTTTGAGACATTGTTGATATAAACTTGTAAAATATACAGTATAACTGTACAATATACCAAATAACTATTTTCTAAATTTTAAAAAATTTTAGGGAATATTTTATAAATTTAAAAAATTACTTAAAACGGTACCTAATAGTGACCGGTATCGGTACAGTAACGTACTAGAATCTAATCCAATACCAAGTCCGATACGGTATTCGCAACTTTGCTCCACTCATTAACAATGCTAATAGCACAAGATAAGGTATTACAAATCTTAGTGGTACCTTTCACGAACGGGTTGGAGCACCCTCTTCTTATTAAGATGTTCCAACCTTGTTCTACTAAATCTAATTCACACATTTGTGTGAACTTCATATAAATATGTGGATAAAATTTAATAAAACAGAGTTAAAATTGATCAATTGAACAGAAGATCTAACCCGGTCACGCAAATTGCACGGGTGCTCTTTTTTAAGGGCCCAGCACCTACCAACACTATCTCTTCTGTATCCAATTGTAACTTCTAGCATATTGTTCCACCTACCAACACTATCTATTCTGTATCCAATTGTAACTTCTAGCATATTGTTCCACTAATGGCAATTGGTTGAACGGGCTCAAGGTAAGTCTTTAGATTTAATTTAACTAAATTTGATTAAATTCGAGATTTTAGACTTGAAAATATTTTAATTTTACAATTTTAAAAATTAAAAGTGATTATTTTACTTAAAATTTTGGATTTTAGATAAAGTAGACCGAATAAATTTAAAATTGATTTGATATTTAAAATTTTTTAAATGAAAAATTCAAACTTAACCTAAAATTTAATTAAATTAAAACGAGCCTATTAACTTTAAATCGAATGGAGGCGAACAAATTTTGACTTCCCTTAGTTGTTAACATGGCTGAGCTTCTTAATTGATGATATTTGTAAAAGTAACAACCCTAATGATATGGTTTTGGTGGAGTCAAAGGAAAGAGCACTATTCCCTCGTGACTTCCATGTAACTAAGAAGTTATTAATTCAAAATTAAATAATAAATAATAAGGCTACTTTATTAGGATGCAAGTATGTTGGTAAGGAGCTCTCTTGACTTAAGTGAGATCGTGGGTTTGAACCCCTCTCATGTATGCAGCCGTTTAAAATTTGGAGCCAGAACTTTGCCTCCCACAAATAACCTATCTGGTTCGAGCAGGGATTAATCTGGGTGTGAATGACTTAAAGATGCCTTCTCATAATTGGGACCCACCTAGAACACCTCGTGAGCAAACATTAAAAAGAAAACAACCGACATAGAAATTGAGCGTTTCGTAGTTCAAAAATACCGAATCACGTTTCGATCATCATTTGTTAGGATTTATTTGGAGTAAGCTGCTTGGCTTGAACAAGACATTTAGTTCATGTCTTTATTTTTAGTTCCAGAAAAGAATACGTTCGATAGAATAATTTCTTAGATGTAAGTTTGAGTCAGGAAATTAGTTTTTTTAAAACAAAAATTAATATTTCTCTTTCGATCCTCATAAAACGAAGAGTTTTGTGTATTGAGGTTGTTGTTGTCGTACTAATATATAATTTATTCTTAACTGATTTTTATAATAAAAAGATAAAATATTTAAAAGTTTAATTTTTATATTTTTAATAACTTTATAAATTTTTAATTTAGCTATTTTTTAAAACTTATACAATTTAAGTTAAAATATTATTTTCTATCAAATAAAAAATAAAATTTTAATTTAATTTATACAAAATTTAAAAATACTTGTTATTAATTTGTTAATACAGTTATTAGTTGATGATGGACATCTTCCCTGTAGATCGTTGAGAAGATGTTGAGGCATTTTATTCGAAGCGTCCAACCTTCTCCATCTTCAATCCTAGTCAAGAATTTGTCCACCTGTCAACCGTCACTGCCGGTGGAGAAGGTTGACTGCGTGGTTATCGGAGCTGGCGTGGTGGGTCTCGCGGTGGCTCGAGAACTTGCAATCAAGGGCAGAGAGGTTCTGGTTCTTGACTCAGCCTCCACTTTTGGCACTGCCACCAGTTCTCGGAATAGCGAAGTAATTCACGCGGGAATCTACTACCCTATTGGTTCTCTCAAGGTTTATGCAAATACCCATATCACAGTTTTGTTTTATCTTTACCAAAGTGTTGATTTCTTGTATGTTAAGAGGTCTGAAAGGTTGCTTCTTCGTGCTTTGATTGGAACTTTTAGGCTTCGTTTTGTGTGAGGGGGAGAGAGTTGTTGTACCAATACTGCTCTCAGCGAGGGATTGGACATAGACAGATTGGAAAGCTGATAGTGGCCACTAGCTGTTCGGAAGTTCCGAAGTTGTACGGTTTAATGAAACGTGGAAGTGAAAATGGTGTTGAAGGTCTGAAGATGATTGAGGGTTCTGATGCCATGAAAATGGAGCCTGGATTGAAATGTGTTAAGGCGTTACTATCTCCTGTTTCTGGGATTGTTGATTCCCATTCTTTGATGCTCTCTTTAGTGGTATGCAACTAAAACTTGATTTGTCTCTGCAGTTCCTTCACTCTCGAAAATATAGATATAACCAAACATCTGACAGAATAGTTGAACACACTACTTTGGATGCATTTGAGTATTAGTGTTAGCTTTATTGTTGTTTTCTTTTTGAGTTATGATCGTTTATTGACAGGAATGCCAACCCTGTTTGGGTTGTCCAGGGGGAGGCTGAAAGTTATGGAACAACCATTTCTTATAATTCATGTGTGATTGGAGGCCAAGTTAAAGGAAGTGTTTTGCAACTCCATGTAATTGGGAGCAAAGATCTCGAGAACTCGGATGGAGCGTGTCCATTGCATCCAGAGCTTGTCCTTATCCCTAAGCTTGTAGTTAATTCTGCAGGACTGGGTGCTTTAGCCCTTGCAAGAAGAATTGGTCTAAATAGTGGTTTCATACCTCAGTCATTTTTCGCTCGTGGTTGCTACTTCACCCTATCAAATACAAAAGATCCACCTTTCAAACGTCTCATATACCCCATACCAGAGGATGGTGGCCTTGGAGTTCATGTTACTCTCGACTTGGATGGACAAGTCAAATTCGGCCCAAATGTGGAATGGATTGATGGTATAGCTGATATACCAAGCTTTCTGGATAAGTAATTTTTCTTCTGCCTGTTCTTTTGTATGTAGATCGTGTGTGCTCCTTTTAGTGTAGAAATTGGACCAAATTAATGCACACGGCGGGACAGAATAAGCGTAATCTGTTCTTACAATTCTGAAGATTCATTTAATATCTACTCGTTATAAAGAAGCACAAATAGAAGAATGTTGTATATGTACAATTTTATTCACTGTATTCACTTCTTACCCTGTTCCACAGTTCAGTTTCGCAACAGAAATTCAGCTTGTTAGTTGCTGATTGTAGGTATAATTATTCCGTAAGTGCCAGGCAATCAGAAAGATTTTATCCAGAGATCAGAAAATACTATCCAAATCTGCAGGAAGGATCACTGGAGCCAGGTTACTCAGGAATCCGACCAAAACTTTCGGGTCCCCAACAGCCTCCCGTCGACTTCATCATACAGGTAGCTTCTTGCACTTTACTTCTTATACGAAATGTTTCATGTCACACATATTGACCATCCAAATGCTGCACTTCCATATTATGTGGTTTATAGTTAGGATAATCTTGGAACTTTTTCGTTGAGCATTGCAATTTACTTAGACAATGACAGTGGCTGGATCCATGCAACTTGTTGTGCAGGGAGAAGATAATCATGGTGTGCCTGGTCTTGTGAACCTTTTCGGAATCGAATCACCTGGTCTGACTTCAAGCATGGCAATTGCAGAACATATAGTTACCAAGTTCCTGAAATGATGAAAATGATCCTCCATGTCCAAGGTGCATATAAAGTGGTCCATATGACGAAACTTAAAACGCCAGGATTTCATTATTTTCCGAAATTTGAGAGAGACCTACATTATCAATACTACTGTTTGTATAAACTAAAAGATATCTTTTAGGCAATAAACTTCTTTTCTTTGGCATGTCTATTCTATTTAGCCTTTGCACCATGAGGGCGCGTTTTGCTTGTTAAAGGTAAAGGAAAAAAAAAATGAATGACAACCGTTTTCCATTTGTTCCAATTTTATTCATGAACCGTAAAGGCATCTACTGATATAGTCTAGAACTGAACATCGGTTTATGCTGAAGAATTTAACATCAGGGCCAAGGGGATTTGATCAAACAATGAATTCTTCTTGCTGTGGAAGATTAGAGAAAACTGAAAGAAAAGAGTTCCTAAAACAAATCAAAAATCAAAAACGCATTTCTGAAAGCAGAATTTAATGTTCATAATCTGATGCCCGATTTTTCCAAGGCTTACATCTACACTACACCTTGTGAATGAAAAAGGCTCTCAAGTCTTAAATGATCAGCACCCACACACATACAAAAAATGGTCACTTTGTCTGGAATTTAGAAGAGATCTCAATTTTGGCAGTAGCACAGTAATAAGATTAAACCAAAGTCCTCAATCAGGTTGTAAATCAAGAGAAATCTTCCTTTAGTAAGCATAACAATATTTGAATACAAATGTTTACAATAGAATACCACAAGAAGTTCACCAAACAGGACATCACTTTCTGTGCTCCAGATAAATTGCAATAGCTATGTATCACGTGTGAGATGACTTCTTTCAGGACCACCTTTACCTCTTTCGTTCTGTCCGCCATTTGTACACCGGCCTGGATGTTGGTTGGACAATTTCATCCTCCCCTAGTTTTCTCTTCCGACCATTTTTCTGCTTCACAAATAGAATTTCACGATTAAGTTTCCATTTATAATTCAATTGATAGAGAAAACATGGTCAAGTTAAAAGATTAGAACCTGCAATTCCTTCTGCATTGCCATATCCATATACAATTTCTCGAGCTGATTTGCTCTGTTCTTCCGAGCCTCTAGCTCCCTGTAGGAACTAGCTGTTTTCCTGCACATAGAGATAATATACCATGATGGACAATTAGTTTTCTTTAGAACAAAAAAGATGATAGGTGTAGAAAGGGTTCCGCAAGAACCAGTCCATAATAGTGTTCAAGTTTAGTTACTCTTATAAAGTCAGTCCACAATAAAAGTTAGTTTACAAGAAAAAAAGAGAAGCCAAATTCATAGATTTGCAATGAATTTCCAAGGTATGATGCCAAGTTATAAAGCTCCATCAAACTCTTAAACCTGTACACCTCGAATATCAACCAAATGATCAGGTGTTAGCAGGACTAGCTGGACAAAACATAACATAATTATGCTTTCCAGCAGCATAATATTTATTTCCAAGAACTTCTGTCGCAAAGTTCCTGATCTATGTCAATATATGTGCATTTTGTTACTGTGCACTTTGATATTTTTAGTAGGCTCGCTTTGATATTTCTAGTGACAATTTATGTCACATCACTAACTAATAATGTCTACACATAGCAATCCATGGCCACTCCACAGACTATATTTGCAGATTCTTCTTGAAACATTTCCCATAAATTGATCGGGGAATATTGCCGGGTGAACATGCCTATCATGCAAGGGTAAGTTCATCTATTTACCTCTTAATTTCATCAGGCACATCCTCAAACGCAGTCGCTAATTTATTTTCTGAAGTTCGTGACCTTATTTCCTTAGCCTCCTCCCTGCAAGACAGATTTTATGAATGATGATGGATGAAACATTTAGCCTAATTGCAAAGAACTTTCCAAGTAACCCTATGGCTTTAAGGAAAATCTTAAGGATATGGTTCAATGAGGCTCAGACATATGAGCTCAACCAACAGAATATACAAGCTTAAATACAATGGATTTAATTTCAAACCTGTCCTCAGCATAGTAAATATGCTTGCTTGATGGCCGATTATCAAGAGAATGCAACACAGCAGTAAGCTTCTCAATTTTCTGAAGCAAATAGCAGTACATCCACAATTACTACCATAAGAATATATAGTTGTTTAAATCTAAAGAAACTAACAATTTTGTAGTTCACCTTTCTCTCACTTTGCAATTTCTGAAGAACATATCCTATGTCCTGTGTCTTCATTAGCATGAGTTCATCTTGTGTATACTTGTTAGCCTCACTCCTAATCACGTCAGAAATAAGCAAACGAGAATCAACTAATATGTCAATTTTCACAATAAAAAAGTAAAGACTATAAATTGAATAAACTAACTTTTTGTCAAATTCATCCAATTCAACCCAATATCTATGAAAACAAAGCATATTAAACCTACGCAAACCATTATCAACAACTAAGGAACGATTCAATCATGAAAATATTAAAAGCAAAAGAGAGCTCAGCAAATTACTCTGGGCGATGCACTCCATCAACAGTTTTAGTTTTGATCATCTTGAAATAGAATTCATCAGGGTTCCTGAAAGCAGCTTTCTCTCTAAGCCTCTGTAAATTTAATGCCATAGAGAAGCCATAAGCATTATCACAACCAAAGACGAAGCAAGGATTCGTTCAAACACCATCGTGATTCTAACCTGCAAAGCTTCCTCCTTTTTGTGAAAAGCTTTAGCTCGAACAACATAGTCCTTGTGCTTCTCAAGAAACCCAAATTTCTTCCTCGATTTCCTGACGACCCAAAGACAATAGACGAAAACAAAACCTCAAAAATCGACGAAAGATTTGAAATTTAACGAAGTGAAAAAAGGGGTGCATAGAAATAGAATGCAGGATAACGGGAAAGAGAGACATACGGTTGAGAGCGCTCTTTGTGAGCCTTTCGAGGGATAGCGTTCCTTAGTGAAGACATCTTTCCTCGTTCTTCTTTCTTGCAACTTCTGTTCGTATCAATTGAACGACTAAGCACCAACGATCAATGCACTATAGAGATTTCTCTGGCAACAGAGGAGGCTACGTAGTCAGATGGGACTGAGATGGGGTCTCAGGGTTTAGGTTTTGGGTGCTCTGATGAAGCCAAGCAATGGCGGCTAACCAACTCTCTATCGAATTCCAAGGGGAGTGGAAGAAGCACAGGAAGAGAAAAGAATTGCCCTTTGTTCAATATAACCGAATCCGGATCCAATAAAAATAAATTTACATTTATTAAATTTATATTTAAAATATAATATAGAACAAATTATTATAAATTTATATATTGATTTATGTAATATATAAACATGAATTTAATATTGATATTTAATTATTTAAATTATTCTTGTTCCTATTCTTATTAAAACTTAAACATATTTTACGAAATTAATAAAAATTACAATATTAAATTATAAACATGGGATAAAAAGTCAAAATATTCCTATTATCGCATAAATGATTTAAAATTTCAACATTATAAATTTGTGATTTAAATAATATTTGTTAATTAACCTTGTTATTATTATTACTATTAAGTTATTTTTTATCGTATTATTTAATTCATTATTTTTATTTTTATTTATTTTATATAGGTCATTTAGAAATAGAATTTGTACTTATTATCTCTTTAAATCCTGTGTCTTACAAAAAAATTTACTAGTTGTTTTTATTTGTTTATTTAATTTTAAACTTTTTATGCTTTTAATAATAAACTCCTTTAGTACCCCTTAATTAACAGTCTCATTTGATTCAGAATATTTAAGATTATATTTATAATAATTATTGATTGTTTAGAATATAAAATTAACAAAATCTAAAAAATGGCAAAAATAATTAAATGGAATATAATCACATTCAAAACAAACAAAGTAAATTGAATTTAAATTTGAATTAAATTAAAATAAAGATTGAATTTAAATTAACATTCAAATTAAAAACTAAAAATTAATCTTTAAAATTAAATTTGTTTAAACTCTTTTATTCAAATTCGAATTTAATTTTTGAACTCTTGGGTCTTAAGAATCCATTGGCATCCCCAACAAAATCCGGAGCTCGTGCAAAACATCAAGGAGTCCACTATTTCGACAATGCATTCCGAAGATGAAAAGGGTTAGGACAGGGGATCTATGGAAGAACAGTAATGAAGATCACTATGACAAATAATACTTCCCAGTGCTGCAAGATTTGAGTCAGAAACCAAGGAAATTTATAGTGTTCGCAATATATTTCTAAAACTTGTTTCTTTTAGCTCTACAATGTGAAGTGAAAGGTGCAGGGGCAAAAGAAGCAAAATTAGCAGCAGGTTGCTATAGCAGTAGCCTGAAATTTGATGTTCTGACGATTGATGTTCTGATCTGTGGTTAGCCTATTGCAAAACAGGAATCAGACATGTCATGTCGCAACTGAAGGTAACATTTTTCCAAGAAAATTGGATGTCAGAAAGGGGCCGAAGTCGTTCTGCGCAGCTGATGTCTTGGCTCAGGAGGTGGTGCACATGGCAAGGCCTGCTCAGCCTCCTGAAAACACAAGAACAGTTCAAAAAATGAGCCATTTTATGGATACCATATGTCTGATTTAATGTCTGATTGTGTTGAACGGACATTTGGACTTAATAATCTAACACAGGTGCGATTCAGCCAACAATCAATGATGCAAACGTTTTTATATTACAAATGTAATATATGTCATGAACATGACTGAAGAATATCCTTATATCAACTCTAATCTTAAGTTTTTGGGATGCAACAAGTCAGTAGAAAGCAAGTTCTGAAGAAAGAAACTAGCAATGGAGATCATCCAAGTTTCAGAAGAACAAGCACAAAATCTCAGAATGAACTCTACCTTCTCTCTTCTAAGCCTTTGATTCTCTTCTTCAAGGCGAGAGACCTTAATCTCCAGCTCATGGGTATAAGCCTGACTTCCAGTGTACAGTTAGAAGAATTTCACAAGGAGAATATATATTTTTCATGCGTAAAGAGAAGATGAGTTTGGAATTGCAACCTGTTTTCTTGCTCGAGACCGAGCAGCAGATTCTCTGTTCTTGATCATCCTCTTCTGCCTCCTTTCAACAGTCTTCTCAACCACATCTCCAGAGGCAACCCTTTTCCTACCAGGCGTTTGTGTATCTGATAAAGCCCCCATCAAAGAAGTTGGTGACATGGTGTTTTGTGTATCAGAATAGGCTGCATCTAGAACAGGAACAGATTGTTGAATCGGTTGGTGTTGGCCTGATATAAACACTGTCATAACGTTGTGTTGATGTTCCGGAAACAGCCGTTGTACTGAAGGTAGCTGGATGGGGATCCATTGAGTAGGTTGATGAGGTTCCTCAGCGCCATTGTTGCCTCCAGGAAGTTCGGTATTCACACCAGCTTCTACCAGGAAGTCCTCAAGTGTCATCTCCCCAAAAGTCGGCTCTCCGGGCTGAGTCTTTCTCTCACGAACATTACTTGCATCATTTCTTTTCTTCTGTTGGATATCTTTCCACACCTCATCTACCGTCTTCTTGCTGAGATCCCTTGACAATGTAAGGCTACCCTGATGATGAGGCAAAGATGAGGGACAAGCACCTACCCCAACGTTATCTTGAGCAGTGGACACACTCTTGAGAAGCTCGTCAAGATTCATGCTTCCCAATGGTTTCCCCAAATCACCCAACTGGTTTTGAACCTCATCAAGAGTCAGACTGTATAGTGACCCTTGCCTGCACAAAGATTGCAGCTTTCCTTCTTCAACTGCACCACCTTGAGATCCCATGTTATTATTATTTTTTTCTGCGTTCCCTTCTACTCCTCACTCTAATCCACCTGAATGTTTACCATTCACTCTATATCACAATATGCACTTCAGATCCAGGATCTTGAGCAAGCAAGAGCCTCACTGAGAGCAGATAGACACAACCAAAACCAGAACTTTGAAGCTCCAAATAGAAGAAGAACCTTTTACTCCCAGTTTCGTGTATCTTTCTTTGGTATGTCTGGAATCAAGAACCAGAAGCAGAATGAAGAATCACCCACTCAAAATTGGAGAGAAGCCAGAAAACCCACTAGTGAATCCACCAAAATGGAATCCCAGATAAATGCAGATTAAAAAATCTACGGAGATGAGGGAAAAAAAAACAGCAAAAGACCAGAACAGAAACTCCCCTTCAGGTGAGTATACTGAATGGACTAACTAAGCTCAATGCTCAAAAAAGACCAAAACAAGGAAACAAGAACATGGTTACGAAAAAAAAAAAAGAAGAGATCTTGACAAAGAACAGAGAAACAAAAAAGCAAGAAACTTGCTTCTTCTGACAGTGCGGAATTTGTTCCAAGAAATGAAAGAAAAAGAATGGAAATGTGAAACCTTAAACAAGCAGTGTACTTACGCGGTGCAGGATCTGTGTGATTTTTTTTTTTTACATTTGGCAGTGACAGTGAGGAGTGGGGACACTTTCAAAGTGGCCTACCTACATTCCTCACGTCCAATCCACCTTTTATTCCTTAAACCTTGCCCTCTCCATCTTCTTTTGCTTTTCACCTGCAAAACCCATAAATGTCATACCCTTTAGACTCCATATATTTATATTTTAAAATTCTAATTTAATATAATATAATACTTTAGATATTATAAATTATATCTTATCAGTTGCCTTGCCTACCCAAATAAAGAAAAAGCATAACTTTCTTCGAAGAGATGGAAAGAGGCAAAGACATTGAGAAGCACGTGCACATGTTACGGGCATGTACATGGTGTACTACTAATGTGTGCGCGCGTGCCGTCTACCGAGGCTTACTTGCACGTGCTCATGTTTCATTTTTACCGTTTGCCGTTTTTTGTTTTGATTAAAATTTTACCACTTGCTCTCTTTTTTAAAAAAACATTTGTATTTTTTTAATTGAAGCTTTTCTTTTTGGCTCCTTTATATAACTAAAAAGTGAAAGTTGATAATCTAGTTTATACTAAAGTCTTCCAAGTTTATGGAATGATTTGTAATTGCACTTTTTTTACAAAAGTTGGTAACATATTCTTTGTCTCGATTTGGGTCGATAAATTCGAGTACAAATTGTAATATTTTAATTAGATCGATTCAGACCAAACTGGTCTTTTCAAACTCGAATTCAACTCAATTTTTACTTTATTTGAGATTACCTTATCTTGTTTTTTTTTATTTTTTAATTAAAACTTTAAATTTTAGCTTAAATTAGTTCTGTAAAAAGTGAAAATAAATATCAATTAAATTAAAATACGTAATAATTGATGAGTTTTTTAGTTTAAAATTCAATTCAAAATTTAAAAAAATTAAATATAACCCCAATCTCGACTCAAAACTCAATAGTTCGACCTAAAATGTCATATTTTCTCATTTCTTTTTTTTTTAATTAAAGAGGAACTGACAAGATAGATTATAAAATAAGTCTGAGAAAACAAATCCCTGACATATCCTCAAATAGGATACATTGACACCCTATAAGTGTAGTATTAAAATATGTAACACCGACATCAAAATGTTTTACATAGGTAGCAAGCCAACCAGTACTAATAACATAATTGTGGCTGTTTTATTTTAATAAAAAACACTGCAAAATACTGATTGTAAAACATAAATGCTGATTTCCACCAAGCCAGTCTTTTTATGGCTTAATTATTATCTTAATCTTCACTAAGGTGATTGATGAACAGCATTAGTCTTTACCATCTTGTTTTTGGTGGTCTTATCTATAAGACTATTATTGGTGCCAACACAAATTCTACTGTTTAAAAATTTTAGAAAATAGTTTAATTTTAAAAAAAACTTTATAATTTTCAATTTTTTTAGTAAAATTCATTTCTTGGGATTAAAATAATGCTAACACAGACCAGATAAATATTATAATAACCCAACTTATTTCTTAAACTTCATTTAATTTAATTTAAATCAATAACTTAAAATGATTGTAATAGATTATTAATTTGAATCTAATTTAATTACCACGATTAGATTCAAATTTGAAAATAAATTAAATTTTTATATAAGCAACATTTTAATCGATCCATATGTGATTTTTATTTAATTGGTTAAGTAATTTGTTGATTTGCGAATATAATATTTTTAACTGAAATTTAAGATTATTTTGAAAATTTTTAAAAATATACAAGTTTTTTAAAATTTTCTCATAATTTTTTTTATTATTAAGAAACCAAGAGTTTTCATTTTTCGTTTAACCAAAGCCACAAAAATTATTACAAAACCTTCCCTACTTGTAGGAATTGAAAAAAAAAAGCAAAAGAAAAACTCCGTTGACTGTGGAAAGTTCAAGGGCGCTGGCAGTGCAAGCAGGAAACTCGGAAGTTCATCCACCTTGGCTCAAAATATACCATCCAAGCCATTCTCTTCTCTGGGTTGAAAGGAAATTAGCAACCATTTCAATGGCAATGAAACCTAAATGCAACAAAATATGTTACTTTATAGCTACTTAGCATTAGGATAACATAGTTCTTGGTTAGCCCCAATATATTCTTTAAAAGCAAACACTAGATTGGAGTTTCAATTGATTGTATACTTGAGATCATCCAATCAGTTTCAGTAACAGTCCTAAGCAATAAAGTTTGAGGTATGCAAGCAACAGATTGGAGCATAGTTTACACAGGCAAAGGAATTGAATGAAAGGTAACTAAGGGGAAGCCTGTGATGGTAGGAGGAGGGAGAGGATCAGAAATGGGAATCGTTGATGGTGCAAAAGGGGGAGGTGCGTTTAGATTATGAACTGGTGTAGGATGGTCCTCATTCAGATTTTCCAGGGAGGCAAAAGGGTAGTGGTTGAGATATTCGGGGAAGCAAAGGAACAAGAGGCTTCGGAACAAGCGGACAAGAGTTGGAGGAGCCATGGCTGGACTTCTATCAGATAGATTTAAGAAAGGGTTGTGCCAGTTATGGTGCAAGTAACGTGATGAAATGAAAAATCAAGGCATGCTATGTGCCAATTCAATGCATGCATACCTTGGAGATGGATATCTCAAAACCACATAAAATGTCATAACAGATGAGCATTCCTCGCACTATTATACTTACATCGGCCAAAATTTTGAAAATTGTTGGCTAACATACAATGGATATTTTCTGCTGATCTTCTTCCGCTTTGGGACTCCAATACCGGAAGTAAATGAACTGGAGTAATATCTGAGTAAGTTAAGGTTCTACATAAAATGGAAAAACAGACCACCATTGGTCTGTCTCTTTAGGGATCCAAAAACTTTCTTGCTTTTCAGTATAATTTGGCAGATGAATCATATGAATCTTTGATTAGGATACGAAAGAATCAAGCAGCACACAGCCTCCTGCATCTACAAGCCAGGGCAAATTTGGTCTGATTTTTGACCATTCCAAGCTGTTGACGAGTATACTGCCCAATGTTTTTGGAGAAAAGAGATGAAAATTAGAGATGTATATGGATATGTTATTAGTGAAAGCAGACATTCTTGTAAGTTGGAAGAAACATAAATTTATATTTAAGTTGAAAAAGGCAATGATCGAAGTAACGGAAGAATGAAAAACACCTTGCTACATAGGTGGCATTTCCAACCAAAGCAAAGACGAACATGAATGGATTGAGGCCCTGTAAATTGTAGAGAAAAATTGCACGTAGAGTTCACATAATTAAAAGTGATCTATATGCAATCAAATCCATTAAAAGAGTTGGGAAGTGAAGCAGGAAACCATAGGAGTGGGGAAGGGGACTGTTGTTGGTTTACATAAAATCCCAGTAGCCAATATGACAATCATATATTATATGTGTACAGTGATCATATGTCATACAAGTCAGCATCCTTACCTCGACATTGCCTCTCCGGATCTACAAAAATTTGATGAAGCAGTTGAAGTCAGTTGCAGCAATTTGCAAAGAATAGCATAATACTAGTTAACTTTAATCACTCCTATCCTAATCCTAATGCCTAAAGCCATCTTAGTGAGATAATCTTACATTCAAGCATATTTGGGGAAGTCGTCCACCCATGTAGATAGCTGCCATTGCCCAACCAAAGAAGGTCCCAGGCCCGTTGCTTGTTTCAATGTTGTTTTTTGATGAAAGTCCTCCACTTACCTGAATTCCCATTAGCACTTAATTATTTGTGCTTATCATAAGGTAAACAAGAAACATGAAACAAGATTGTAAATTTCTATAGAAATCTTAAAGAAGTCTGAATAAGCCAAATACTATAAGCAATAACTGCCAATGAATTAACTCAAGGTTCAATGTGAAGTACATAAGTATCAAGTGATATATTAGCCATGACAAATTCACTTTCCAAGTAAGAGGACACCTATAGACAAAAGTGAAAAGATTACAGCTTGTGCCATAATTCATTAGCAATATATAAAGGAAACTCGACCTCAGTTACCTGCAAAATTTTCCTTCCAACTTGTATAACAAATCCTTGAGTGGTACCTCCGAACACCTTATCAGGCCTCTTATTTTCTGCTTGATTAAGATTGAAAGTTCCGAGAAATGAAAATGCTGATACCTGAATTGTAAGATATAAAAGATTCCATGTTTTAGTGAATTAGCATAATGATCTAAACCAGAATGCTGGCCCAGAAATCTAACTCTGGGCATAATATATGTGGCTTACCACACATAGGGTGGTTCTTATGCTCATATTTGGTTCAGATTGAGCAGAAACATCCGGATCAAGTAAGGGCTCCTCAACGGAATTTCTTTTGGGAAATGATCTAGGAGATATTCTTTGTGCTAAAAGGGCTCCTGCTGTGGGGGTGTGACTACTGGAAAGAGATCTAGCTGACCTGAAGATGTTGATAACAACAAAAATTGGTAAGGGAAAACTAAATGAATAGTCAAAATAAATTATGATGGGATCTCTGTAAGATAGCATTATCGTTTATCTTAATAGATTTAAATGTTAAGACAGCAAATGACACGAGCATACTGATTGATTTCATGCATCACAAACAAGAATTTAATAACAGAAGAATAGAAATGAATGGTTACAGTGTAAGGAATCAGAGATATCTATACTTGAGGCTGTTTACAATGTAAAAGTCAACTTGGAAGAATAAAAAAAAAGTTTCATTAATTAATCCCTACTTTTCAATGATGAAATAGTTGAATGGTTTAAGCTTCTAGGTCTCACCTAAGCTTCTAACAGAATCCCCAACACAGGAAAAGGGGTCTAGATTTTCTCTTATCATGATTGGCACTAGTAAGTTCATTCATAAACTATACACTGAATTACACTCATAACTAGAAAGTTCATTCATAAACTATACACTGAATTACACTCATACTTATCTTAATTCAGGACTCTAGGTCAGCTAAACATATTAGAGGGTATTAGCAACTTGAGAATAGAAAGCTTACATGTAGTATAATTCCCTTCCTGGGGAACAGCGGTGATGGACTGCTGGAAGAGGTATAGGTGAACTTAAAACATTTTTTCTGTCAACAGTGTTGGATCCATGTTTCTGTTTATCAGCCTGATTGAATTGTTTTACTGCAGCATCATTGTTCACCCGCCTACCTTTTTCTGCCACTTCAGTCTGAAGTCCAATTACAATTATTAAACGTATTCCACATGAAGACACTCAACAGAAATCTAATCAGCAAACCTTTGCCCTTGCTTACAATTGACATTTGACAAAGACGGCATCTCCAACCCCCACCTCAAAATTGGAAGTGTTACTATTGCTTTTCCCATAGTATTTTTCACTCAATTTTAAACAAAAATCATTGGTTCCTCTAGGTTCTAATGTTCCAGAGAACAGGAACTTAAAACATCTTATTTTCAGAAGGTAATTGAAGACCTATGATCCACCCTGGATCACATGAAACGCTTCTTTCTAGCTATTGTGAGAATTCCATAAAATGATTAACCACCAATGGCATGAAACAGTCAATAATAGGAATTGTTACCTTGTAGCTTTTTCTACTCCAACTTAATCGATGATATATGTAGCCATAGTACACGGTCTGCCCACTAAGAATTAGGGTTGTAAGGGTGTATAACTGCGTGACAAGATAAGACAAAATTGAACTAAGGAAATTGGAATTAATCAGAACTGATTGAGCTTTAATAGACTAACTCACCATTGCCATGTAGTATTGCGTTGGAAGCTGCAGAATAATACCAAACGTTAGCCATACCCTTGAATGAAATTCAATGTGAAAGATCAGAACGCATATTATTTTAAATAAGACCTAAAGTAGGGTAACTTCATGTTATAGTCCGTACAGACCACAATTCTCGAGACTTGAGAAAATAATAATTCAACGTCAGTTACTGCAAGCTCGAAAGGAAGAGGATTTGATCTATGTTTATGTTACAAAGAGGAAAATATGGAGCTTTTAAACATGCAGATAGCAATAGCCAGTTCGTCATTCAGATCAAATCGAGAGACGAGTGCAGATTGCAGATGAAACTAAAGCAATCTGAACTTCTAACGGTAGTGTGAGTGCACATCTACTAGAAGGAACGCGCACAATAAGTATGCTCATGTTTGTGCAAGAATATGGTTAAAATCATCAAACATATACAGAACAATTGGCTGAGAAGTCCCACGAACAATCAATACAGGCTAACGCAACAACACAGACATGTGAAAGCACCCACTTACAGTAGCTGGTTCCAGCATGCAACCAAAAACGTTAAAAAGGTCCCTGTAAAAGACACCAAACCAAGTAAACAAAGTTAAAAAGGAATAACATGCACATACAAAAAGACACGAAAAGGGTAGAAGCAGATCCTGAACCTGAAACACTACAAAAACAAGAATATAACAACGAAACAAAAAACCAAGAAAGTTACAATCTTTAAAGAAAAGAAAACACACCCAATAATCCATGTGGCCAAGAAAGCAATAGAAAGACCATGGGCAGATTTCTCCTTGTAGTTAGTGATAATCTGCGGTATCTCTGCGATTCCCCAACTGCAAACACTAACCAAACCCAAGGACAGCGAAACCCCATCTCTAAAACTGCAAAGGCAATACTCCATGTACACTCTAGCCCATTCCGAGCAGTTGTGGCTGCTGGGGCACTGCCGCTTTGCGCTTCCAAAGGCTACCATTGCGTCACCTCAGAGAGATAGAGAGACAATGACACATAATTCACGTCGTCCGCTATATAGCAAGAGCTGTAAAAGGGACGTAGTCACATATCTCACGTCATACTCAAAAGTGATTTGTTTCTTTTTTTTTCCTAATTTTTTGCTTACATATGTTAAATGATATAATAATTAATTATATAAAATTATTAAATAAAATATAGAATCTTAACTATAAAAAAATCAATAACATTAATCTTATTTAAGTTTTACACAAAATTTAACTTTTAATAAGTAAATAATTTTAAGCAATAGGTGAATTTATGGGATTAATATTAATTATTATACCACTTTTGATCCTAATCTTATAGTATTAATATTAATTATTATACCATTTTGATCCTAATCTTATGATTTCATTCAATAAATAAAATCATCTTTATTAATTTAAATTCTTTCTTACAATTTAAAAGAATAATAATTGTACCAAACCTTCTGGCATTTTACAAAAAGGCCACACTTTATAGAAAGGTTATTTCCCTTACTCAAATATGTAACATTTTGATTACAAAGAAGTAGCTTTACTAATTGCTCCAAAACTTACCCTCATTGCATAATTAACAACTTTCATTAGTTTCATTTTTTTACTTTGGTGTGCACCAAAAAAGGTAGTGTTCTTTCTATATCTTGTATATGACAATACTCCATATGAAATAGGTAACAAAAGCACAATCAATACATACATATTGCAAAACATGACAACTCTTTTTAAAGTGTTGGTGAAACCTTGTCCTCTGATGGCGATTGGAGAGCTTTTAGCTACAGTTGTTATATATGGATTCCTGACTGCATAAGTCCGTAAGAGTGGAAAAACATAACAAAATGAATGGGGGATATACAAAGAGGAATAGAGGATGTTGAGAATGCATGTGGATCTGTTCTTGTTTCTCCCAGGTTTGTACCTTCACTGTCTCTGTGAAGACCACAGAATTGCTGAAGACCAAGTGAGAAAAACACCCATAAGATCTACATATACACCCACGTGGAAACGTAACATGATATATGCGATCCACCGCCTTGATGATTCGGATAATCTAGCAAACGAGATGAAGAATCGAGGACAACGGACATGGTTTTGGTATTACATTACTCCATTGTCTGCACAGTTGGAGCAGTGACCTCCACCAATGTAAGAGCAGAATGATTCAGGTCCCCAGACCTCTCGCGAATTTCCCTGTATTCTTGACAATTTGCACACAAATGACAGAAGAAGTGAGTGACCAGGTCACCACACGGAGCTTCCTGCATACATCAACCAAAATTGTTGATCAGCTAGCTTCTTTCATCTACTTATCAACAGGCTTCAATGATAGCAAGTATACACCGGCGAAAGCTACCACTGACTACATTTTCAAAATTCAGCTGTACCTCAGGGGAGTGTGCATGCACAACAGACAAAATTAACTTCCTGTACTCGGTTGATGTCTTGCATTACTATATTAGTAAGGTTATAGTTATTCTACAGATTGAAGATAAATCTCAATACTATCTAGGGAATAAAGGATACTGCATATGAAGTTGTAACATATAAACAAGCCACACCTGTAGATTATACTTCTCCCGCAGTGCCTTGCGGTAATTGCAAGCATAACAAGCAACAAAGCATCCAGGTAAGCCCAGCAAAAGTCCATCAGTCATGCAGCAACAGAGAGTATTGATAAGAGCCCATAATATGAAATGCATCGTGCATGATCCTAACAAAGTTCCAGAACCCAACGACTCTGCGTTCTTCCCAAACAGATAGCAAGGGCAAAAGAGACCGATGCAGCCTGTACATTAAAAGTTCACTTCAGCAAATAGGAAACTACTAACTAATCTAAAAATGTCCCATGAAGCTAATACGTTGATGCCACAGTAAAATAAATGGTATCAACTTATACAAACTCAGAAAATATCAAAATCATCGTTGCTTGAATAAGTTGATTTGATGGAAACAATTACAGAAAAAGGTCATACATGCAGGCAACTACTTGTATAGCTTGCAGTGTTAGGTAAAACTAACAACTAGTGTCACTTAAAATCCTAATTTAGATAATTTGGATTTTATTGTAGATGGTAGCTTTAACGGCTTTCAGTTGATCGGGACAAGATTCGTAACACCATTTCAATGATTTTATACTGCAAGAAATCCTTAGCCTAGAAGTCCCATAAACAGCCATAACAAGACGAGGAGTGGATTTTAACTTGTGTTCTATTCGTTAGGCAACCCAATACAACTTTCCTCTCATAAAAAAAGTTCACAAGATAGAAAGCAGCATACAGCTCTGAATGTCATCACAGCAAGCACAGATTCCGGATGACCACGGGACTACTCTGTCACTTTCACCGGGGACAACAGAGTGGTTGTCATTGCGGGGAGAAATCTCTACTTCAATATCTGATTGTCCCAGGGGAACATAAGTAGGTGGCACATAACTGCTACTGTTTTTCATCTTTCTTTTCTCTAGAGAAACATTTATGTGATTCAAATCAACAGCCTCTTAGCTTAAGCACCAAAAGAAAATGTCACAAAGAAACAAATGAGAACAGGTAGATCTGCATTGCTGTGAAACAACAAAAATGACAAACCTCAAGAATCTTGAAACCAAAATCATAGAAATTCAACTTCAATGACATGTAAACTAAAACTCATTCCGCACAATGATTAATAAAACCAAATAAAGTAAATCGTAACCAATATCTACTCTATGCATACAACAGATTCTACCCTTTTAATATTACTACTTTAAGTGTTCCAAAGTGAAAAACAAAACATTTTTAACTAAAGTTTTCAGTTCCATTAACGAAACTATTATCAAACGTGCAAAGCAGAAATATGTAGCACTCCAAAAGTTTAAGAGTTTAACTCTTCATGTCTATTCTCAACACATACACTAGCGAAATTAGGCATCATTGTAGTAGATCCAATGACTGTAGCAAGAGGCCTATGTTTCACTGGGTACCACTACCATCGGATCATATGACCTAACTGCGGCCAAAAGTTTCTATGCGGCACTGGGTCAATCATCACAAGTTCAAAAGCTAGAACTTCGGATTCGGATCAACAAATTCTTATAGTCAGAGGTGTTACACAGTATAGCAGATCATGTACCAAAAAAACAAAAAAAGATTTGTACAAATGCAAACAAATTACAAAAGATTGAACCTTCTCGAAGTTACCAACAAAGAAAGATTTGAAGTTACAGAGCAAGGAAACACGCCCAAGATCGTCAGCACAACCACTAAAACACAAAGAACTTCAAGAAAAAAGGAAAAAGAAAAAGCGAGAAAGAACCGTGTAAAGGAAGATCAAAAAGAATGAAACTTTGAACACTAGAACATCAGATTACAGAAATAAATTAACAAACGAGAGCTTACCTTGAAACCCCAACTCTATCTCTGCCTCCCTCTGTTTTTCCCAAAGAACTTCAAGAAAAAAGGAAAAAGAAAAAGACAGAAAGAACCATGAAAGGAAGATCAAAAAGAATAAAACTTTGAACATTACACCATCAGATTCCACACAGAAATTATCAAATGAGAGCTTACCTTGAAACCCCAACTCTATCTCTGCCTCCCTCTGTTTTTTTTCATGAAGAGAAGCAACTAAAACCATGAAGGTTCTGTTTTAAGTAGACAATGGGCTTTCTGCTTAGTTCCTATTTCATGTATACAACATAAAGCCTCATCAAAATTGGGATGAGCCCATAAGTTGTGTACATTTAACTTCCTTTTTACATTTCATTATTTGGAAAAATTATTTAATTGAAGAAATTAATTTTTATTTTGGAAATTGTTTTAATGAGTTATAAAAATAAGGAATGAACTCTCACCAATTTATAATTAAAATTTTTCTTTTTAAAAAAGTCTAAAGATTTCTTCGAAATCTAACTAAGAATAACTCATATTATTCGCACTCAAATTTAATCGAATTTTAAGTGATTCAAAACTCAATCAAAATTGGATCTTACTGTTCTACCGACCCATAAAATAAAACCTTCTCGTAATAAGTAAAAGTCACTCTCAACTTTTACGAAGTAAAAGCAGATAACAATAACAATACGATAATAACAACAACAATAACAATAATAATAATTTAGTAAAAGTTTTGCTAACAGGCAGAGTCTAAAGAGTTTCAAAAGTACACACTCTTACTCCTAAGTGATAAAAAAATTGTTTTCGATAAATTCACATTAAATATATATAATATTAAATAATAAAATTATAATAATCAAAATAAAATAAAATAATAACATAAAAGGTGATGATTAAAAACTTAAAAAATTGATTTTTAATTTATTATCTAAAATTATCAATACTTTCACACAAACAACGTTTCTAGGTTGATTTGTATTTCCATAATAGTAATTATCTTAATTATAAGACCAAAAGGCACCAGAATTTCCTAAATGCTACTTGTAAAGTATTAATTAGTTCTGACCTAAAAGAATTACCAATTAAAAGTATATATCTATTGCATGGAAGGAAACATTAGCCATATTAGTTAATTTGGTGGGTGTGATGTGGTTTCCAAGGCAAGGCTTAACATTTTACCAAAAATTGAAAAAAGGGAAATCTGTATATTTTTAATTTATTTTGCATTTGGTAAGTTAATTGTACACTATCTTCATTGTTATTCTCTCAAACTCTTGAGATAAATTAGGTTTTGTATTAATTGGTGTTTGCAAAAAAGATAAACATCATTAAATTGTAGGTTCTATGAGAAGTAAATGAATAGTTACAAGATTAGACACTTTATAGTCTTGGAAAAAGGAAAAACAATTCTCAATTTGAAACTAATGATTAATTTATATATCATTGGAAAAGAATATGTAAATGAATAACGGTAAAATACAAGGGCCACATGCAAATATAAATATAATCTTAGAAATTTTAATTAATTAATTAATTGTCTTTTTTTTGGTTATCTCTTTGGGATTGGTGGAATTTTAATTTACAGTTTCAAATTGGGATTCCAAACATATGATTTTTTCATGTAGCAGAAACTTATTAGAAACTTTTTTCTTTTGACCATAGTTATCATGTAAAAGATAAACTTTTTATTATTTGCATTAAAGACCCCTTGCTACTTTCCATAAATTTAAAATACTATACTCATTACTTTCCATAATTATATAATATATCTCGAAAGAATGTTATAAATACGAACTCTTAATTTTATTTATCACGCAACTGTTTGAATATTGTCTTTCTTTCATTGGATTAATACGATATCATCTGTAATAATCCGTGAGTCTCTCCGATCTTCAATTGACGAGGTTTTTACAAACTCCGATTGCTGCCCTTATCA
>JANIJH010000003.1:3606856-3617226 GCA_024520975.1 Erythroxylum areolatum
ACAACACCTCCAGCAATTGAATTAACACTACTTTTGTGATCCAGCTTAACATTTTGCATTTTTAATGAAATTAAATGCAGTGGAAAAGTCACATACCGGGTTTTCTTACAAAATTGGATGCATAGCCGATAGGAAACATGCCATGAAGGAGGAAATATTTTCCATAGCTCCTCATTTGTTCTAATTCGACGCTTGATCCATGCATATCGCCTCTCAGTTTTATCCAGCTTAGCAAGCTCTAGCAACAAAGAGAAAGAACTGAAATTTCAAAGTTGAAGGTATACAGAAAATCTATGCTCTAAAATAGTAAAGAAGGCACTTTAGGTTAAAAGCTGACTAACCAGCTCCTTCAAAGATCTGCTCATATGAAGTAAGCTCCCTACTGCAAAAATTATTAACCAATTCTTCCCTCACAGATGGCTCCAAAGCATCAACAACTAAGCAAGCATCAGATAAGTGCTGCAATAAATTGATTTCTTCGGTTTCTTTCCCAGTACCTAAGCTGAAACAAAAATATTAAGAACAAGAGGAAAAGGTAGAAGAATTAAGAGCATGATAGCAAGTTCACATGTTAAACAAGTAAATCCATCAGAATATGTAGGAATTTGATTCCATGAGCTCTGGGACTATAACTCTTTAACAAACAATAGCAATTAACTTTACGAGCATGAAGGCAGATCACCATGTTCACTGGACTTAGAAATTCATGAAACTAATTTCAGAATTTCCACAATAGTAATATAGTTCATTTTTGATGGCCAATTAGCTGAACCAAGATGGAGTTTTTATTGGAGAAGGATTCCTTTTTATGTCAAGTATTTGTAAATGCTTGATTCAAAGTACATGTTTAAACAAATGTACTTCCACAACAGACTGAAGTTGACATGTCTTAAATAAAAATTATACTCAGAAAAAAGAAACCAGATAAGGATAAAAAACTAAATTAAATGTTCAACTCTGCAAGCTATTGTCACTGAACTATAAATACCTTGAAAAATCTGAAAACACATGAGACTTGAGTATTTGTTTGATATTTTTGAACTTTTCTCGGAGCTCTGTGATCTTTGGTATATCTCTATAGGCTTCAAAGTGGCTGCATAATTGGTTTACAGCCTGGAACAATCATGAACAATCATAATTTAATAAGATACAGTTAAATAAAGTACAGTGCTACAGAAAATTGTTTGAACAATCTTCTTTTCTGCGAAAACCAGGGTTTTTTAAATTAGAAAGAAAAAAGAAATATTGGAAGCAACGAAAACTCCTTTCACAAATAGATGAAAAATTGGTTCTGGAAAAACAAAAGAATGATAGAGAATCAAGCTGCCTTAGAAGTGGTTAAATCTGAAGAGATCAAATGCAGATCAATAATTAAGATATTACATGGTGATGTGTTTAAAGTGATAATCATTAATATAAATCTTATAACTACATAACTAGAGAGGTACCTCCAGCTGAGCAGCAGCCTCTTTATACTGTCGTTTAGAAGCCATTACCTGAAGTTGTTCAACAGCAGATACTGGTGTATAGCAAAAAGCATCCATGTTAGTGCAGTAACTTGAAATATGGCAAAAAGATTCGGAAACCTTTAGAGGATCAATTTTATTTAAGATGCCAAGCTTCAGGCAGTAATTGTTCTGGTGAATATTAGAAAGCAGTACAATTTAATTAATAAGTATCAATATCTTAGATGTTCCTCATCAAATAGACTAACCTAACATTGTCAGGCGATGGAGAGCAGTAATGGTAGTTGTTATATGCTTCTTTGCAAAGTCCAACTTCTTAATGTCACGGCATATTTCTTGAACCATAGTTTCACTCTGCTCTGCTTTAGTTTTTATTTCTCGAATCTTGTACATGAGCTCCTGCTTCCAATGAAACAACAGTAATAAAGAAAAGCCCTTCAGATTCAATGAACTTCTAATGAATAGAATGAACAACTGATCCTACTTTATATGTTATTTGAGATCATGGAAATAAAGAATGCACATGAACCTAATCCCATAATCCCAAGAGGCATGGAATGAAAATGAGGAACGGGAATCAGAGACCACAATTTGCATTTACTATTGCCACTAAGTCAATGAGGGCTTAGTGGAGTGCAGTATTTATGCACAAATTTTTTGCTCAAACCTGGTTCTTAGAATCATCCACAAAGATTAGTGTTCAGGAGAGATAGATGCAAGAAACTTATATACTAGTGTAGAAGAAAAATACAAATTTGAATCTTATGTATACACCTCAACAGCACGCGTAGCTGCAGCCAGATCTTCCTTGGCTTTGGTTCTGGAATCACTCTGAATCACAAAAGAGAAAAAAGAATTATCAGATACTGAAAGCATAGAACATTTTCTTTCCATGATTCTACTCCATGCAAGACAACAATCTAACCACAGATTCATAGGGAAGAGTCCCATTTTCTTTCTTAAATTTATCCCCTCGAGAACTCACGCTACAATCTCATACCCAAGTATACACAAAGAATCCTTAAAAAAAAACAGAAAATCCAAATTATGGAGGGCCATAAAGTAGATGATGCTGGAAATGTCTCCAAATAAATACCAGGAAAATAGAGCTTCAAACATCAAGACTCTCCATAGAAAGACAACCCCTAACTTGGACTAGCTAGCTTCAAAATAAACATGGAAGCACATTTAAATTCATTAGCAAATACACATGTTTATAAGAACCTAAGAAAAGGGCTGTAGTACAAAACAGGAGGGGAACATTAACCAAGATCCCACCACAAATGCACAATGGAGCACCATCCATGTCACAGTATTATCATCTTTCCAAACATTTCCCACCTAAGGAAGCAACATGATTCAAAGCTGCCTAAACAAAGGAAATATAGAACAAAAATAGCTCATTCCTTTATTCAAACTTTCAGAAAGAAGAAATATCCTATTCCTAATTTTTCATATGGAGTAGTAGGTATGTTCTCATTCTTTCTGTACTACAGAAAATAAATCCTTGCACTGTGATTCTGGACATAGTTTCCAAGTGCCCTAATTGTACAGTTTCATGGTCCATTTTTAAAAGAAAAGGGGTCATAAATTAGAAAAAAAAGAAGAGGCAAGAGTAAATATAATAACTGAACAAGGAGCAACAGGATATAGATTGCCATGGATAAGACATCAGAAAAGATCTAATAAGATGGTCATAATAACAATAATAACATGCCTCAAATGGTTATGCTAGTTTTGGCATGCTTAGATAATTAATCAATGTACCCATGCAATCGCTACTATTATAACACGAAAGATTAGAAACAAAGATCATGACCTGTTGCCGGACAGCTGCAAGTATTCCAGCATCTACACGCCGTATTTCACTATGTATTTTTTGCATTAATGGCTCAACACCAGATAAAGATGCCTCTGGATCAACCACCCATCGTAATGGCAACATGGTCACAAGCAGGAATAGGGAAAATATATTAGCCAATGAGTTACCATAACAAAGCTATTTAAACTCATCAAATTACCCACAGATCTTCTCCGAGGAAATCAAATAGTTGCACTATCACACCATCAACTGAACCCAAATTGATAGTGCTTGACAAAATGCCATATGATCTACCAAAATGACATCCGATTTATGATCTTCAACAATGGTTAGTGTTTCTATAAATTCGATAATATCTCCAATGTATCATATGTCACTTACACACTCAAATGAGTATATGCAACCCTTTGACCTTGTGTGACCTTTGACACTTTGTATCAATAAAGATAAGCTCTTATGGCAAAACCACACGAATCTAACATATTAACAATGCTCTAATTTTGTCTATGTTCGCATTGCTTTTAGTTCAACTTAGATACTAATTTTGACTTTTACCAATAATTTGGCATTTATTAGGATTAACTAATGCAAGCTACACAACTAGAGACTAAGGTGTAACATGAACAATACTTTGGACTAGATGTCAAAAAATTATGCTGTCACGAATCAATTTCAACTTGCTCTTCCTTTTGTTTAAATCTCATACTCTAGCCCATTAATCACAATTCTTTACCTCAAACCATTAACTAAATCACCAGCAATTGTGAAACCAGTAGTTCAAGCAAATCTTTCAATCGTATTTCTCGTATCCATAACACCTAGAAGGTATCAACTTAAGTGGAATCACATAACAGTTACCAGAGTTTGATTCTAATTGTGAATAGGACAAAGTAAATCCATGTTGTCAACAGCAGTAGTTTGTAGAGTCAAATCGAATCCTACCCCAGTACTGGGAAGTAATAGAATTAGAATTTGAATAGCTTCCAGAGAGAAACCTGTGGGGAACATCTGGTTGATGTAATCCAATGTGCTCGTTTTGTCCATCGTTCCTAGAAAATCAGAGTGCTGATCATTTGATGCTAATTTACCTACATATTGGATACCACAAGGAATCACTCACAGCCTAAGCACATTAGCACAAAGAAGTCATCCAGACAAACTCACAGAACAACCTCTACAATACAGTAATGATCACTCAAAGAACAAAACCAGATAAGCCAAAAAGGGTGGGTCGTTTTCCCATTTCCCATTCCCACTGCTTTTCCCCTACATGTACTTCAGGGGCATTGATCAAACAATAACAATTCATAAAGCATAAACTAACATCAACCTCAAAGACAGGAAATTTCCACTCAACTCTCAGTCTCAGATCTCCAAGGCAAAGAAAAACAACAATATAAGAAAATCCCTCAAAAGGGTAGCAAGACATACTCACGGATCATGCAAAGATCAAGTAACCAAAGCTTCAGATCAAATAGAAAGAGCTAAAGCAATACCTGGATTGAGAGGAGTAGAAGAGGTATCATCAACTCTTGCAAGTTTATCATCCAACACATTATTACTACCGTCTGCGTGCATCCTTCTTATAATCTGTAATGTTCGGATCGAAAGGGAAAACAAAAAAAAAAAGGGCTTTACGGATTTTCAGATCGAGTTGGATGATTGTGGACCGAAGACGCCAGCCAGTTCGGAAGAGAAACAAACTTTTCCGACAGTTTTATTTTTCATATTTCCTTTTCAAATTTTTTAATTAACTAGGACTTGGCCCAGCAATTTGGGTCTAATAGATGAGATAAATGGGCCGGGCCGGGCCGGGCCTACCTAACCCACTTTTTATTATATATTACATTTTATAATTTGTTTTTGTAGGAGAGTATTTTGATGTAGGGTTAATTCCATTATAATCTTTATTGTATTCATTTTAATTTTCACATTTTTAAAATTATTATTTTTGTTAATTTATTTGTTTATTTATTATAAAAATATCTTATTATTAAAATTGTTATTTTTCGATAAATTATCATTTTAAATTTAAAGACATATGAAAAATTATCAATAAAAAGTTATGTACTAATTAAACAATATTATATAAATAATAATCTTTAATACATAAAAATTGTATTAAAAGTCTCAAATTATAAGATAATCTAGCATAATTAATCCTTTGATTTGTAATTATAATGACGTAGACTATGAAAATCTTGAGTTTTATGTTTCTATTAAGTAATGTTGAGTCTCCTTTTATATAAATTCAAGGTGCACGAAAATAAGACGTGTGATTAACAAAAGAAAGGTAAAAAACTAGGACCATATCAAAATAAATCTTTAAAAATTACCATTCCATATATTTATGAGCTTTATTAAATTAGGGATGAGAAATGTAGCTTGGCTTAGTTCAACCTGACTACTGTTTGAGTTGATCGGGTCATGGATCGAGATTTTTTTAGCTCGATCAGGCCAAAAGTCAAGCTCAAATTGAAACTGTCTTAACCCGACTTGGGCTGTAGCCCGATAGGAAGGTACATATTATAAATAAAGTCAAGCAGAGCTCGTGGCCTAGGGTAGCCCCCGACTCGTCGGGCTAAAAGTCAATCAGACTGTGGAGTCGGGTTGGGTTAGGGCATACCCTATATCAAACTATAATTAGATTTGATATTATATTAAAATTTTTGTAAATCTCAATTTTATAAAAATATATGATTATAAAGAAAAGGATAAAAAGCACTAGTAACACATGCATCTATAATTGGATATTTGTTGGGTGACTTATCATTAATTTTGAGTTTATATTAGAGTTTTTATAAATTTATTTTGAAAATGGGTGATTTATATATAAAACTAGCATTATATATTAATTCAAAACCTTAAAATTAAAGGGTCGTTTCTAAATACAAATTTTTCTTAATTCTTATATTTTTTCAGTTTGAAAATTTATATACTTAACATATATATATATAGTTATTCTTGTTAAGTGTTGCAAATTTTAGTCATTAAATGCTCGATTTTAAATGTGAAAAATGGTATATAAATAATTTTTAACAATTTTATGGTTATAACTTTAAATTTTGATGTTTTAATATTTTGATTTTGAAGAATTTATGCTTTTAACATTTTTATGTTTTGGAACTTAAGGATTTTTTTAATATATTTATATTTTTGTTGTAAATAAAAAGGATAATTAATAATGAAATGAAGATTAAAAGAGAATAAGGTAGACCCCTACAAATACTCATCAATCCAAGAAAAAACACTTGGGACCATCAAGAGGGCCTTTCTGCATATTGGAAGCAACGTCTCAGAGACATTCTCTAGCACAACCATCTTGATGACCTTATTGCTGCTGTTGTTATTATTATCGTCATTGGAACAGATAACTGGGAAGAAATGCCCGTTTCTGTCAGTTTCACTTCACCCTGTAACACAAAAGCAAGAGATGTTTTAGATTCATCAATGGCTGATCGAGAATATTTCCCAGGTGCTTAAAGAACATGAAACCGTAACGATTTGGATCAGTAATGAAATCGTATTGTACATACTTGCTGCAGTCAGCGGAGCTGCTAATAGCAAAAGGAATCTGGACACCGCATTTATCAGGAAGGGTAGCTGCATTGTCAGGTTTAATCCCAGGTAACTGACTGGCAACTTGTTGCAAGCACCGGCAAGTCTGTTGCCTATCGGGGGCGGTAACGGCGGCGTTGCGTACAGCTGCAACCCCGTCGCAGCAAGGTTTCGAGATATACCCTCCATTCTGGACGTAGTTAATACATGTCACGAGTTTGGCTCCTATTGAATTGCAGTCTATAGCTGCTTTAACGTCAGGAGCAATCCCAAGTATCATCATGAACACTACAAGCATGCCAAGCAACTTCATAAAAGCCATGTCCCTGACGATCCTCTATGTCCAAATTGAAACTTTCAAGGTACGTATTTGGTGAATATAGAAGCTTATGAATTTGGAAGCTAAATGAGTTGAGAGGGCACAAGGGACGGTGGATATATAGAAGAACTATTTTATTCCATGTTATTTTTGGAGGCTTTTATCAGAGATTTCACTTTTATAATATAGTTTCTTCTATATTAGCCAGTCCTTTGGAGTAAAATCAGCCGACATTCTAGCTCCTGCTTGTGCGGGCGCTTCTTAAACTTATGTATAATCACAAATTCAATCAATGAATATATACATATATATATATATATATATATATATATATGTATGTATGGTTCTGTAATTACTTAACCAAACATCGTAAGAAGTTCTAATCATCTAACAATCGTTTCTTTTTATTGTTACAGCATTAAATATTGAGGAGCAGGTAGAAGACAGAATTCAATGTATATAGAATTAATATAAGATACAAAAATAATAAGCGTTATTGCTTATTATCTTTTATTTTTTTCCTTATGTATTGAAATTTAATCGAGTTCTTACTAATTCTCAAAGTCATATATGTACTATCACAAAATATATAATAGCTGAAGTTTGTAACATTTACATTGTGATTTTATTGTCACAATTCTATCGTAATCTTTACATTTCTTATTCTATTTTATATGATATTTTATAGAAATACTGATATGTGAAGAGCTGTAAAAAAAAAAGGATCTAAAAGTATATATGAAAATTTTTCATAATAAATTATACCGTCTAAACCTATATTTAAAAATTTTGAAAAAATTAACAATTTGTGAAAGTATTTATATTATGTTTTTAATAGAATACACAAAAAAAGATAATACAACTATAAAACTTTTAAAAACTTGTAGGGGTAATTGTTTCGTAAACTTTCCGTAAACTTTTTTAACATCAACAAAATAAAAATAAGCAAAACCGAATTAATAAAAATACCAGAGATTTGGTAACGCAGCTCGACACACCTTGTCTCCATCTGCAGGACCCTCACTTAGCTTAATAACTTTTACCGAAGTACAATAGATTTACCCAAGACTTTACTGAACCGACACCACTCAACCCTTGACACTATCTCTCAACTTCACTTCCCGTGAAAGAATTTCATAATCAATAGTACGACAGGCTCGTGCTAACCTCGACAGAGAATTTTCACACACTGTTTGATAATAAAAATAATTAAATGAACAACTCAAATGATTAAAATAACTAGAAACAAAAACGATAATACACTTGAAATAAAAAGAACAACTTCCCGATAAGTTCCGCTCCACTAAAATAGATTTGAAAGTTGTTGCAACAATAATAGGCTAATTCACATAAACATCAAAAATTCACTTCGATATGCTCAATAATGAAAGACGTTTGCAACGTCCACCCTTACTCACAAATCTCCTTCACCATGGCTCACACAACCCATCAAATGTTGTTTAACTCTATTCACCCACGTACGCCTCAACCGCCGTATCTATTTCATTGAAAAATCAACATACATGCTTCTGTTCCACACACACACAACAATTCAATTGTCGCACGTTAACTACTGCAGCAGTTTCACCACACAAAGGCCTCACGCACGAAGGACTGAAGCAGTTTCACCACACAAAGGCCTCACGCACGAAGGACTGTGTTTAGTCCGATTCATATAAATATTTAGGTCATATTTATATTTTTCGTTCATTTATTTTAGTATCATTGTGAGATTAATTACTTTATTTTTTTAATTTGTTATTTATTTTATTTTTCTTGTTTGTTTGGAAAGTATGAGTTTGACCTCAAATTAGTCCTAAGAATTTATTTACGGCACGTCCATAGAAATTGAATAATTTTGCATGCCCTAACGTGAAATTAAAAGTGGAAGCAAATACGGAGAAAAGGCATGGTGCAAGTGGATTAAATCCAAGAACAAAACGGCAGTGGAGAAGAATTAACAACTTAAAAAAACGCAGCAGCATCATGAGGAAAACGACGTAGCACAACTGGGAAGAGCCCAAAACGCAGTGAGGGAGTGACGTTTTGGAGGGTAGAAAACGTTCTGATGAGGAGGTTTTTAATTGGGAGAATAAGACACACGCCAGAGGAGAGAACGTGAAAAAGGAGTTGGGTTTATCATTGTAGAGAGGATTATTTTTGGGGAGAGGCCGCAGTAGCAGTAGAGGGATGCAAAATAGAGAAGCAAAGGACGCAGCTGCACAGGAGATTTTGACGCACGGAAGACCTGACGCTGGACTCCAAGACTGACGCACGACTTGAAGGGGCAGTAGCTGCTGCGTTTGGAGACACCTGGACGCACGCGAAGGGAAGCCGCACGTAGAGAAGACCTGGACACATGAAGACAAGACGCAGATTGGAGAAAAGAAGGAAAACACAAAGTAAAGAAATAGACCCACTCCAGACCTGATTTTTTGACGTCTATGTTCAGATTTTCCAAGTTCTTCGTTCCTTACTCTCTAATGTCTATTATCCTTGATTTGATATTTATTTTGTTGAAGATGAAGATGATCGAGTAGATTTCTTATTAGGGTTCATAGATTGGGATGTAGTTTTCAAATTTTTATATAATTTGATTTTGGATTTTGTTCAACAAAATTGATTGGTGGCTTTTGATTCTTATTTTGAGCATTATTGTACTTGTTATGTTTTAGAACTCACATAATTTGTGTTGAAATTATCGGTTGAAGAACTGAAAGGTAAAAATCTGTAGTGAAAAATCAAAAATTAAGAACTTGTAGGTTTGGACTTAGACATAGGCAAAAATCTGTGAGAGGAATTACCAACTATATAAAAATCTTAATAGATTTTAGTTAATTTCATGAGCCATGATTGTTAGGATTGATTTTAACTATGATACTTCTTTGACATTTTGATAAAGAATCATAAATAATTTAGATCTAGTTTTCTTCAAAGTCTAGGGATCAAGATTATTAAATATACCAGAAGAGAATAATTAGAAGTCGATCACGAAACTAAATTTGAAACTTGTCTTTTACATATCTGATTTATTCCTTACAATCATAAATTGCGTGATTATTTTGTTTATTTTAGGATTAGTTTTAACAATTAGTTAATTAATTAATTTCTCAATAATCAACAGTTAAGTGATCAGCCTAAATAATTAAATAGTTTTAGCCTAGTAATTGTTCAGTAACTCCTTGTGGATCGATACTCTTACTTT
>JANIJH010000003.1:3700527-3711805 GCA_024520975.1 Erythroxylum areolatum
ATATTGAAGTGCTACTTGTATGTGAATGAGATGAAATAAGTGTGCATACTTTGATTGTTAGATGCCGGACCACAGTCCGATGATAAATGTGTTCTGAATGTGCATTTGCATATGAATGGAAGTGTTTTTCTTAACTTAATATTGAATGTCGGACTAAGGTCCGATGATATGGAAATGTGATTGAACGAGATCATACAAATGTAATTGATGCATTTCATTTCATGAATGCATGAAATATAATGGCAGTTGTGACCAGAGTAGTCACCGATCAGAGCTTAAAGCTTAATGAGTGAAAAAAGAGCCTCGAGCTCAAAAGTGATTCAGATCCTCAGGCTCAACGTTTAATGAGCTCTATATGAGACAGTTATCAATGAGCCCTATATGGGACAGTATAGGCATTCGGTTACAACAATAATAATAATTGGAAAGTGAGCCTCATGTGCGTTGTATATGCATAATATGAATAATTAAAGTATATTGAGTGTGTGTGATATGAAATGATGTGAATGTGAATTATGTGTTATATGACTAGGTGAGCCACCGATGATAGTCACTCATTGAGTTCGCAAAACTCACCCAAAATTTGCAAATATTTTTCAGGATCAGAAGAATACCCCATTAGGCAAACGGGAGTATACCTTCAGCATGCAAGTAAAGGATAAAGGTCGGGATTAGTTTACATCTGCACTTGTATTTTCTTATTTTTGTATTGATTTGAGTCTTCCACAATTATTGTAACATGTATATTTGAAGATTTCTAATTGTAATAACTTTCCAAAGTGGAATGGTTTGTAATTGATTATGAAGTGTACTAATATTATGATTATAAGTGTTTTGTCTCAAAAATGGGCCCAAGTGTAAAGTGAAATTTTGATGATTTATGTAATGGTTGAAATGTTTTAATGTAAATATTTATGAAATAAAGTGTGGCCAATTTTACAATTGATTTCTGCATACGTGTGCATTACTTTGTTTTGAAAAAAAAAGAATTTGTGCCGAATGTCAACTAGTTAACTATTCTAGCAAGCCACCTTCACAGGGCACGGATTTGGATATCACCCACGATGTCGGGCTCGGGTCCTTTGAGAATGGGGTGCTACAGTCTCATATCCAAGACGCGGTGTACATCAACCTCATGAAAAAATTGGAATATGTATGTGCCCCCATTAACCTCACGAACCTGCATTCCCCTCAATGTTCGCCACACAGAAGCTATGGTATGTTGTATAACATGAAAGTTGATGGCTCTGTTAGTCAAAAATCTCCCAACAAGGCAGAGCTTTACATCTTTATTCGAATCCAGATCTTCAGTCCCATATATGAGGCCATCTTCTTGATCCCCATCCACCGAGAGATTCGCCATCGAGACAGCAACCTGATCGTCCTCCATATCCAGCCACCCAACTCACGTAAGTAAAGAGCCCTAACGAATGGGTGAGAAATTTCACTATCAACGAGAGATTAGCCAACAAAACCCAAATCAGCCTCCATATCCAGCCACCTAGATCAAGCAAGAAGAGAAACCCCAAGAAATAGGGACGAGAAACTCCTAGAGAGGAGACGAGTAAAAAGCCATGGTTGATTATGAAGCAGCTCTAAAAGGTAATACGAAGAAAGTTTGATAACTATTGTTTACATAGTAAACATATTATTTTAATACTACACCTTCTTATTGTAAGAATTTAAAATTAAACTTGACTATAGACATGAATATCATCATTTTCTTTCCTCTTTTCAATCAAAATAAAAAAAAATCTATTTTAGTTCCTAAATTTAGGTAATGAATTTCTTGTAATCCTTTTAAGGTATTATGTTTCTTAGTTAAACAAAGTCTTCAAATTGAAAGTAATTTTAATTTAATGACCATCTTAAAATCACTTAAGGACCAACTCAAAATCTTTCAACTTAGAGGAGCTTAGGAAACATTTTTTTTTGAAAAATTAAAAAGAATATTATTATAGTTAAAACTAAATTTACGTTACAACGAATTCAAAGCTTTAAGTCTACCATCGTATTGCAATATAATCGAAAAACAAAAACTTCGTAAGGGAGATAGTATGACTATCTACATAATAGACAACAACGAGAAATAGGCACCACTGAAGTTTCATCTTCATGGGAAAACTCATTCACGATTTCTGGTATTTGGGATTTTGCTTTCTCTTCTTAGTAGATTTTCTGTTTGCAGATTTGGGTTGCACACAGAAATTGCTAAGGATGTCCAGGACATGGACTACAGCTAGTGAGGTATCACAGTCGTCAGTTTGTTCTATATCCCCAGTCTCCTAATTTTCAGTTTGCCCAATAGTTAAAGCTAAAGTTAGCATGTTGACCCACTGAATCTGACAATACTCCAAATATTTTGAAATGAACTCATTCGTGCTACTATCTAGATTCTCCCCCATTTTCTTCACTGGAATTGTCTAGAGTTGTCTTTCCTTGGAAAATATGCGTGACAACTTATTCAGTCCTTACATTAGCTACTTGATTACCATTGTCTTCATTACCAGTAAATACGTCCTCAGCACCAATATGCACACCCACGACAACACTAGTAGTTTCATCCTCTACAAGAAGGCTATCTCTAACAACTTCAGATGTCCTAACATACAACTGCACACATAATTCCTCACAACCTAGAGAATTACTATATTTGTCAAACACCTTATGGCTCGAAGGTTCCTGCATAACATTACATTTTCCCAATGACTTCTTAGAATAATCAAATATCTTAAAATTCCCAACCCCCAATTGGACAATTGGATCCTCACAAGACATAAAGTTCTTGCCATCTACAAGATTAACTTTCCCATCTTTTTGCCTTGGGTCCTGCAAATTATTACTTATTATCTATCCATCCTCAATCAACAGTGAAGAACTAATAACAATCTCCACATGGGCTGACTTCTCTCTTTTTTCAACTATAAAATGCTTTTCTTTAGAATTAATCAACAAACTACCCTCCTTCTCTGATGGACCATAATGAAAAACATCAGTGACTCCCACCGACTCTTTTTCATATCTAACTTCCTTGAGTGAAGAACCTTGCCTGTGGGAACCCATTGCCTCACAGTGTTGTTCGCGTTCTAGGGATAGCTTATAGGAATTACCACTTTTTCTATCTCCCCATTCTCACCTAGCCTAAGAATCGGGAGGCTATTAGGTAGAACTGCACACTTAGGAATTTCTATACATAACTTCACATAACTTATCCTCTCCATAGAGACAGTTTGCGAATCCATGCAAACTGGCTTATCTAGGGAGCTAGCCACATAACTAAGACCCTCAACTGTCCAAAACTCCATCGGAAGGTTGTGGAAATGAACCCACATGGGAATGACCTCGAATAGGCTTAGGTCCATGTCCATTCTCGACCTCTACTTCTCCAGAAATAGCGGCTGGTCACTGAAGTGGCAAAGACCCTGTTTAACTATCTCCGACAAGTAGGAATCGTCAACAAATTTGAATAAAATAGAGCCATCTTCTCACAACATGACCTTTTGTAGCCCCCTTTTCCCCCACCTGGATTTAGCCCATGCGTTAACTGTCGGGAAGGCTGGTCTTTTACACCACAAAAAACTGACGACCTTTTGGACTAGAAGAAACCGACCACTGATGACAACCACGCTCTTGCTCTAGTCTTTAGAAGTTCAATCGGAGGAGTTAAGACCCCATCTTTTAGAACATTGTGATAGTAATGTAGAACCCCTTTTTTGTGTTATTTAGGGTTCAATTTACTCAATGACCCATTTGCCATATTTTCCCCCACATTTGTTGGGGATCTGCTAGTATGCCTCTTTGGGGAGCCTCGAAGGGCTTCTCTACTGAGGATTGGTAATTCATCTTTGGAGAGGGAGGCTTCCCCTATCTCCTTAGTTGATGGAGGAGGTCCCTCCATCAAGATGAACACCATGGAGCTACTATGGAGCTTACATAGGTAGCATTAAGATGGGTTCAGATTTGGAGGCGATGCTCTTCAGTCATGCCTCTCGCAGATCTGGGTCACGTCACAACTTTACCGAATCTGGGTCTCGTCGCAGATTTGGGTTCCCAGACTTTCTAGTTGCTTTGTTCTTTCCTAGTCACCTCTCGCTCCCAAATTCTTGCTCCCTTTACACCTCGAGTCCCTCGCAAATCTGGGTCACACCGCACGCCTCGTGCCTCTCACATATCTAAACGTTGTAAGTTTAGCCTTTATACTTATCAGACAATTTAAGAATTATCAACGAGCCTGAGATTTTTGTTAGACATTTGGCATTTTTTAGTTCCAGCATTTTTTTTACTATTTTACATTTATTTACAATATATTCTTTATGTTGTTTAAGCTACAGACTTGGCCAAGTTTAGTTGCTAAAATTTCTAGATTATGTAGATATGAGGTCCAGATTTTTCTCATGTCGTTTTTATCCACTTTTTTGAATTTGTAGTGGCTGCTAGATAGTTTGTTCTAGTATAAATTCTACAGTTTCACTGATTAAAGAAATGTTGGAATTTAAATCAATTTTTTAGTTTTCTTTTTCTTTTCTTCTATTTCAACTCAAAGTCTGTTGTGTTTTAACACTGGTTTCAGAGCTTCAGTTGATCTTTTGGAACCAAAACCTTTTTTAAACCTATAAAACAAATGACTTCCAGCAACTTGTCTTTGAACCCACCTATTACCTTCACTGGCAAAAACTATCATATTTGGTCAGTGAAGATGTAAGCTTTTTTGGAGGCATATGACCTCTGGGAAACTATCACTGAGGATAGGTCAGTAGCTCCTCTCCTAGCAAACCCTACCTTGGCTCAGATCAAATCCAATAGTGAGGAAAAGGCAAAGAAATCCAAGGCCAAGTCACTTATTCAAAATTCTATAGCAGATTATGTGTTCTATAGGATCATGGCATGTAAGACAGTAAAGTAGGCTTGGGTTAGATTGAAAGAAGAGTATCAAGGTAGCGATATAAAACGCCAAATGCAAGTGTTGAACCTAAAAAGAGAATTTGAGTCTCTAAATATACAGGAGGATGAAACAATCAGTAAGTATGCTGATCGAATATCCATAATTATTAATAACATTAGACTACTTGGTGAAGATTTTGCAGACAAAAGGATTGTGGAGAAAGTCCGTGTAACACTTCCTGAGAGGTTTGAATCACAAATTTTCCTCTGTTAAAGAGTCCAAGGACTTGAACAAAATCTCACTAGGTGAGCTTATGAGTGCTCTTCAAGCATAAGCAAAGAAGGACTTTGAGACAAGACAAGTTCACTGAAGGGGCTTTTTTTTATCCAAAGGCAACATTCTGGTAAAGGAAAGCAACAACCCAATCAGAAAAACAAGGGCAAGAATGACAACAAAAATGGTGAAGATTTAAAGCAAAAGTCTTTTCCTCCTTACAAACATTGCAAAAGGACCACACAACTAGAAAAACATTGCTGCTGGAGGGTTAATGCTGTATGTGGCAACTATAAACAGTCAGGACACGTGACCAAGGTTTGCAAATTTAAAAACAAAGCTCCAAAACTTACACAAGCACAAATGGTAGAAGCTGATGATATACAGGAGGAGAAGCTCTTTACAGTCTCATATTTTTCAGTAAAAGACTCCTCTGGTGCTTGGCTTCTTGATAGTGGTTGCATACATCACTTGTGCAATAATGCTGAGATGTTCAGTTACCTGGATGATACTTACAAATCCAAAGTAAAGGTGAGAAATGGAGAGTCTTTGGAAGTCAAAGGTAGAGGTGCAATAGCCGTCTCAACAAGTTCAGGTATCAAAATTATTCTTGATGTTATTTATATACCTAATATCAGCCAAAACGTGTTGAATGTTGGACATATGCTTGAAAAGAACTATTCAGTTTATTTTAAAGATGGAAAATGTATTATTTTTGTTTCTGTTGGAGTAAAGTTATTCAGTGTCAAGATAAACAAAAGAATCTCTATTGTTGATTAGGAGAAAGCAAATGAGCATGTCTATATGAGTACAACATCACTAGTTACAGATCTGTGGCACAAACGGCTTGGTCATTTCAACTAAAGAAGCATTGCTAAGATGAACAAGAAGGAGTTGGTGCAAAATATGCCTGCAATCTCTTGTGATAATCAAGTTTGTGAAACCTATCAACAAGGTAAGCAAACAAAATTGCCATTTCAAGCAAATCAATGGAGAGTAACCCAAAAACTTCAACTTATCCACACTGATGCGTGTGGCCAAATGACGACAGAATCTATGAGTACTAACAAATGTTTTCTTCTCTTTATTTATGACTGCAACAGAGTGAAGTTTTTAATATTTTTAAACAATTCAAAGATTTGGTAGAAAATCAATGTAATATGAAAAAGCTTTGAGGTCTGACAATGGAGGGGAATATACTTCTACCGAGTTTGTATAGTTTTGTAATATTGCAGGCATTGAATGTCAATTGACCCTGCCATACACTCCATAACAAAATGGCGTGTTCGAATAAAAGAATAGGACCATAATGGAGATGGCAAGGTGTATTTTGATCGAAAAAATAGGTGTCAAATCAATTCTAGGCGGAGGCGGTTCATTCCTCTGTCTATTTGCTAAGCAGACTACCCACAAAGGCTTTGCAAGACAAAACTTCATATGAAGCCTGGTATGGCAATAAACCATTTGTTCACCATCTCATAATTTTTGGGTGTATTTGTTACTATCAAGTGCTGGGACCTAAACGAAGTAAGCTCGATAACAAGGCTGAAAAGGGCATTTTCATAGGCTATAAGCTTCATCATCCAAAGGTTACAGAATTTTTGGTTTGAAAACTGAAAAAATTGTTTTGAGCAGAGAAGTGACATTTGACGAGGCAGCTGTATGGGATTGGAAAAATCAGAAAGTTGCCCATTCCAATCCATTTTTAAAGAAGCAACCTCAACTTGCTGAAGATGAATTGATGGATGACATACTGGTAAAGGGAACCAGAACCTTGGAAGATATTTATTAGGGGTGCAACTTGGTTATCTCTGAACCAACAAACTATGCTGATGCACAAAACTCTCAAGCATAGAGGAGAGCTATGCAAGCTAAACTTGACATGATCAATAAAAATGAAACCTGACAGCTTGTTGACAGGCCTAAATTTTGCAAAGTGATAAGAGTAAAATGGGTTTTCAAAATAAAATTCAATCCTAATGGCTCTATCTGCAAACATAAAGCTACGCTAGTGGTAAAGGGCTATGCACAACAATATGGCATTGACTATCAAGAAACATTTTCTCTGGTGGCCAGGTATGGCACAATCAAGCTTATTCTTGTTTTTGCAGCACATAATTCTTGGCAGATCCATCAACTTGATGTCAAATCATCTTTTTTAAATGGTTTGCTTGCTGAAGAAATCTATGTAGAACAGCCTGATGGTTTCTCAATTTCTGGTAAAGAAGATAAAGTCTATCTCCTCAAAAAGGCTTTGGATGGCCTAAAGCAAGCTCCGAGGGCATGGTATGAAATGATGGACAATCATCTCATTCAACTTGGTTTCAACAGAAGCCAAAGTGAACCTACTTTATATGTGAAAGTCACTGGTGGTGAGTCCTTAGTTGTTTCAATTTATGTTGATGATAGGCTTGTTACAGGAAGCAAAATTGAATTAATTCAAAAGTTCAAGGCTGAAATGGAGAAGGTTTTTGAAATGACTGATCTTGGAATTATGAAAGATTTCCTTAGCATGGAAATAATGCAGTCCAGTGATGGTATTTTTATGTGCCAGCAGAAATACATCTCTGATATTTTAAACAGGTTCAAGGTGCAAGACTGCAAACCCATGAGCACTCCAATTTCTACTGGCCTAAAGCTTGGCAAAGATGAGAATTCTGAAAAAGTTGATGATAGCATGTATAAAGGCCTCATTGGAAGCCTTTTGTACCTCACTGCAACTAGGCTGGACATCTCATTTGTTGTAAGTTTACTCTCTAAATACATACATTCACGTAGAGAAACACACTTCACAGCTGCTAAAAGAGTATTGAGGTATATTAAAGGAACCAGTGCACTTGAGATTTTCTTTCCAACATCTGTAGAAAAGACTATGAAACTAGTTGGTTATTCGGACAGTGATTGGGGTGACTACATTGATGATTCCAAAAGCACTTTTGGATTTTTATTTTCTTTGGGCATATATTATTTCAGTTGGAGTTCAAGAAAACAAGAAACAACAACTCAATCAACAGCAGAAGCATAGTATATTGTTGTTGCCTCTGCTACGAACTAGGTCATTTGGATAAGAAAGTTGCTGAAGGACTTGGGCAATGAACAAACAGAGCTACCAAGATTATGTGTGACAACAGTTCAGCAGTTTCAATCTCAAAAAGTCCAGTGTTTCATGACCGAACTAAACATATCAAGATCAAGTTTCATTTTATTAGAGAAGTTCAACAATCCAACGAAGTGTTACTTGTTCACTGTTCATCTGAGAACCAGCTAGCTGCCATTTTCACAAAGGCACTACCAAAGGAAAGGTTTGAAGATCTGAGACAAAGAATCGGTGTTTGTCACCAAAATGTCAAAGAGGAGTGTTAGACATTTGGCATTTTTCAGTTCCAACTTATTTTTTTTACTGTTTTACTTTTATTTACAATTTATTCTTTATCTTGTTTAAGCTACAGAGTTGGTCAAGTTTAGTTGCTAAAATTTCTGGATTATGTAGCTATTAGCTCCAAAATTTTCTCATGTAGCTTTTATCCACTTTTTTGAATTTGTAGTAGCTGCTAAATAAGAAAGTTTGTTCTAGTATAAATTCTGTAGTTTCAATGATTAAAAATATGTTGAAATTTAAATCAGTTTTTTAGTTTTCTTTTTCTTTTGTTCTGTTTCAACTCAAAGTCTGCCGTGTTTTAACATTACAGCAGAGAATAAAAAGGCTGAAGTTTCTTTTTTTAATATCCAACAAATTCTAAATTTGAGATTGTATATATTCGTTTATTCCTAATTTTGTCTCCTAAAATAGTATGATATTCTGCCTCTTGTCTTAACACACCCTGAGTTCTACCTATATAAGGATCGTCTATTGTACCACTCTGAACTCATCACCTCAAACTTCAAAGAGATTGCTGGAATGGCTTCTAATTCCATGAAGCTGTTTGTGATGTTGGTTTTGTGCATGGTGATCACTGAGACTGTTACTGATGTGAAAGCGGATATAAACTGCGCTTCAGTGACACACAGTCTCTTTCCATGCCTCAGCTACTTACTCACTGGAGGTTCAGTCTCAAAAGATTGCTGCAATGGAATTAAGGCCACAGCTGATAGTGCTGTGAACACTCAGGATCGCCAGAAGACTTGCGACTGCTTGAAGAACGCTGCCAATAGCACCTCTGCAATTAATCCTCAAAACGCAGCTTCCCTTCCCAATAAATGTGGTGTTCCAATTCCTTTCAATATCAGTGCCTCCACTGACTGCAGCAAGTACGTATTCTGATCATATCCTCAATCTTTTCGTTTTTTTTTTTTGATATATATATTAAAAAAGGATTCCGGACTTTCGTGCAGTACTTATCATAATCTGAATGTTGGTAGATGAGAAAACTCTTCTGCCCCTTTGTTAACCACATTTCTATATCTTGAGAACCTGAAATCAATTACAAGTCATTGATCTAAAATGTTTCTCGATCATGCTGCAGAGTGCAATAAGGTGGAGGGAACCCTCATGCAGTTTCATACATACAAACTTCCCTGACAATACAGTAATAAGTCAAGATGGTAACCCATCACAATGTCTTTGTATTGGCTCATTGTTAGAGCTAATCTTCTATGTTATGTGCCATTTTCTTCTCATGGTTCATGTAATCCCTGTATATGGGACTTTGTGCTTTACGTCAATTTACAAGTATATTTATGATTTTCAATTGATTTATGAATATCATTGTTGGACTAAGTCAATTTACAAGTATATTTATGACTTTCAATTGATTTATGAATATCATTGATGGACTAAGGTTGAAGAAGAGGAACTACTTAAATCCTTTACGTTAAGGTTTATTGTCCAAAAGTCCTAATCTAGTTATGAGGAACGACTTCACTGTAAAGCAAGTAACGATTAAGCAATCATTGATCCAATTAATGTATATAAATGCTACAATAATAAAAAGATAAAATAGGAACACAAAAATTAATACATACAGTTAAGGACATATTTTAGTTTATAATTACTATTTTTGTTGTACTTAAACTATTAACCTAAAGATACAATTTTAAGGACTCATTTTGTGTATTTAAAATAATTAACAATAAATATATGCATGGTAATAACAGTTAAAACTCGTCATTAAATATAACATGAATCCAATATCTTTCTCCTTGCAAATTGAAGAACAAAAATATTCTTCCCATTATTTCTTACCTCCAATATTTCTTACCCCCAATATTTCTTACATTCTAAGATTTTTTTTTTGAATGGAGAAAGCTGTAGCTACTATTCTTTGGATGCGCACTAACAAGCTCAATACGACAGGCTCGATCGAGAAAATATAAGTAGGAGGATTTGATGTACAGGACCTTTTGATCTCATGCCCCTCATTCCATTAACTCGACTACTCCCTAGGGGGCTTACACTCTAAGATGCTAAAACACGAAAGGCAGATATTTGATAACATTCAAATACAAAAGGAAAAAAAGATAAACATTGAGGAAACAAATAATAAATTACGCATAAGATATGTAATCTAATCTCTTAACTTTGGATATCATTAACAATTTTTTAAATAATTATGAGGATTAAAAAAAATCTCATTAATCTTTAGATATGAATGCAATAAGATATTAGCCATAACAGATATTGTCCACTAATAAAAATTAGAGAATACAAAATAAAAACAGTGGCACACTCAGCAATAATAGATATAGGTGAACTATAAGAACTTCAAGTTTAAATTAAAGACTTAACTCAGATGTATAAAATATATATGAATGGTATCTGAGTTTATGGATATTCAGTATGAACCATTTCAAGAACATGAAAATGCATCAATTTCAGAATTTTCACAGGTCCTATATCTTTATTTAAATTCACATGTACACGTTTGTTCAATTAACACATTATTTAGTTCAAAAATTAGGAAGTTTTTATGATTGTACTAAGTTTTATAATTGTAATATCTTTTTTTTTGTGTATTTTAATGAAAATATAACATAAATATTGTTACAAATTGTTAATTTCTCCAAAACTTCTTAAATACAACTTAGATGGTATAACTTATGTTGGACTCCGAACTTTCGGTGGAAATTAGAAATATTGAAATACAAATTCAATGAGTGTTTTGTATATGTATTGTGTTATAGATG
>JANIJH010000003.1:3780632-3793513 GCA_024520975.1 Erythroxylum areolatum
AGCCAATTCGATTTGACCTTGTTCGTATGCTTTGCTTCCAAGTTAGCTTTCGATTCGCTATTGATTTGTTTCGATTCACTTCGATATATGATCCGTTCGTTTCGCTTTGTGATCAATCGTTTTATTTGTTCCGTTGCTTTGATCCAATTCTCTTTCGATTCGTAATTGATTTGCTTCGATCCGTTCGTTCTGCCTCTTTGTTATTCATCTTTCGCTTTGTCTTCCGGTTGGGGGTTCCGATCTCGGGATCGGGTCCCTACACAAGTAATTTGATCACCACTGTGTTTGCCCAAGCTTGATCTAATTTTCCTTTAAATGTGTTAGATAGCTCTATCCCCAGACCAAATTATCCTTGAGTGATGACAATATCGCTTTCTATGATTTTAATATGTTCCTCTTCTGGCCATTCCATTTCCTTTCACTCCTGATCCAGGGTCGGAAGGGCAAGAAACTACTATGCTGTAGCTTAGTTGTGAGCTTTGTCCAACATGTGCAGGAGGAGGGGGGTCTTCTTCCCTCTCTTGTATACGGACCTTCTTTGCAGTATGGCCACCGTGGCTAGTAGGGTTGTGAGCATCTCCCTCTCTTTCCTATTCGTTGATATGATGAGTAAGGCTTTTGGTCCACACTTCCCATTCACACACAACCCTTCTCTCAAGAACGCCTAAATTTTGCTGCTACGTTGTCGTTGCTATTGCTTGTTTTAAGAACACCTAAATTTTGCTGCTACGTTTGTTGTTCTGTAACCTATGATGCCTTCTACTTCATTCAAGCCTTCTTAGTATGCCACTTTGAGCTGTCTTTGTGAGCTCCCATTTTGGCTTTTTGCTCTCGTTCCAAATTTAGCAAGTGATCAAAATTAAAATAAATATTTCTTACTTAGTATAATTTAAATATTAAATGAACAAAATTTTAATAAATTATGTATCTAAAACTAATATAAAATACTCATTAACAACATATTAGTTAGAAAAAAATAAAATAAGGACAATTACTACTGATACTCAAAATATTTATTAATTTCAATTAGAATTTAAATTTTAATATTCATACAAACTAAATCCAAATAAAAGAAAAATTTTTAAAGTTTTAATCTCTCGTGGAGCTATTCCTAATCCAGAACATAGGAAAATAAGCAACGATTAAAAAACTCAACTAATTTGATCGGTTCAATCTTGAAAATCTTAAATTAATTGACTTTTCGATTCACTTTTTAATTTTAATTCTATTTATTTTAATAATTCTTATTTTTAAAAACCGACAAGTTTATTAATTAATCAGTCAGTTTCGTAAATTAATCAATTTTTATAAATTAAAATAAATTAATTAATTTTTATTTAATAATCTTTTTTCAGTTAAACTTTAAATCTTTTAATAAGTAAAGATAGTCTCCTTCAATTATATTTTAAATTTTTTAATTTTATTCAATCTTTAATTAATTTTATAATAGCCTAATATCTGTTGAACCTTTCAAACTTTAAATTTCTTACTTTATCGATTTAATTTTTGGTTGTATTTTTAAAACATTAATAATAAAAGCCAACATGGATGGGAAAGGATAGTTTAAATCGTTATGTTCAGGGACAGAGCTACAATGGGGGTAGGGACGGAGCTACAATGGGGGCAAGTGAGGACACTTGCCCCACTGCCTTCAAAAATTTTCACATGAAAAAGTTATTATTTTAAATTTTAATCCCATAAAAAAATAAAATTTTGATCCTATTAAAATTTTGTCTCCATTAAAAATAAAATTTTGCCTCCATTAACATTTTACTCTCACTCAAAATTTTTTTTGAATCCGTCCTGATTATGTTACCTCAAGATCGAATGACACTCACAAAGGCAAAGCTCGATTGAGTTTACAACACTTATCCTTTGTAGATTTGAAGACTTTTAGGATTGGATTCCAACAAATTTGTTTATTTGGTAGGAAGTTCGCGTGTGGATGATATCCCTTCTCCTCTATGAAAGGTAATTAGAATTTTAATAGAGAAAAACAGAATATTCTACTAAACTAGGTACGTACAATTTAATGCAAATTCTATATTTTGGTTTTATAAATAAGTTAAATTTGTGAGATAAAAGGATTCTCTTGTCTTAAATTAATAAATTGATTACTATAAGTACTCCTTTTTAAGTACACCCCGAAGTATACAATAACTTATATTCAAGCCCCTAAAACAAAAATCTAATCATCGCTTTATTAGATAATAGATGAGGCTTAACACTACATTTTCATATTGAAATCTTGTCTTTACTCTAATTAAGCTTATACTTTACTTTTTATACACAATTCAATATATTCTATAAGTATATATTAATTTAATGTTGAAAGAATTAAATTAAAATAATTTAAAATAAACTAAATTTAATATCTAAATATTAAACTAATTTGAAACTCGATAGAAATTTTTTAAAAGTAAATTGAACATTTTTTTTATAAATCGATTTTCTTATCTTTTAAATTGTAAAATGTTTGTATTGACTAAACGTAATTGGCCTTCAACAACATAATTATCGTCTCGCATGGGTCTAAATTTCATTTTAAACATTTTAAATAATGGCATAAGTCAACCCTAAGTATCCCATTTCAATACAATTTTTTAAGTGCAGATTGATGCCAGAGTATGCAATCTGGACTAGAAGTTTCCCTTTTATCATTATTCAAGATTTGTTCAAAAGTTTTATTCCTATGCTCAAGAAATAGATGACTTAGGAGTTTTCTTAAAGTATTATCCAATGTAAGTATAACAAAGGAGCACGCATCTGTGTGTAGGTTTTGATGTTTTTTTCCTGAAAGAATAACAGAAACAATAGCGTACCAAAATTCTGAAACTCAGCCCATAGTCAAGTGGATATTCTGGCTCTTGTCCCTTCGTTTAGGTACATACAACAAAATCAATCTAACCAAGAAAAGACACGAAAGAGTAAAGTGTAGCATCAAAACCATTGAACTGGGACCAGCAATGTACTGTTTTGGATGCTAAATTTTGTTTCCAGTCACTAATCTTCTATATGTCACCGCCCTGCTTGTAAGTAATTTTCCAAGTCACTTCACTTTCCAACTTAAAACCTTCCTGACTCTCCCGTAATTTTAGTCGTGAGGATGGCTTGTGTAAAGCTGCATTGCTTGACTATATTGTGCATGGCATTGGCAGTTGCTATTGTTACTACTACAGTAAGAGCCGACTTACGAACTTGTGAAAGCGTGCTTCTCAAGTTGGAACCATGCCTCGGTTACGTTCAGGGTGTTAGCTCAGTCCCGTCTCCAAGTTGCTGCGATGGAGTTAAGACCATCATAAATGATGCTAAAACCACTGATGACAGACAAATGACATGCAAGTGCATAAAAGAAGAAGTCAACGAGTTCCCATTTCATGGTAGCATCAGCGTGAATCGCACTGTTCAACTTCCCACAATTTGTGGGATTAACATGCCATACAATGTCAGTTCCTCCACTGATTGTAAAAGGTTTGCTTCAGTCCATCATCTAAATATTATGATTAATTGATTATATCTGTATTAGCCAGCCAAAACCCTTGTAGTATCAGAATCTTATTTGTCCTTGGTTGTTTCTGCAGTATCAAATAAGGTAGATTCAGAGAACCCTTCGTCCATCAAGCAGGATTTGCAGAAAGAAACTAAATGAATGATGGAGGCGATTATTCTTAATTTGCTCTTCTGGATTTTTTGTTATGATGTTCATATTCTATTCCCGTTCTTGTTGTGTCTGTATGTTCCTTCAAAAGCTATAATGGTTCAAAGAATGAATCTTTATCTCTAACTCTCCTCAAGTTCTATGTAGGATGCTTGGTTATGTACTCATTGGTTAAAATAATGATAAGAACAAAAATAAAACCTTATGCTCTTCTTAGTTCTCTTTGCTTTTTGTTATATATGTTTCCCCTTTTATAATGACGATATTAAGTGTGGAACTTAGACACAATCTCTTCTAAATTAGAGATTATAGCTTATATGTATAGAAAATGTGTGTATCAAAATTAACAAAATTATTAAATAGTCATAACAATAATGTGTTATATCTCTCATTAGTACTCCAAAATTTGTGTTTACCTTGATTTGATCGAATAATTTAAATTTAAATACTCAAATTTAAATTTGAAGAACTCAATTTTAATTTTATTCGATAATTTAAAATGCTAAAATTTTTAATATTAGACAGTATTATTTAATAATTTTAGTAATATCATATCAATTCCAAAGTTAATTAGCATCTATATCAAATAACTGAAGTTGCAAAGGAAGGAGAAAGGTAGGAGCCATATTCTGCTAATCACCCACCAACAGTGATTGTGATAACATTATTATGTATTCATATAGCCTGAAACACCGACTCAGACACAGTAGTTACATTACAAGACTCTAAAACCCAAATTATAGAACTAAGAAAAAGAAAGTCTCTGATCAGGAGACTCGAGCAGAAATCACCACCCATTTTATTCCTCACTCGATACATAGCGGATCACGACGAAATGGCCGCTCTTCGAACTTCATTTAACACTGCAACCACACAAGCAAAGCAAAAAAGAACCAGTCAAATGTTAAGAATTACCTCAAGTATAATATTATTTTTTAACCAAGGCTTTGGAGTGAATAATCATCCTAAGACTGAGTTTAAGCATTCATAATGTTGGTGTATAAAGACGCATACGTCTTGCAGTTGGTGGTGGTGGTGATCGGGTAGGGAATGTTAACTTTGCAGATCTTGGGAAGGGCATTTGCGTTCCTGGTGTCAAGTCCCGTGATTCTGCCGGCAGCTTGTTTCAAGCACTCGCAAACTTGTTGACGGTCTGCGGTTGTCCTGGCGGAGCTTTGGACGCTAGTAACACCGCCACAGCAAGTTGCGGGGACCGTGCCACCGTTCTTCAGGAAGTTAATGCATGGAGCCAACTTGCTTGACACAGTATTGCAGGCTATGACCGCCCGCACGGTCACTGGTGCAGCCACCAGCATGCACGCTAGCACCAAGCAGACCAACTTGAGACAAGCCATGTTCCTGACCCTGGTTAAGTGATGGACGACAGAGACAGGCACTATTGACTGCAAATGAAGATGATACAAAAGTGATTGTCGCTGTATAGGCTAAGCTTGTGACGTTTATATAGAAGAGAAGGAGAATGTGAACATAGGGAAGGAGGGTTGGTTGGTTGTTGAGGCCAAATTTAATGCGAGGAAGATGGTGTTCTAGTTCATTTCTGTATGTGTTTCAACACGCTGAGTGCTCTTACGAAAGCAAAGAATAAGAGGCTTCAAGCTACGTAATATTATTTGGTTTGAGCATAGCAAAAAGACAAGATAGAGTAAGAATAGTTACTTTCATCTCCTCTGCAATTCTTTAACTGTGTAAAGAAAGATTACAAAAGAGAAATTGCATTAAATAAGGAATTTTATAAATAATAAATTATTTTTATAAATACAATTTACTTATTAATAATGATAGTCATGAAAAGCTACTAAATCATCATATTGTTGATCCTTGCATCAAAGAAATAAAATATTTACATCAATTTAAATTTTAAAATTTTTTATTATTATGTAACTGTACTAAAAATTTTGGTATGCAAATAATTAATAGACATGAATAGATATTAAATTCATAAATAATAAAATATTATTTTATATTTAATTTACTGATAATCATGATGTAATACACCTCTTGTCAGGACATACAAAAAAGGAGTATGAATAGTTTAAATAATGTGGAAAAGGAAAAATATAAAATATTATATTCTGAGGTCATTCATCAAATAACTGGTATAAGGTTGAGACTGCTAGTGTAAGAAAGTCCAGATGTGCTTATGCATGGAGAGGTCTCCAAGGTAAACACACGTATACATGGTCAAGCTATTCATTTTATTTAGGACATACTCATTTATTTCCAACCTTTCAGAATTTTCATTTAGACATACCAGTGATGTTCTTCTGGTATGCATGCATGTTAAAGCAACCCATAAAGCCAAACTTGGTCTGGTAAAAACCATGGCAACCATTAATGAGCTTATGTAGATGAAGTAGGATCAAAATTGTTGTCTACAGAAAGAATGTTAAATGTACAGCACCTATTTTGACTGTCACACCTCTCCATGACATGACAAGACATTCAATGAATATTATTACCCAGAGTTGCAATGACCAATCTTTCAATTTTCACTACCGACGGTGGAAAAAGTTGACATGGATGCTAATACCATAAGAAAACGCAGTTTAGCCTTCTTCACTGCAATTCATCTGCATGAAAGATTCCTGAGAGATGCTGATATGCAGTAAAACCAATTAGTCTACGACCTAAGTTCACCGGAGAACACTTCTTGGGCTAGGTTTTGTTAGTGCTTCGAGAAACCTGAACATCCATCTATCCAGCATTCCTGTGAGAGCACCAAAGTTATTACCATAAGGTGTCAGAAAAGATGGAAACAAATTGAGAATATGAATAGCTCGTTACTGCATACAAATGTTGGCTTGCGAATATCAGTTGAATACCAAGTGTTTAGTAATTTCATTTCATTTCATTTCATTCACCACGAAAACTGAAGCTCATGCCTTAAACTGCAACCAGGATTGATATGTATACACTGTTTCCTAGAATCGGTCCACCGATCCCATACAGAAGGATCAGCAAAAATGTGACTAAGTTTGATGTAATTATTCATCTCCTCAAAGACTAGTAATGTTTGTCTGCTGTAGGATCACCACCCTGCTGCGAACCAAATTTGCTCGAATCTACCCAACTTTTGTCAAATTCAAAGCATACCATCAGAAATTGCGAACTAACCTGTTAAAGCAAATGTGCCACCTAGAACTGCACAAAGACGAGTAATGAAATGGAGAAAACTACGTCGCTCCTCTTTGATTGTTACAGTGATGGGGGATAAATCATACAAGAAGTAAACAGCTGCATAAATAGACAATAATCAAGCAATTAGCAGCCAACCAAGGATAAAGCAGGGAAAATGATGTTGGGAGATAGTAAATCCAACCTGGCCATGACCTATCAAATTCAGTCATGGGAGTTAAGTACTCAGTGACAGAGAATTGATTTGTAGGCAAAACTTGTTTTGAGAGGTATCGGTATTCAGTTGGAACAATCTGTGAGATATAACGCGAAAATTGCGGTCATTAATGTAGGCCATATCAATCAAGGGTAACCTTCAGTCAAAACCAACAATCTTTCAGATCCTTTGAAGCAAAAATCAACTATGAATATTTACAGGGGAATTTATAATGTAAGAAACTGGAAAATTACCAAACCATCTCTGGAATTAAGCCATCCTCTGAACTGAACTACTGATATCTTTATCATCAAATATTATAGACGATAAATGGAGGCATAAATGTATCCAACTTAACAGTAAGGATTGATGAAGGTTGAAAACTTGGTATTTCTACTGCATGACGAGAAGAGAGAGACATGCTATTCAAGAAGGAAGGCATTTTAAGGTCAGGCTTTCCAGGAATGGCCATAATTCTGTTTCCTTCAAGAGTTCATAGTTGAAGAGGTTTCACTTTGGCTTAACCATAGAAAACATAGGCTTAACAAACTTATTGCATACGGAATACAAGTATCATGCCCCATGTCAAGAGGCAGGTATCATAAATATAGATCTGTTAGAAAAAAGAAAGTAATCTCAGGCTTAACCTTAATATAATATTTGAAAATTCCACTTGTTTGATGCAGAATTCGCACTGTCCCGTCGAGAGGGTTGTGAATTCCCGGATATGTTGGTCCAAAGGATAAATCATGAATAATGTGGCTTACATTTACATGTGTAGCTCCTTCAAAAATCTGTAGTACAAATTGAACAAATCATCTTAATGGACCTGATTTATAAAGTTAATGCACAAGTAATCACAACATATACCATCAAAGATTATGTCATATGGTTCAAAGGGAAAGGAGGTCAAACGCCTCCTCCTCCCTACCAGGATTTAATCTTGGTGCACTTTATACTTTCCATTATAACAGAAGAAATATGATCCATAGAAAAAAAAAAAGAAGAAGAAGAAGCTTACAACATAAACAGAAAAGTAAATAACACAATCAGAGCACTATAGTTCTGACCATTTGGGCAACGAAGATATTTAGACCATGAACTGAGATATGAAAATTCCCAGCAACCCTTTGGACATCTAGAAAACCATACACCTGCAAAAGAAATTAAGCCAACAGATATACAATGTCTTCCATCATTGTTGGATCAATAGTGAGGTTAGCATCAGACAATAACTGAAGTGTTAAAAGCTTATTACCCGGCATCCTTCTCCATTTGACAATGATTGCTTCACCTTCTTGACAAAAGTTTCAGCATCCTGATCAAAGCCATGAGTATGATGTTTGGAATCACCATCACCATGATGATCTGATCACAGTAATTGGTAAACAAAGTCTCAAACAAAACCTCTATTGCATTTTAAAAACTTAATGGACATTAAAAGTATCAAATTTCAATCATCCAAACAAAAATAGAAAAAGAAAAAATGATCAAAAATATGCAAGATAAATCCATGCCCATAAATTCATATAGAATTAATAAACTCTTAAGTGTGTAAAGACGAGGATTATAAAGAAGTTATCTATTAAATTAAATCAGAAGAAAAATGCATAATTTTTCATAAGCATACCATGTTTATGACCCTCATGCTCCTTTTCCACAAGGTCTGACAAATACTCACTGCCAATGACATGACCATGTCTGTCCAGACCAATCTGCAAAACTTTTGACCTGGTTAATTTAACACATAACCATATACTAGCTTTACATTGGCATGCAGACGGAAAAAGAAAAAATAGGAAAACCTTTTTTTTAAACAACTAGCACTAAAGATGTAAGCATTTAGTTTATGTAAAAGAGGATTAAGATGACATTAACTTCAGCTTTACTATCCCATCATACCCTCTTTGGGAAGAGAACAATATAAATAAGAACAAAAAGCTCCAGAAATCAATGTGCATGGATGGATTACAAAGGGAAACCATGCACAAACTTCATTTAATTTTTTCCATAAGACATGGATTTTTTTTTTGAAAAATAATAAAGACAAGGAAGTTGATAGAGGTTCCGGGTATAGAAAATATACTTATTACCAACAACTATGTGTATAAATATATATTTTTGTGCGCATGAGTGTAGGTAACATATAAGTTACAAAAAAATGGCTTCCCTGTGGGCATGAACAAAAAGGGAAAAAAAAAGAAGAAGAAATGGGTAACTAACATCTTCCGACATTTCAAAAGGAGCCAGCAAAGCAAATGAATAGTTTACACTGTGTAGTACTCAAAGCAATTCATCATGCAGAAGTGCTCATCTATTCTTTTAACAAGAAAGAGGAATCTTACTTTCCATATGTTTGTATCAAGATCCACTTCGTGCTTTCCCGACAGGTCAATAGCATCCACACTTAAGACTACATTTATTAATTCATAAGTGGACAAAATAAATAACTGAAAACAAATAAACAAGCACTGCATAATCATGAAAGGTGGAATGAACAAAGGATCGAAATTCAAACTTGAAGTTAGTTGAAAAGAATGGCTAACCATCACATGGTAATGATGGAAATGTCATATTTATATGAATTGGAAGAGTATCTCCTCGTTTCACGTCTACAGCCATCTAGAAAACACAAGCAACGTCAGTTCATATACATACTTTTTAGGCATAACTGATAGAATATGCTGAATTTATATATAAGCTTAGATATGCAATCACAAGACCAACAAAGCTATGGTGTATCCATATTCTGTTTACAAAGTCTGATCAAGCAAAGTAACGCTAACCAATATTATGTCATGAGAGATATAGGCATATCCAATTGTAAGGTGAACATGTATCCTGGATGGTTCTACATCAACTAGGCTTTGGACAGCATTATTAGGAAGTCAAACCCAAATGATTGAAATCATTTACCTATAACCAGTACTTTACATCTTATATAGTTATGTCATCAATTCCTAACATATAGATTCCATAGATTATGAGTTATACTTGAATCAAGCTTGTAAGAATGTTTGTGATACAGTATTTGCTTCTCAAATAGTATAATAAAAATCTGCTGCCCTAAAAGAGCAACAGAAAACATTTATTTGTTTTACAGTAGTACAATAACAATCTGCGGCCCTAAAAGAGCAGCAGAAGCCATAAATAAAATTTTACTTCCAGTTGTCACCATTTAGCTAGAAAATGAAAAGGCAAGAATTCTAAGAAAATCACAGAGCAATAACATTTCTCATTCCAACTACAGTGTTTTACAGCCTACAAGGAGTGTGTTTAATTAATAAACAATTAAATATAATAAATTTGCCAGATTGATTTCTGAAGCCTCATTTGTACCATTTTTCTTAGGATGCTAAATTCTGCAGGTTTCACTTTTCATAGCTAGTCGATCTCAATCAGAAAAGTACATAGGCAACAAAGGGATAAAGATTCAACACCAACCTGATGAACAGTGTATGTGCTAAGATAATATGTCAGCTCGTGAAAGAACAGCGTAGCCATTATCACCAGGCCAACTACGGAGACTAAAGGAAATGGGAAAAATCCAACGAAATGTTTAACAGTTAGATACGAATAAAATTGCAGTCAATATAAAAGTACTAGCTTGGAAGCTTTCAGCTAATCCAGACCTATAAACAATGCTAGTGCATGGGTTCTTCAACCTAAAGTTGAAAAGAAAAAACTTATAGCTTTAAGTTATAAAACAAAATATAAAAGAGGGAAGAGGGAAAAGAGAAAAGTTGCATTACCAAGAGCACCAGATCGTGTTTTCTGAAGCAAGTGCTCCTCTGCGCGAGGAAAAGCATCCAAGCTCTTTACTGCCTGTTTCAGTCCCATCTTTCACTTACCACACAATGAACAAACAAATTAACCACTCACCTGCAACAAAATCAAACCATCCCCAATTACAATTTCATCACCAAATGCAAAGAACATAATTAAATCCCTCAAAATCAAACCCTTTCTAATGATCTCACATCCCACCAAAAGACTGCAAGCAATTAACGCAATCACACTAGAAACGTTATGAAATAATTTATCTACCCAACTGAGGTCGATCAAAGGAATTGCATTTGACGGAAAGAACCAATCTTTTTATCTTTTTATTTTCAATAAAAAGTGAAATCATACGTAGATCAAGCAAGAGAAATTTCTACTTAGAGGAAAAAAGATGATAGATAAAGATTCGAAATACAAGGGAAGAAGAAAGTTACCGGAAAGAGCGGACGCGAGAGACGGAGGGGAGGAGGGGACAAAGTTGACGACGCCGTCGTCGTTCTTGCAGTTGTCTACGGAATGGACTTAATATAGTTCAAGTGCGGCCGTCCTCATAGCCTTAGAATGAGGACTAGTTAATAAATTAAACATACTAATATTTTAATAATTGGTTTTTCAAATAATAATTATAGTATCAATGTTTTATGAATTTAATTATAAATCTGCATATTATAGTTTTTAAAATATTAGAGTATTGTAACTTTAACTCTTCAATGTTTTATCATAATAGAAAAATTGTAAATTATTAATAACTTTATTTTTAAATATTTATTTAATATGTATAATTTAAATCATGCAATTTTGTTTGTATAAATTATATAATTTATAAATAGCATGCTAATACGTTTTCTATGTACTTTAAATTTTTTATCTTTTTAAAAATAATAACTAAAAATGTCAATGCTTTATGAATTTAATTTATAATTTTTTATATTATAAATTTTAAAATGTTTAAGGATTAAAAATAAAAATTAAGATTCAATTATTATTATGCCTAATATCACAATTTGCAATGGAAATGCTTTCCATTATACTAGTAAAAAACATAAAATAAACAATATAATGGAAATTTTTACTTTAAAATAAGAAAAAATTTAATTAATCTTTGTAAAATATTTTTTAAAACCTTCAATTCAACTGATAAATTAATTTATACTATACGTCCAGATGTTATGTTGCTAAATTAAGTGTTGTTATTTTGTCTTAAAATTTAATAAATCTGAATGACGACTTGAGTCGATAAAATCATGTGCGATCTGAATTAAAAAAAAACGAAAATTTTGTATTAAAAGCGAAGGACTTGGAACAAGGCGTACAAAATCTGTAGCTTGTAGTTGGGTAGTTGGGGATTTTAACTGTTCTCTTAATTTAGTTAAGGTGGAAAGTAATAGGAGATTTCACACAGGCATTACGCAGGAACTCCACACTTTTTGTCGCAAATGGATCTGGTTCATCTAGATTCCACTGGACGATTGCTTACTTGGTCCAATAATTGTTAAAGGCATTTTTATTATTAGAATTAATAACATTTTTCCTTAATTTCTGGATTGATTATTGGGTTTTATACATATATTTTCTGCTAAATTGTTTAGTTTACCTGAATTTGCATTTATAATTGTTCATGTTTAATTTGTAGGAAATACACTTGTTTTTATTGAAAAAGACCACAACAACAATTAATTGGAAGAAGAAGAGTCAGGATAACACGACGCAGTAGAGAGGGCTGAAACAAATCTTAAGTGGAAGCATTGAACGACAAAAAGGCATCAGGTGTTATGTTTAATTAGGAGAGGGTCACACCAACCAGTCCAAAACGCAATCAGCTAGAGGCATTTATAGGGGTTGGAACGTTAACACAAAAGAAAAGAAGCAATAAATTAGCTTTTACTTGAGAACAGGGAGCAGGAATGAGGCGTGAACAGCATGGAGGGAAACAACAATTAAGTGGAGGCACTAATTCCATGCAGAAGAGGAGCAAACTAAAGGCCCCACCACGCACATCAGTTGAGGAATTAATTAAAAGCTGGAGATGTGTACAGCTAGAGGAGATACCCACCAACGTTGAAGAAGAAGAAGACAAGGAGAAGCTCT
>JANIJH010000003.1:3815611-3826322 GCA_024520975.1 Erythroxylum areolatum
GGTCTCTTATCGTAGGATATGTACCGGAATGACCTACGGGCGTTCCGGTGGGTACTCTATGGTAAGAGGGCGCTACAAGCGGAGTTCAATGACCCAGTTTTTTGGACCACACGCCCATTATCATTCATCATCACTAGTTTAATAATACTAGACCTGGAGCCCCTTTTTAGTTCTTCAACGGCTTACTCCAAGTTGAGGGTTTTATGGACATGATTGCACAGATTTGGCGGATAGAGATACAGGGCTATAAAGGGTTTTAGTTAATGCAGAAGCTGAAGCTTGCTAAACGATCGATCAAAATATTTAGTAAGCAGCGAACCCGCAACCTCCAGGAGCTGAGCACACACTTGGCAGATCTACAGCAGTAGTGTTACATGCATAAGTACCAGGGGGCATTAAAGCTGAATGATTCCATTCTTAGACAAAAACAAGACAAAACTGGCTAAAAGAGGGCGACCAAAACATCAGTACTTTCACACAACTATACTTGCACAACGTAACATTAGCACTATTTTTGAACTAACGGATTCGGAGGGAATTATAAAAAGAGGTCAAGCAGCAGTGTTGGATCATGTTAGGGATTTTTTTGCTCAACTTATGGGTTATAATACAACGTTGAGATAGGGCGGATTTGGGGTTAGGAATGTGCTGGACTTCACTCCAAGTTAAGAAAGATTGGACTTGCTTAACGCCCCTTTCACAGCTTCGTAAGTGAAGGATACCTTGTTCTGCCTAAATAGCTCCAAACCTCCCGGTCTTGATGGGTTTTCGGCTGGGTTTTTCCAACAGATGTGTGACATTATAGGTCAGCTGGTTATGGAGGTAGTACTAGAGTTCTTCTCATTTGGAAAACTCCTGCAGGAGATAAATCATACCTACATCTCCTTAATTCCCAAGAAAAAATGACCTGATAAGATTACAGATTACAGACCGATATCGTGTTGCAATACGGTTTACAAAATCATTGCTTCCCTTTTAACGGAGCGTTTGAAAGGGGTATTGGTGAGGTGGTCAACAATGCTCAGGGGGCTTTCTCCCGTCAAGGAGTATAGGAGACAATATATTGTTGCTACAAGAACTGATGGGCGAATATCATACTGGGAAAAAGATTAACAACTGCCCCTTACAAATTGATCTTTATAAAGCTTTATTGACTGGGAATACTTGAAGGAATGCATGCTGGGAATTGGATTGCCTTCGAGGTTTTGTCATTGGATATCTCAATGCATACAAACGACCTCTCTGAGCGTTCTTATTAATGGAATTCCGACAATGCCATTTAAGACTCAAAGAGGGATAAGGCAAGGGCCCCCCCTTTCTCCTTACTTATTCACACTGGCGATGGAGGGATTATCAAGTTTACTAACCAAATTGGTGCGATACAATGGGCTATTTCAGTACCATTACCAATGCAAAGAATTGAAACAGTCTCATCTTATGTATGCGGATGACGTGATACTTCTGTGCAAGGCTGAGCTGTAAATGTTAGTGATGATGATGAACTTGATGAACACTTTTTCTCACTGGTCGGAATTGCAAATGAACATTCAGAAGAGTGCCATTTATATTTCCTCAGATGTGAGAAATCGGGAAGAGCTTAGTAATCTGGTCGGGTTATCTCTTCAAGGCATCCCGTTCAGGTATTTGGTGTTCCAATCACCTCAGGTAAGCCTCGGTTTTCTAACTTCATGCCTTTGCTGGAAAATTTAAAGCGTCGAATCAATGCGTGGCAGAATCGAATTCTCTCCTTTGCACCCAGAGTTAGCCTTATTGTAATGTCTTGAATAGCATAAGTGTACACTGGACAACTCACGTCGTAATTTCGAAGAAAGTGATTAAACAAATGGAGTGGATTATCAAAGCATTTTTATGGACTGGTAATCATGAAAAGTGTAAGGGTGTGAAAGTTAAGTGGAGTGAGATTGTCATCTCAAAGAAGCATGGGGGATTGAGCATAATTTCATTCAACTTATTGCAAAGATGTCTGCTTATGAAGAGAATTTGGCGTTTATTTGTGGATAAAGAGGCGATGTGGGTTAAATGGGCGCAAGTTTACCGCCTTAATAGGCAAAGTTTCTGGAATCTTCAATTGAGGCACAATTACTCCCAGATTTTTAAAAGTCTCTTGCAGTTGAGGGAATTGGTTTATCCTGCAATTAGGAATAGAACTGGGAGTGGTGAGGAAACATTTTTCTGGTTTGATAATTGGCATGTGAGAAGTCCTCTCTGGATACAAAATGAAATAATGGGGGTCAGGAATCGAATTCCCAAGGCAGCCTCACTTGCTTGGGTTGTAGGAAAGGGAGATCACCTATTTAGGAGCAGATTCGGACATAATATTGTTAGCTGCTTGAACGGAACAATACTGAGCAATAGTCCAGACAAGATGATTTGGGCAGCAACCCAAAATAGCATTTTCACAACCTCTTCAGCACACGGCATTGGGATGGAGCTGAGGTAGTAGGTACCTTGGGCTGAATTGGTTTGGAAACAGGTATTATGCCCTAAATTTGCTTTCTTCTTGTAGCTAGCTATTAAAAATAGATTGAGAACTAAGGATAGGTGGTTTGGTACATTCGATCCTATTTGTGTGTTGTGTAAGCTAGTAAATGAAAGTAGGAACCGCTTGTTTTTTGAATGTGAGTATTCCAAAGTGGTGTGGAGTCGAATATTGCATTTGATAGGTACTCTAAATTCTGTATACGATTGGAATGATGTGCTGGAAGAGGTTATACACAAAACCAAACAAGGGAGGCTGGACGGTTTCATTATTAAGGCCTCGTTTCAGATGGTACTTTATCACATATGGAGGGAGAGGAACAGATGGCTTTACAAGCAAGTTGAACGAAGTAAATATGAGTTTGCAGACTGCATAGTTAATTTGATAAGAGAGGCTCCATTGTAAATGAGAAACAGGATTCTATGCAACTAGCAATGAGGAGGCGTTGGTTTCTGTAGTTGTAAGTGGTTTGTTTTTAATGCGCAAATGGGAAAGTAATGGTTGTTCTCTCCCCTTTATTTCCTTTGTAGGTTGTATTGTATTGTACATTATAGACTTTACCGTTTTTGGTAATATAATTTCTTAAAATTTCAAAAAAAATAATTTGAAAATAATTAAAAAATATTATCCTTATTTATCGAAAAATTTAAATTTAATTGAAAAAGGAAACTATTAAATAAAAGTTAATCAGTTTATTTTAGTTTATAAAAAGTGATTAATTTATGAAAACTAGTCGATTAATTAATAAATTGATCGGTTTTTAATAATAAACATTATTAAACTAAATCAAACTAAAAAGTTAAAAACTAAACTGAAAAATTAACCGGTTCAAAATTTTTAATATTAAATGATTCAATTTTTAAAATATTGGATACTAGCTAGAGATAATAATCAAAATTCAGGGATGACAATGAGTTGAGTCCAATCGGGCTTGAGGAGGCCCAATCTATCCCAGGCTGAATTATTTTTTAAAAAAAAGCAAAACGAACCTAGGCCTAACTTTGATGATATCCCCATCAAAAAAAGATCAGACGGTGGCAATCTTGATTTTAAACTAAATGATCACCCTAGTGGAGAGCCTTTCCTTCATGAAGGCTATGTTTTGTGCCAGCTCTAGTCGAATTCAGGACAGGCCCCTTTCTAACACAAAGAAAAGGAATTGATCAGGCTGAACCGGCCGGATCTTTTTGCCATCCCTAACCAAAATGTTTGACTACACAAGATTATCCTTATCAGTTACACAAATATACTTATCATTAAGAAAAGTTTATCTGTATTATCTCTCCTCAAGTTTTCAAAAAGTAACTTGCTTCTTATCTGTGGAAACCTGGCATGGAGGCTTTGTCAGGATGTCTACTAGCTGAGATGAAAGATAGCAAGCATGAAGCATTTCTTTGGCCACCATGTCTCTTACATAATGGAAGTTAATTTTCAAGTGTTTCGATCGTGTATCTAAACTTGGCGTGTTTGTCAATTATGTGGCAGAAACATTGTCAGATGAATCATTAAGTTATCATAATTATCATTCCATTCAATTTGTTCCATAGCATAGTTTATTTTATTTCTATATAACATCAATCATTAAGTTACACTATATTAACTTCTCATCAAATTTAACCTAAATGATGCAAGTAATTTTACTTTTATGTCTTCTTCAGATCCCGAGCTAGTGATTTTATTACCTGAAAGGCTGAGATACATTCATATTAGGAGCTTTGAATTTGTTAATAGAACCCAGTTTTTTTGTTTTTTAATGAATGGAACCCAGTTTTACGATAGCTGTAAAGGAACCATCGGTTTTTGTTATTTTTATTTTCGTTACTTGCACCGGAAAAGGAGGTTTTTCTTTTATTAAAAATGGTGTGACAACCCTTTTTCGGCTGCTTTTTGTTACGATATAGTTTTCCTTTTATTTTTCTTGACTTGTTGACCATCTGAATACACCGGAATACACTTTTTTTTTATTCTGTTATCAAAAGGTTTCATCAAATATATGATATACAATACACTTTGGTCAAATTTGTTTCAATTAATTAATTATATCTAACTTAAAATTTTAATATTTATAATAGAAACAAAACAAAAAATTATTCCAATGGGCAGCCACGAGTTGACAGACACATAGAATTGATAAAATATTTTCAAAATTTTAAAAAAACTTATTTCATAAATAATCTTTTAAATATCAAATATTCAATTCTAAATAATAACATTAGTTTTAATAATTAAAATAAATATTAATAAATAAATATCAGTTTATAAATAAAAATTTACAATTTTTATTTAATCATTTATTTTAATAAATATGATTAAAATTTATTAATAGTTACTAATAAATATTTCATAATTCTTTTTCTGATTTTTGTATTTATTTAAATATTTTATCACTTATTGTTAATTTATATCATGTTCTATAATACTATATTTTCTATTGCATTATCTAGTTGTATATTTTTATTTTTACATATTTATTTATTTTATGTGTGTCTATTAGAAACAATATGAGAGCCAAGAGTAAGACTACAGGAATTCCCCAAACATGACGTTTCAACGATTCTCATTGTTGTAATAAATATTTTATAAGACATCAAAATAAAAATTAATTAACTTATTCATAAAATAAATCAATATTTAAATTTTATTTAATTTTATTTAATATCAATAATAAAATTGTAATTGTATTAATATTAATAACCAACTAAACATAATTTTATTTTAATTGAAAATAATATAATTGAAAATCTATAATAATAAAACAAAAATGGAACCGAACTTCTTTTAAAAATATTAAATTAACATATGATCGCATATAAGTTAGTTCGTGATTTTTATGTTTAATTCAATGGAGCATCTAAATTCTAAATTTCATAATATGAGAAGTTATAACTTTCTTTTAATGTTCAATTAAATTCTTAAGCTATTATAATTTTAAGTGAGTTTTTACGGTGGCAATGAATGATTCTTAATGACATAACGAGTGATGTAAGACTTGACAATATAATACACCAACATGTTCGATGAAAAAAGATGAACGTGACAGCACATATCTTAATTATTTGTTTTGTCTCATGGCACCTAACACGTGAAATTGCAAGTGCCATTTTTTAAGTTCACATACGATCTGCTCAATTTTATCCGACATTATTTAATGCTCAAACGATATTATTTTAGACATCAGAGAAGGTTGGATAATATATAATTAGACAGAGTATCCCATCCATATTTTTCGTGATACCTTCGAATTTTAACAGAAAGTTCAGATACTAATATGTTTTTTTTAATCCCAATAGGATATGCGAGATGGGGTTCCATATTCCATACTCAGACTTGATTAAGGAAAAAAAGAAGTGTAAGGTTAAAATGTTACAGTTTAACTTTCTTAAACTTTCTTTAATTAGAAAATGTTTTAATTCAAGGAATCTACAAATAAAAATTTGGTAATTACATAGTAGTATTTTATCGAAGTTCATAACTGAGTTACTTGGAAATTCCGAGAAACAGAAGTCGCTAATATGCATTTAAAGGGTAGTTAAGATGGTGGCGGAAGAGGTCTAACTTCTAAGGTAACAGATCTAAGTTGCAGATGAAAAAACTCTCTGAAATTCTTTTCAAAGTTCTTAAGATTACATATGAGCAAAATTTTCTAAAGTTATTTCAAAATTTTCGCGAATATTAGTGTCAAAAATAAAAATATATAATTTTTAATATTATTTAAATCGCACTTTTTCCCCCCCTCATAAGGAACTCGCACTAGACGCTATCTGAAGAAACCTTATGTATCAATTCGACCACCCCTAAACATGATAATTGACTACCCCATGTGAATTGCTGAAAAGGTAATTGATTAACATTTCAACACGTATCTATTCTTGACTCTATCCGCTGGAGAAATGTCTTGAGTTTACTATTGTAACCTTGAAGAGAAAAGATTAATTTCGCATTAGGGGCTAAATTATAGTATCTATAATACTACGACTATAATTGCAGTTGAAGATTATATTTTAAAACACAAATTAAACGTAAAATATATATATAGTTCATTATGTATAATTACGAAAAATCATACTTAATTTTAATTTCTTCAAATTTCACTTAAAGTTATCTAAATTTATTCAAAGTTTGAATCGTTAGAATTTTTTCTTTGTTTTCAAATTATGTATCGATTTGATTTCTGAGAGTAATTAAAGAGATCATTCAATCATTCATTCCTTTTATTTTTCCACATCAGTTCAGCCTACGATGGGCTTTCTCCACCGAATTCTAAAGGTAGTAGACATTTGCTATAGAAAAAAACCACTTGTACATATATAGTAGTATTATAACAATTTTTCGTACGTGCTTCTAATACTCTTTAGTTTGCAGGAATAGCCGATTAGGATAGCACATTGAAAAAGCCAAGTTGTTTCTCCGCGCCGCTGTTTCACAGCCCCAAAAATCAACAGGGTGATCTAATGATGTAGCCAAGGTTCTCACTATCTACTAGTCTACGTACTAGAAGCTAAGCAAAACACTGTCAAGGCATAGTTTAGCAATGATGCATTTAGATAAAAGAAATCAGTTTTGTATTACCGTAAACAAAGGATGCTTCCAATTCTAAGCTGTTACCGTAATTGTAGTCACCTACTGTATGATATGTCACCACAATTCATTTTACAACTTTCAGTTTATATATAACACGTAAATTAGGTAAAACTTTTCTGAAATGAAATGGCAATTTATCACTTTATTCTTCAAAATTGTTTGGCATAAACCTGTGCGGTTTAGTATGATTTTCCAATTTATAAGAGTATCGCTTAACATCTCTATTTATTTTTCCAGTTTCTTGATTTATTTTGAAAATGCGTACTTCATCTTTTAAAGCAGGAAGTGCCGGTCTTGCAGTTTTCAACTTATAAGCGTATAGGGTTATCATAATATCACAAATATTTGCTCTCTTTTTTTTTTCGATATGTTGCCCAATTGTCTGCCTCTTCTAAGATAAGACTAGAATATGTGCTTGGCAACAAACTTAAGGCGCCATGTTTGAATAAACTAAAAGAAAGAAAAAAAAGTTTGTTAGCAGGACTGATTCGTGAATATACTAATTATTAATATCATAAATAATAGAATATTATTTTTATAAACTAAAATTTTATTTAATAAAAGGAAACTTCGATCATGGCAATTCGGTTTTGGTTTTCGGTGACATAATAAGTATGACTAAATTATTTTTATTTTTGGACTCAGCTAAGAGTTATGCCTTATAAGAGTTACGTGACGTCGTAATAATTGGGATTTGCATGCGGCTGCCAGGGTTTGTCAAACTTAAATTCTCAAACGGAAACAGAAGAATATCTCGATAACGATCGAACATCCTTCTACTTTCATAAGCTATAACTAGCCAAACCAAGTACAAGGTCTACCAACACAAGCATAGATAACGCTCAGACATTTGGGAGAGCATAACACTATCAAGAATGATAGCTCTTATTTAAGTATACATCTTATGCATCTTAACCAAGCCAGGCATATATGGGATAATGACTCAGTTAGCCGTTGGAGGCTTGTGGGGAGGTTTGTGTGGAGGCTTATACGGTGGTCGATAAGGGGCCGTCGGAGGCTTGTGGGGAGGTTTGTGTGGAGGTTTATACGGTGGTCGATGAGGGGGTTTATGGCCATGGGGTGGTTTGTGGTAACCTGGAGGTCCACGGTAGCCTTCCAAGTCCTCTTCCAGGAGGTGGCGATCATGAGGGGGCTCAAGTTCTGGAGGAGGCCTCTCTTCCTTGCCCCTTGGAGGTCCACGGTAACCTTCTAAGTCCTCTGCCAAAAGGTGGCGATCATGAGGAGGCTTATGTTTTGGTGGAGGCTTCTTGCCCCTTGGAGGTCGACGGTAACCTTCTAAGTCCTCTGCCAAAAGGTGGCGATCATGAGGAGGCCTATGTTTTGGCGGAGGCTTCTTGCCCCTTGGAGGTCGACGGTAACCTTCTAAGTCCTCTGCCAAAAGGTGGCGATCATGAGGAGGTGGTTTCTCTCCTCTATGTTCAGGAGGTGGTTTCTCTCCTCTATGTTCAGGTGGTCCTCTGTGTTCTGGTGGTGGTTCCTCTCTTCTGTGTTCTGGTGGTGGTCTTATTGGGTAACCTCTACGAGGCTCTTGATCAGGATCAGCAAAAGAAAGGGAAGTGGAGAGGATCACTGTCCCAATTAGGAACAAGAAGACAAAAGTCAAGTGTTTGAGAGACATTTGTTGATTCGATTGCTATTGTTTTGGTGGTGCAAATCTTGAAGGGTCTCGACGGCTTTTTATAGAACACAAAGTGGTCTACAGTACTCGTCACCGGGGCCTTCGGCTTTCAGTACACCGGGTTCTATATTACAATGTACTTACGTCCTTTTCATTGGGTCCAATTCAGTCGAAATCTTTGACAATTTGTGCACCCCTGCTGCGTACAGACGACAATAATCTCAGGAAAGATGCTCGAAGTTTTCTATTCAGTGCACCTCACTTTCTTTTGCATAATTTAACATTAATGTTCATATCAAAATAAAATAAGCACCCTATTTCAAAAAATAAAATAAAATAAGCACCGCCAAAGTCTATGCAAATCCAGTCAGTCCGTGGGTTATTATCCTTATTACATATTATATTTACTTTAGCATAATTAATCAAAGTTTTCTGACGGGTTGTTGTAGTTTTGTAATATTTAATGCAATAAAAAAACTCACAAATGCAAATAAAAAATTAACGCCGAAATTTGATAATATAGTTCGACATATCTTGTTTACATCTGTGGGGCTCACACCAAGGTTCATACTTTCACTAATGATAATAATTTTATACAAGGCTTTGCTGAGCCGACATCACTCAATCCTTGACACTATCCTATCCTCACTATTCGTGAAAGTATTTCACACCCGATAACACAACCGACTCGTGTTAACTTCAGCAGAAGATTTTCTTAACAATTTTTTAACTAAAGACAATAAACAAACAACTTAAGGGATTAAAATAAACAAAGAACAAAAATGAATACACTTGAAATAAAAAGAAACAACTTTCCAATAAATTCAACTCCTTCAAAGATAGATCTAAAAGTTGTTCGCCAAGATTACTTCAATAGCTAGATCAGAAAAATGAATCAACAAAAAGAATTCACAGCTGCACCAAGAAAACATTAACCATGGCTGACTAAGGAGAAACATAGCTCCACCGAAGTCACGCAGGAGCCACACATGAAATCATTTAACAAACTAGACCTTTAATTGATGTTGAAAAATGGTATAAAGATACCTAGCTGAATCACTCAATTGTTGATTGAAAACCCACAGCTGCCTACTATCCAATAAATCAACCACCAAACAAAAAAGGACATACGGCAATGAACAACTCCAGACCAAGAAAAGAATCAAGACAGAATACCACACAACAACCACAGTCAAAGAGCCCACAGCTGAAATCGATCAACCACTAAACAAAAAAAACACCCAACCATGAACCAAATGTTAAGGTAAATGCCTTTGGATCGGATACCGATTAAATTTAATAGCTCGAAAATAGTAACGAAAATAAAGATAGACAAAATAAAATGGGACAGAACATAAAGATTTACATGATTTGGTCAATATGACCTACGTCCACGGCCAGAGGGTGAGCAATTTTACTATTATGTGAAGAATGTATACAAGTACAAAGGCTAAAACTAAAGGCTTTTAAAACTCATCAAATATACAAAAAATAATTGAAGAAGGGATAAGAGGATTTGTGCTATTTTGGTGACTGAAGGAGAAGAAGGAACAGTGTGTTAATGTCTCAAACCATGCCTTCTATTTATAATTGAAGTCCCAAGCTTTTGTCCAAATTTTCTTTAATCTGTTCACAATCTCAGCGATTAATAACAATGTCATGCGCACAATGAAAATAATGTATCTATTCTAAACGATGGCCATTTATTTTTGACTTAGTGGAGGAGGCCAAAGCATGCAACCAATAGCCAACAATTTTTGACTTATTAGAGGGGCCAAAGCATGTAACAAATCTCCACCTTGACTTGATCCTGAACAATTAATAATGTAGCGCCCCTTACCGTAGAGTATACACCGGGACGCCCGTAGGTCGTACTGATGCACATCCTACGATGAGGGTGCACTACGATTCGACCATTCTATAAACCTCATGGCATCAGTATAATAAAGCAGTAATATCGGATTCACTAAATTTTAAAACCTCAAAGATAC
>JANIJH010000003.1:3863806-3888699 GCA_024520975.1 Erythroxylum areolatum
CTGTATTTCACACATTAATTTACAATTCTTCTAAGCCTCAAATACTTTTCTTCTTCTATTTCTCTTGGTTTTCACAATTCTGTCCCATGAAATCTCAGTCATTTATTTTGCGGGACCCATGCAAGACCCACGCGGGACCTACATAAATAAATGACTGAGATTTATTGGACAGAATAAAACAGGGTAATATTAGACAGGAGATCTAGACTCAACTAGTCTATATCAAAAACTCTGCTATCAAACTCTCGCTGCTAGCTTCAATCTATACAGTCTTTAGCTTGCACATGTAACTAGGACAAGCATTGCTTTCAAGCCCTTGAGGCTGTAAGGGAATGTAAATTCTGTTTTTTATTATATTAATTAATATATACCCAGTACATTAGCTGTATAATAGGTGTATATCTCGTGATATATTTATAATCTGTTACTAGTTACTTATCTCAATTAGCTTGTAACTTTTTGTATAAATATCTTATATATTTGCCTTTTCACAGTAAAAAGAATAATAACGAAATTCTCTCATCTTCTATTTCTCTCAAACCTAAATTTTACAAAGGCTACTCTATGTATATTTCTTGATCAAACTCACCATGTAGGAAAGTATTTTTTACGTCTATCTTCCAAAATTTCCGATCCTTATAAGCAGCTAAGACAAATAAAACATGTATCATAATCTTTGCCATTGGACTAAATATCTCGTCATAGTCTAGATCATACTTTTATGAGAATCTTTGAGCTACCAATCGAGTTTTATATCTGTCAACCGATCCATCAAGATACCTCTTTTCTTTTATAAATCCATGTGCAAAAAATTGACTACAAATCTTTAGGCTTGGGCACTAAATCTCAAGTCCCATTTTACTTTAAGGCATCTATTATTTTCTTTTTCCACAGCCTTCCTCCACTTCTTGGTTATGGATGCCCCTTCATTAGTTGTAGATTCTTTTGTATTATCATCCTCAACTAGTGCTGTATTGGCATATTTAAGTTTTTATCTTGTATTTTCTTTCCATCCCTCATAAATGAGGCACATATTCTACAGCTTCCGCAACTTCTTAAATCTCTTCATGTTGGCTTTGTTGTGCTTCTTCAGGTGTTTGATAATGCACTTATGTGCACTACTGAGACTGAGACTGAGACTTTTTATATGACTCGCTATTGATATTTTTCTTGTATTTTTTCCACCTCTTATGTAATTTCTTTAATCACTTCATCTCCTTCAAGCCTTTCTTTTAACTTCTCCTTAATTTCCTTTAAATCAGGTAGGACCAATTCATGAGGACACCATCAAGATGAAACGTTATCAAATATCACATTTCCTGTTATTGGATCATAACATTTTTACCTCTTTCTTTGATTCTCATAACCTAAAAAGATGCACCTTTTTGCTTTCTTATCTAAATTTGTTGCATAAATAACATAGATATCTATGAAAATGTAGCAAAAAAAACTCCAAACTGACTTATAATAGTTTTTATGTTCCATAGCTTCTTGAATAGTGGAATCGATCCAAGTATTGCTCGTGGTACCCTATCAATGACGTGTGAAAATTGTATACAGTCTACCTAGAACTGAGGTGGAACTGTTAAGTTATGTTAATTATTATTTTGGGCATTATTTGTAGTTTGATATATTTGGTACATATTTTACGATAAGAAGTTGACTTGGTATAGGAATTCACTATCTTGGATTATGTAGTTTTTTTGGAAGATAAGATAGTGTGGAAAGAAGAAATCTTACATGTGATAGAATCCTAAAAGAAGATAGGATTTGTTGGAAATAAATATGCATTACATCTATCATGAGATAAAATCCTAAAGGAGGAAGGACTTATCATATTTTATCTAATAAGCAATTCATGGTGAGATTATCATGGATTTTGGTGCTGCTGCATTTTTGGGAGGTTTTGAAGAGATAACGTACATGTTTGGCAATAAAATTTTGTTTGTATAAGAAGTTTATCCTTTGAAATCCCTCTATCAACTTTTTAGGTTGCTGTATATGTTTTTGTGTGCTTTGATCGAGAGATTAAAAAGTTTCCCAGTAGATGGTTGATTGATTTTTGCAGCTGCATTTTTTTAAATGTGGGTGAACTATTGCACCACTATTTATAGATTTTGTGAGAGAAAAAAACCAGTCAATTGATCAATAGTTGCAGCTGTGTTTTTGGCTTGTTTTGGTGATGAAACATATCTCCGATTGATGATATTTATGGCTGCTATGTGTGGGTTTCTTCTGTGATCAGTTTGAAATGTTCACAACAGATTTTAGTTGGACAACTTCATATGATTTCAGCTTCACCAGGTTGAACATATAGGAGAGTGTCTTTTCACTTAAGTGTTTATTTGTTTATCTCTTTATTGATTTAATCACTTGAGATATTATTTTCATCTTTATTATCATTCGTTATTGAAAAAATCCTCTATCAAGATTAGCATGAGATAATCATGTCATTAGGTATGAAATACTTTCACGGAGTGTGAGTACGAATGGGTAGTGTCAAGGGGTGAGTGCTGTCAGCTTAGTAAAGCCTTGTATAAGACTATTGTACTTAGGTGAAAGTTGATTAATCTAGGTGAGAGCTCCACAAACGTAAGCGTGTGTGTCGAACTACGTTGGTAAATTTCATGTGATGATTTATTTGTTGTATATTAAGTTTTTCTGCTTGTGATTAATTTCTGGAAAATTCATAGTTGTTATCCCAATTGTTTTCTAAGAAGCAACCGATAGTTTCAGTTTGAAGCAATTGTGGCAGAACATAAATATTGCGAAACTACAACCTTTGGGTGTTTTAATTGGTATCAGAGCTTGATTCACCTCATCAAAGCTTGGTGTGTCAAGTTGGTGTAGATCAGTGTTTCGCATGTATAGTCACTAGAGAAATAGCATTGATTACAAGGCCACCGCTACTAGACAGTTCCAACTATCCTTCTTAAAAATAAAAAATGAAAGTATTTATTCAAGCACAAGGAACTAAAGCATCAACTTCTGTGTTGAATAGCTGGACTCATCCTATAATAACTGATGAAAAGAATGAAGTGATACCTAATGATCTATCCGAATAGACAAGAGTTGAAGAAGAGAGAGCATTTGGTAAATCTCAAGCGATGCATGTAATTTTTAGTGCTGTAGATGAAAGATGTTTCAGTATGATATCAGCATATGAATCAGCAAAAAAAGCATGTGATAGATTACAGACAATACATGAGGGGTCAAGATCGGTGATAGTTTCAAAACTTCAAATGTTGGCTACTAGATTTAAATAGCTTAAGATGGAGGAAGTAAAACTATTGGAGACTTTCAAGAGTTGTAGTGTGATATTGCAAATCAAGCACATCATCTTGGGAAGAAGTATTCAAATTTGAAACTTTTCATGAAAAGCCTTGAGATCATTGCCTCCGAGATTCATATTGAAGATTGCAGCTACTAAAGAAGCTTATGATATTAATGAGTTATCGTTGGATAAGGTAATTGGAATTCTCACAAACTTTGAGATGAACATATTGAGAGACAAGTATGAAAATAACAAAGGATTGACATTGCAAGCTGAAGTCGCTAAATTTGTGAATGATTCAGGAGATGACTCTGATGAAAATGATGATCTAGTGTTGCCGACAACAAATTTCAATAAGTGGCTAAAGAATTGTAGGAGTTCATCAAACAACAAATTTCAAATAGCAAGCAAAAAATAAAAAATACAAAAAGAAGACAAAGAAGATACAATGTCATGAATGTCAAGGTTTTAGACATGTGTAAGCAGAATATGCTAACATTTTTAAAAGGAGAAAAGGGAAAACAAACACTTGGAGTGAAAATGAATATGAAAGTGAGTACAGCAGCGAAGAAGAAACTATTAGTAATCATGCTATGTTGGTTGCTTTATATAGTAAAAGTCCAATTACTTGCTTAGTAGCAACCAGTGAAAAAACTGACAAAAAAATACAGATGTTTCAGTTCTAAACTCTAATTTAGATTGTGACAGCGATGATAGTGACTCACAATTCAAAAAGGAAGACATCTGCAACACCTGTGAATTAATCTATGCCAAATGGGTGAAAATGTGTAAGCTGAATGAGAAGTTAAATAGAGAGAATTTAACCATGAAGTATGTCATTTAAAAATCTACAAATGAAGTTATTGTCAACATCAAATGAACTTGATGAAAAAAGGCTAAGGTTGGTCAACACAGAAAAAAGAATAAGAATATTGAATGGTGGTACCGAGAAGCTAGACAAGTCATTGGAAGTTGGCAAAAACAAAAGGAAACTTTAAGGTGTTGGTTATAAAGGTGAATGTTTACAGATGAATAATGAGCAAAATGTTGAAGTTAGATTTGTTAAAGGAGAAATCTCACAAAGAAGCCAAAAGTTTGTGCCTATACATCACTTTTGTGGTGTAAACAATTATATAAGGCCAAATTATTACAAGCTACTGCAAATTCAATTTTATAATGCTCAAAATAGAAAATATAGACATTCTTGAAAGAATTTTTAGAAAAAAAAGTTACCAAAGCATATTTATGTTAGAAAGAATCAACTAAAAGCACTTGTGGCTTTTAAATCCATGTGTGTCGCTTCTCACAATGAAAAGTATTTCGACAATGGATGTTCATGGCATATGATAGGTGAAAGAAGCCACTTGATGGATTATCAAAGTTTTATAGATGGTCATGTCACTTTCGGTGATGGGAAAAAAGTAAAGGTGATTGATAGAGGAACTTTTTACCTGGAAGGACTGCCTTACTTCAAAAATGTGCTTCATATGGACGATTTAAAAACTAATTTGGTAAGTATTAGTCCACTTTATGATGACGGGTTATTAGTTAAATTTACTAGTGATGGATGGAAGGTGTTGAACAAACAAGGAAAGTGTTTGGTAACTCACAGAAGATCTGTGGATAATTGCTATATGTTGCTGGTTATTACTTCTTGTAATTCGGCAGCATATGATAATATGACTCTATGGAACCAATTGATTGATAAGGTGGTAGAATAGAATCTTCCAAATCAGCTTCTCATGTTAGATCAGAGGGGTAACAAAGTTAAAAGCAAAGAACATTCAGATTCATAGTTTCAAGAGTAAGTGGTGTCAGCTCAGTAAAATTTTGTATAAAACTATTGTACTTAGGTGAAAGTTGATTAATCTAGGTGAGGGCCTGTAGTCGTGTATACCAAATTGAGTTAACAAATTTCATGTATTGATTTATTTGTTGCATATTAAGTTTTTCTACTTGTGATTAATTTCTGAGAAATTCACAATTACTAACTCAGTTGCTTTACGAGAAGCAACCAACAGCTTCATTTTGAAGCAACTGTAGTAGAACATACATATCGCAGAACTACAACCTCCGAGTGTTTTAGGAACATTCTTTGCATATAGCATGCTTCTATATATCTCAACAAGGTATCTGATCTTCCTTTCTGCTACTTTTTTTTTTTACGGAGTATTAGAGAAATTCAACTAATATTGTACCTTAAACTCATGTAAATACCTTAAGAACTCGTTTGAAGCATACTCGCCTCTAATGTCAATATGAAGGCATTGAATTTTCCATTCAAGTTCTTTCTCAACTCTCTATTTGAACTACTTGAACTTCCTTAATGCTTCTGATTTCTCTTTAAAACACCCGTACGTTCCTTCGGAAGTCATCAATAAAAGTTATCATATATTGATAACCACTAATTGATGGTTTCTTGACATATAACTAAATACATCAGAATATGACTAGCTCGAGAGACTTCACGCTCAGTACTCAGAATCTTCATATGGTAGTTGGTGTGCTTTCCTATATACTAGCATCCAGCGTATACGACATCTTCTAGGATATCCCAATGCAGAAGTCCTTGAGCATAGACTTCATCATCACCTTTAATTTGTGATGGCGCACGTGTGTTAGGCGTGCTTGCCACAGATTTTCCGACTCTTTCTTTCTAGTCTTGTTTACTTAAGCTGTTTATCCAGATACAATATAGAAAGACTCTAGCTTTTGTCCTCCATGCGTAATTTGCTCATTGGTCTCAAAATTATATAAACTTTGTCTTTAGGTTGAAATATTATATAGTTACCTGAAAATATTAATTGCAATACTGACATCAAATTCTTATTTATCCTAGGTAAATGAAACACATTCTCTAAGTGCAGTTGTTTTTAATTATATCGAGGCATCACCACTATCCAATATGAGCGACAGTTAGCTTTGAGTTGTTTATAGTGAAAACAAGTTGGTCCCCTTCGTACTCTATCATACTTGATAAATTTTCTTTATCTCCTATCATATGATTAGAACACCAAAAGTTTACTATCTAACCTTTGTTATAATTAATACATTTATCACTCACTATCAAAAGCAATTGATCTTTTTTACTTTGGCTTTGGAGGATGTGAATGTATCACATTTACTAATTATAGGCTGTAATAGCAAATGAAGCCTGCTGTAATAGCAAATGAAGCCTGGAAGTCCCGTTCTTTTCTTCTTCTTTTTTTTCCTTTTAACTTGGGAGTGCGAGGATGTCTCGATCTTTCTTTTTGCTTTCTTGTATCGACAATCTCGAACTTAGTGTTCTCTTTGACATAAATAAAATATTGATTACTCGACGTTTCTTGTCCTACATTTCATTATGGTCATAGCAAGCTCCGACTTGGTACCAAACTCCTTCCTTGTTGCCTTTCCTATGCTCCCTATTGTTTAGATTTTCTTTTCCTTTTTGATCTTGCAGCTTTTGGACCCTTATCCTTTTTATAACTAAAAAGAGTTTTCTCTTCTTCCTTTTCATTGCTGTGGTGAATTGCAGAATGAGAAATAAGCGAATTTTATAAGTTCTAATGTGTTTTCATTCTTAACAATTTTCCTTATTCTTTAATTTTTAACATAGCTTTATTCTTGATCAAATATCCTTTTCCTCTTACGTTGTAATTCATATTTTGACTTAAATCAAAATGCTCCTGAAAAGCTAGTTTCACCTGAACTATCCCTTAAGGGAAGCATATTTCTTTTTAATGATTGTTAACGAAATTTTAGGCACAATAAGGGCTGTATATGTGAAGTGATTTTGTTATATTTAAAATTTCAATATTCTACCTACCACCAAGACCAAGTGAGATACATTCATATTTATATTAAATTAGTCACTTTCTTTTGGCTTCAATAATGACTCATTTCTGTTGAATTAGTATCTCTTATTACCGAACTATCTTCACAATAATAATACTAAATTGTCTGGAAGACTGTAATTAACTAATTATAATGAAAAAATTATATTAAATTTAAGTGAATTAATACATAATAAAAATATTGTATCTAAAACTAAATCCCAAAATACTTATTTATAGGAATAAAATTCATCTTTTTTTCCACTGTAATACACTTCACAGATGAATTTTTGACATTGTTATTAATAAACATAATTTGTTATTGAGACTTGACTAGCCTCAAAACAAAATACTAAATTGGAAAAATAATAAAATCAAGTTAATTTTAACTTTGTTTTCCCAAAATATAGGTCAAAAGTTCATTTTGAACCTTAGTGTTTACAACAAAATATAATTTGAACCCTAACATTTCAAAGAATTCAAATTAAACTTCAATGTTCAAGATAGACCTAAATAGATGAAAATTTTAACGAAATTAACTCTTCATTAGTTAAATGTCACATTAATGCTAATAGGTCCTACTATCACATAATTAGGTTTTTAAAATTAAATAAGAAGTGGGCTCTATTGTCATGTGACAATGAGATCTACGTTTATAGATTTTTGACAATAAATCTCACTTGTCATATAACACCCCACTCTAGTGAGACATGTACTCGACATCTTGAGTGATGTCCGAGTATGAATCCCGCAAGGGTGACATGTTAAACCAGTCAATTAATCAAACTCATTACATTCTTATAAAACAACTCGTGGATATGCGGAAAATCAATGATCAATTTTGGCCTAATTTTTATTTAAAAACATTTTCAGTCACAAGAATTACAATCATTATTTAATTCATTAGAGTTTCAGTAGACACTTAGGCCCATTACATAAACGAAACACTTGTAATCATAATAACATTACATTGCAAGATCATTCTCATACACATTGAATAACACTTATGACTACACTTTTGATACAACAGAATGAAATGCATATGCAGGCACAAACTGATCCCAACCTGGAACTCTTACTCGGATATAGTGGCTAACTTCAATTTGCCTATTTGGAGATCTTTATTAAATCTAAAAAGTCACGTTGCAATTTTGATGAGTTTTGCGAACTCAGTTAAGTAACCATCCTTAATAGTTCACTCATGTAACAAAATACAATCATCATATAGTCACACAGGGCATACAGTCACACAGTTCATATCAACTTGATAAACATCAAGTTCTATTGCAAACAAGTAGTAGTACAGTCAATAGTTCATTCAATCTATCATTTCATTACAACATTGCAAATCATTTAATAAATTACAATCATATGCAGATGCTATATGTATGAGACTCACTTTCATTTTTATTTTGTTGTGACTATGTGCTTTTACAATATCCCGAATCATCGGGCTCAATTAGTCAGTCTGTCCCTTATCTGTTGTAGATACAAGGCTCATTAATTAAAGTAAGCCATAGGCTTTAATCACATATATGAGAACTTAAAGCTCTTTTCAGTAACAATCTTAGTCTTAGTAGCAACATCAGTCACAACTTCCTTTATATTACTTGCATTGGAATGGAATGCATGCCTCAGTTCAGTCATCAAATTCAATCACTTTCATTTGCATGAATTATGGCAGTATAACAGTCATAGTAATAGTCACAGTAACAGTAGTCATTAGACTAGGTCTGACATTCAACTTTTTAGTTGAGAATCAGATAATCATATAGGCAGTCTCATTCATATACGAATAGCACTTCCAATATTATTCTCATGCATCAAACCCCTTGGACAAATATTGTCCGAAATTCAGTACACACTCAGTGGTGCAGTTCAATAAGATAGCAATACAGTTCAGTAATATACAGAACAAATAAAATGAGACCATCTTAGGTTACTCACAATTGCTCCCTTAAGCTTATTGCCTTGACGTTCCGGCAATATCTGTAAGCGGTTGCTCTAGTTGCTCGTCTATATGCAATAAAAACAATTTCATACTACTAGAGCACTTATGTAACATAATAAACACATTTATCAATGTTTCATATATCATGCATGTTCAATGACAAATTCTCAGGTATATTTCTGTCATACATTGATGTACATATTAATTTTACTCCAATTGTATTAAAACTCAATCACTGATTCTCTACTTTAACTATTTATGAAAGCGTTCCATTAAGGACAATTGTATTTGATCATTAAGATCAAGAAAACGAAGTATTTAGATAACACTTCCTTATAGACAATTGTTTCTCTGTATCTTGGGTTACTATTGACACTAAGATCATTCAATTTGATTAAATATATTGAAAGTTATACTCCAAATATGTCAGGTTATTCTTAAACTATAACAGAACTCTTAACTCAACTTCATAACAGATTTTGGAATTGTTAAAACCAGAATTAAAATTTACTTCTTCAGAACAAACAATCCCTAGTTTCATTTGAATTAATAATCAACTCATTTGGAACTCTACCGATTAAGATATAATCAAAATATCGAAGTATGTTTAGTAAAATATTCTAGTTCATACTATTCCAACATATTCTCTAACTTTTATTCAATCAATCTTTTTCAAATCAATTAAGAAGGCTACCAATTTTTATGGAGAGGTATAAAAATGTGTTATGAGTCTATTGGTTCAACTCTCATGCAATTTGGATATCGGGAGCCAAAGTTATAATAAAAAGAGCAAAGGAAGTTCAGAATTATTTCTCTTTGGAAAGCATGGAAGTCGCGATCATATAGGGTGCTTCAGCGATGTCGCGATCATGCTTCACACTTTGCTACTTCCTTAGAGAAGCACGATCGTGACTTTCTCTCTTCTTCATTTCTCCAAAAATATGAAACCCAGTTTTCATATCTTTTTCCTTTTTTACGGATTTTCCATTTCTTATACTTTTCAACTAATACATCTATGCATGAATCATCTTTTCTATGTCCAATACAAACTCAAAACAAGTCATATGCAAGCTAATCGAAACCTCACACAAGCTTTCTCTCACTACTATGTTCATCCTTTCTCTCACTACTATATTTTCATTCTTTCAATAGTTCACAACTTCACAACACTTAGTAAACTCATATTTAATTCTAGATACAATTGTTGCTCATTCCTTAACAAATTCAGTTCCTCATCTAAGTCTTTCAGTGTATTTATTCACTGAAACTATACTGTTTAAACTTCTCATACATGTATATATATGAATACCGTAAACCATCGTTAGAGTTACTTACGTGATTTAGTAATATTGCCAACGGCAAGAGTGAATCACTCACACAAGAATAATAACTTAATACTCGGTGTTTGGTAAAACCAAAAGAAAAGTTGATAACAACACTACTCTCAGTGAAGAACAACGAGAGAGGGAGTTGTAGGAGTCTAACACACGTAACTACGTGTTCTCTTGTATGGCTTAACATTTGTCACTATTTTATACTGGCACATGTCACACATGCACATAGGCTATTTTCATCAATTTAATTAGTCCACGTTTCACATTACTAAAAATTCCGAAATAATACTAATAGTCTCCAATTAAATCCTTAACGTAAATAATTCACAATTCACATTTTAATCGCCTTAATCAGTCAATTATACTTGAAAATGACAATAAATTCATGAACAATTATTTTAAATATGTCAACAATAAATATTCACATGTGTGTGAATATACAATGATGTATGAGCATGCAATGCACTCTACAGTATGCTCAGTTCACAATTCTGACGTCTAGCCCGAAACATGGGATGTTAAATGTCAAGTGGTAGTAGGGTTCACTTTTTAGTTAAGAATAATGTTAAGATATATGTTGTGACATTTTGGGCATTATTTGTAATTTAACATCTTTAATTATTTGAAGAATATTAGTATGACGAATATTCTATCTTATGTGGGATTCTTTAAAGATGAGAATTATTTGGGATAAAAATCCTAGTTATGATAGAATTTAATTGGAATCAAATCACCATATTTTGATGAAGATAAGATGTAGATGTTTGGTAATTTTTGGACTCTTATTTGATTGCCTATTTTGGGGATAATGGCTATATAAGGTAGCTGATTTCTTTGGTGATATTATCAACATTGGACAGCTAACTTTTAATACCTGATTGCGTGATTTATTAGGGCATTTTTGTTGTTGCTTTTGTAGAAAAAATTGATAGGGTCATGGTGACTTGCCAGTTGGATTTTTGGAGATTCTATTAACTATTTTGCAGTTGTCTTTGTGTTGTGTTTCACATGATGTGTGGGGTTGTATTGGTGTTGCTTCTAGGTGGAGGAACTATGGACATATGGTAATTAACAACTAGAATTTTTAGGGCTATCTTGAATAATATTTTGTGGTTGATTTTATGGATTATGATTCTGATGGTGCTAAATTTTTGGTCAAGAGTTATGTGACTTTTATGGGCTATGTAATTGTCAATTTTTTTTAATTTTGGCAGTTGTGTTTTTTCTTTTCTTTTGAACGACTATTAAGAGAAATTTTTGCAACTGGTTTTATCATGTGTTTTGCATGAATCTTTGGTGGTTGCTAATCGTTTTTATGGTGTGTTAATTTGTGGTTGCTGGCTATGATTAGTGGGGTGCAAAAACTTCAAAAGTTTTTGTGATTGTTGAAGTTGTCACTTATGGTCGATGGTGTGTTTATTGTTAGGTTGATTGGCTATTAGTTAGGTATGATTTTAGAGGTTGTCGATAGTGGTGGTGATGTGTGTAAATTTTCAACAAGTGTCATGGATTTTATAGCTCCGATGTTTGTGACATTTCAATGATGAAATATTCATGTTTATTAGGGAATTTCTGTTGTTGTGTGAGATGTTCCGTGATAATATCAAAAGAGTACAACAATATTCTTGGTGGATAACTTCCCATTCTTTCGTTGATGAAATACCATATTTAGGGAAGTTGTTTTTTTATCTCAAGTGTCGTCTTTGTTTATGTTCATTATTATTTCTATCACTTGAGTTATTTTATGAAAAACCATAAGGAGTAATAGTTTCGCAAACTTTCCAATTTTACCATGTTCGTATCTTGCCTATGTCTGTAGGGCCCCCACCTAGCTTAATTACTTTCACTGAAGTATAATAGATTTATCCAAGATTTTATTGAGCCGATACCACTCAATTCTTGACACTATCTCTCAACCTCACTTCCCGTGAAAGTTTGTGACACCTAATAACATGACTGACTTGTGTTAACCTCAATAGAGGATTTTCTCAATAGTATTTGATAATAAAGATACGAAATAAACAACTCAAGTGATTAAACAATAACCAACATAAACAAAGACAACACTTGAGAAAAAAAAAAAACAACTCCCCTAAATATTCTGCTTCATCAACAAAAAAAGGAAAATTGTTCATCAAAAGATCTGCTGTGAGGCTTCAATATCTTCACTGAAAATCCTCACCCATGACAAAGACTCCATGGCAAGACCCCAAAAACAATACAAAAACCCTTGGCCACACCTATAAAAATTCCAGCAGTATACCTTGACTCTTACCCACGTAATACCCCACAATCGTGGTGTATACAAACTCCAACTTAAGATAGAGTTCTATCACACTTTAACGATTATCAAAAAAATCCAACAAGCTTATTTTCTTCACATATACCACTTAAAATAGACTTTTATCACAACTTCACCATTATCAAAAATCCATCAAGCCAGCCGTGCCTAATTTAAATTCAATCAATTTGGATGTAAATTTTGAACTCATCAATATTATCTTAGATGTCCAATTATCAAAAAATGCCAAAACCAAATAATAAGATATATACCATATATCTTAACATTTTATTTTCATCCTTTATTATCAAATATTGTTGAGAAAATTTTCGGTTGAGGTTAGTATGAAGTGATTGTGCTATTGGGTGTGATTTACTTTCACAAGTTGTGAGGACAAGGGATAGTGTTAAGGGGTTAAGTGAGTCAGCTCAACAAAGACTTGTATAAAACCATTATTGTTAGTGAAAGTATTAAGCTGAGTGAGGCTCCCACAGACGTAGACAAGGTGTGTCAAACTGCGTTAACAAATTTTCGATGTTGATTTGTTTATTTTGTTTTTAATTTTTCAATTTTCATTTTTGCTAAAAAATTTACAGTCATTAACTCAGTTGCTTTATATCAAGCAATCGCAGACTGTAACTATGGCTAAACTAGATTTTTGCAAAACAACATCCTTTCGAGATATTCAATTGGAATCAGAACTTCATACGTCAAGTTGGTGCAAATTCGTATTTCGCAATTATGATTATAAGAAAAGGGGTATCAATCATCAAACCACCATTGTTAGATGGTTCAAATTATCCTACGTTGAAATCACGAATGACAATATTCAGGCATAAGGAACAAAAACATGAACGCAATTTTAAATGGCTAGACACATCTAGTGATGACTAATGAAAAGGGAGAAGTAGTGTTTAAAGATGCATCTGAGTGGATAAAGGCTAAAGAAGATAGAGCACCTGGAAATTCTCAAGCCCTACATGTCATCTTTGGAGCAGTTGATGAAGGTCACTTTGTTATGATATCAGCTTGTGAATTAGCAAAAGAAGTGTGGGACACTTTGCAAACTATACTTTAGGGATCAAAATCTGTGATAACTTCAAAATGTTAGATATTGGCTATGGGATTTGAAGAGATGAAGATGGATGAAAGTGAAACTATTGTAGGCTTCCATGAGAGACTGCATGACATAGCAAACAAATCATATTAACTTGGGAAGAAGTATTTGAATATGAAACTTGATAAGAAGACATTGAGATTATTGTCTCAAAGATTTATACCAAAAATTTCAGCCATCAAAGAAGCCCATAATATCAATTAATTGTTTTTGGATAAGGTAATTAAGATTCTTACCAACTTTAAGATGAATTTGTTGAGGGATAAACTAGAAAAGAACAAAGGATTGACATTGCAAACCAAGATTGGTAAATTCATGAATAACTTAGAAGATGAATCCGATGATATTGAGGAAATGGAGTTATTAACAAGAAATTTAAACAAGTGGTTAAAGAAAGTAAAGAAGGATAGACCTGAGTTTAGAAAGAATAGTGGGAGTTCATCAAACAACAACTTTAAACAACAAGCTAAAACTTAAAAAGGTGAACGAAAAGTGAAGAAAATTTAATTTCATGAATGTCAAGGCTTCGGACATGTACAAGTGGAATGTGCTAACATTTTGAAGAAGAGAAAAGGAAAGTCTTATAAGAGTACTTGGAGTGAGAATGAATCCAAAAGTGAGTATGGTAGTGAAGAGAAATTTGTGAGTAATGCTACGTTGGTTGTTTCATATAGTAAAAATCCAGTTGCTTGCTTAACAACAACGAAGAAGGAAGACACTGACGATGGAACCATGGATAAATCAGTTTAAAATTTTCAAAAAAATATAGATGAATCAATCCAAAATTTAATTTCAGATTATGACAGTGTTAACAGTGATTCGGATTACAAGAGGGAGGATATCTACAAAGCTTATGAGTTAATGTATGCTAAATGGGTCCAAACATGTAGGAAGAATGAGAAGTTGAAGAAGGAAAACTCTACTATGAAGAACATCATTCAAGATCTAGAGAAGAAGCTGTTATCTACAATAGATGAGCTAATTGAAAAAAAGTTGAAGCTGGTTAGTACTGAAAAAGGGATAAGAATGTTACATGGAGGTATAAAAGTTAGAAAAGTTGCTAAAAATTGGTAAGATTAAAGGAGACTTTCAAGGAATTGGCCATAAAGGTGAATGTTCTAAGTCAAATGATCAGCAAAAATGTGTAACGAGATCTGTCCATGGAGAAACTTCAAGGAAGAAACAAAAATTTATACCTACATATAACTTTTGTGGAGTTATTGAGTACATAAGGTCAAATTATTACACGTTATTACAAATGATATTTCAAAGGGCTCAAAATCAAAATTCTAGACACTTTTCAATGTACTTTCAGCAGCAGTCAACATTACCAAAGAAAACTTCGGTTACAAAAAATTAGCCTCACACATCAAAATAGATACGCAAGGGAGCTAATATCAAAAACTGTCCTGATCCACAGTTAGTTGTTACTAGAAAAGAAATCAACCAAACATTTGATGATAAAGATAATGTGACGAGGAATAAGGCCAGGTTTGAATTTCTTCAAGAGGTACAAGGACTATGTGTTTTATATTTTTAAAGTATATTTTAATGTTGTTTACAAAAAAAAAAGAGGGCTCAAAGGAGTTAACGTCTAGGCCTTTTAGTTTTTGGTTTATGGGTTTTCTAAGGTTCAAGTGATTGGTATGTGTTTGGCTTTTTCTTATTTGTTGAATATTACATGTAAAAATGAGGCTCTACTTGATGATTTGAGAGTTTTGCTTTTGGATTTTAATTTATGGAGTTATATCGAGAAAATGTTGATATTTGGTTGGAGACCTATAAGAAGATTCAAGTTTTCTATAATTTGAGCTTTTCAAATTTTATCTTGATTTCTCTATATCGTGGGTTGTATGAATTTGGATAATTTATGCTTATATAGTTTAGGAGGAGATTGATTAAGTTTGATTATGATTTATTGAATGCATTTTTGGGGTTTCTAAATTTAATCAGTCGTATATGGATAGCTTTGGTTTAAGTAACGATATGCTGGCATTTTGATTGGTGGTAAATTTTCATCTTGTCGCACTTATGATTCTTTCGCTGCACCTACTGCTAATTTTTGTGCTTCTTTATTCTCTGAGATTAATCGTATTGATGGCATTCTTTGTTTTGGCATTATTTTGTCCTAAAGGGGAGATATAGGACTATTTATTTTCATTTGATATGACGATTCAATTCAGGGGGAGATTTCAAGGTATCTTTGTGACTATTAGCCTTACTTTTTAGCATCTTTTTGTCCCAAAAGGGAGAATGGATGATATAGTGGCTGTGACTGTTGTGTTTACCTAGAAAACTTGATTTGTTTTTATTAACTTCGGATTATTGTTTATTCAGATATTTGCTAAGTGATTATTTGGAAGTTATTTGGAACCTCATGTTCGATTAAGGAGGAGTTTCTATATAGTATATGCATTTGATGTTGTTTGTCCAATTATCTTTTTAAGAGAGAGTTTAGATATGTGACAAATAATGTCAAAAAGGGGGAGATTGTCAAGATATGTGCTATAAAATTTTAGGCATTATTTGTAATTGGACATCTTTAATTATTTGAGGAATATTATTATGATGAATATTCTATCTTATGTGGGACTCTTTGAAGATGCGATTTATTTGGGATAAAAATTCTAGTTATGATAAGATTTAATTGAAATCAAATCACCATATTTTGACGAAGGTAAGATGTAGATATTTGGTGATTTTTGGACTCTTATTTGACTACCTATTTTGGGGATAATGGCCATCTAAGGCAGTTGATTTCTTTGGTGATATTATCTACATTGGACAACTGATTTTTAATAGCTAATTGAGTGATTTATTGGGGTTGTTTTGTTGTTACTTCTTTGGGAAAAATCAATAGGGTCATGGTGACTTGGTAGCTAGATTGCTGGAGATTCTATTGACTATTTTGCAACTGTCTTTGTGTTGTGTTTCATGTGGTGTGTGGGGCTATATTGGTGTCATTTTTGGGTGGAGGAACGATGGGCATATGGTGAATTGGCAGCTAGAATTTTTAGGGCTATCTTGGATAATATTTTGTAGTTGATTTTATAGGATATGATTCTGATGTGTTGTTGAATTTTTGGTCAATAGTTACATGACTTTTGTGGGTTGTGTAATTGTCGATTTTGTGTGATTTTGGCAACTATATTTTGCTTCTATTTTGAACGACTATTGAGGGCAATTTTGGCAGCTGATTTTATCTTGTGTTTTGCATGAATCTTTGGTGGCTGTTAATCGTTTTTATGGTGTGTTAATTTGTGGCTCCTGGTTCTGATTAGTGGCGTACAAAAAATTCACAAGTTTTCGTTATTGTTGAAATTGTCACTTATGGTCGATGGTGTGTTTATTGTCGGGTTGATTAAGTGTTAATTAGGTGTGCTTTTAATTGCTATCGATAGTGGTGATGGTGTGCGTAAAATTTCAATAGGTGTCATGGATTTTGTAACTTCGATGTTTGTGACCGTTCAGTGAAGAGACATTCATGTTTATTGGTGATTTTTCAGCTGCTATGTGTGAAGTGTTCCGGTGATAATACCAAAAGACTATAGCAGCGTTCTTGGTAGATACTTCCCGTTCTTTCGTTGATAAAGCGGCATATTTAGGGGAGTTGTTTTTATCTCAAATGTTGTCTTTGTTTATGCTCATCATTATTTCTATCACTTGAATTATTTTATTTTCATCCTTTTATTATCAATGAGAAATCTTCGATTGATGTTAGTACGAGACGATTGTGCTACTGGGTGTGATTTACTTTCATAAGTTGTGAGGACGAGGGATAGCGTTAAGGATTAAGGGAGTTGACTCAATAAAACTTTGTATAAAACTATTGTGGTTAGTGCAAGTATTAAGCCGGGTGAGATCCTTGTAGACGTAAATAAGGTGTTTCGAACGTCGTTAACAGATTTCAGGTGTTTATTTGTTTATTTTTTTAATTTTTTAATTTTCGCTTGTGTTAGAAAATTTATAATTATTGACTCAGCTGCTTTATATCAAGCAACCACATATATATTTCAACGCAACAGTGGTTGAACTAGATTTTTGCGAAATAATATCCTTTCAGAATTTTCAAATAAAAATAATATCATATTAATATTGACATTTTTAAACAACGTTTTGAAAATGTTTAAATTCATTTTCGATACTTCAAAATATTATGGTCTATTTTATATTTTGTTATAATTGTTATAATTCAAAATACACTTTTAACTTAAAAATATAATTATTTTAATCTAGCCAGACTTCATACACGTGTAAAGTAAATTTACTCGATCAAAACTCTGGATCTATCTTATTCTAAATAGTAAATTAATGATGAATTCAAGAAAATTTCAATTGATACACTCACCTACTTGTCCTCTTGGGCCATACTCCCAGAAAATGAAAGTACAATGGAGTCAATAACGAGGTCCCACGGTAAGATGATTTAGGCTTGGCAGAGAAGCGTATTCACTCACTTGTAACACTCCTTATCTCGTCCATGTGCAATTATGTTGAAAACGACCATAATCAAATGACAAGAACATTAAGACACTAGTGACTTATTTTTCGAGATACTCTTAGTTGCCATGTTGGACTCACACTAAAAACAATTTGACAATTTGGGGCATGTGTTGAAGATTTTGCGAGTCTGTAAGATTCTGCTTGTCTTGTTCTTCGAGGTTTCTAGAAAATGTACCCCAAGTGATCGCTACCAGCTAAAAAGATAATGGACATCTGGACACGGGCGTCACTAGCTAGCTGCTTTCGAGCGTGGTGGTGCCTATCTCCTACATTCAAATCACGACAAGGCGAAATTATTTTTGGCACCAGACAATTGCATTCTCCAAGGCTTGGAGTTTATCTTCATCTAGAGTCAGACATGTCCTTCTAGAAGATTATAAATCATTTCGCGGTTCTGGAGCTTTAGGGAAAAAAAGTATGAAAAGGTCGATTGTATCATTCTTGAACAAGACTTGAAAACAACTAGTACTCTTTTTTTTTCCGGTGTAAATCATCTGATATCCGACGCTATATGAATAGTCGACTAATTTAGATTCAAACCGGATGGGATTATATAGATAGCAAAGCTCTCCCTTATAAATGCGATTTCATGTCCAAGACTCAAACCCGAGACTATGATAAGAAATTAGAGATAATCAAGTTTATAAGTTATTAATAATAAACTTAATAATCAAGTTTAGAGGTTATTAATAATAAACTTAAACATTTTAATTATAGTATGCGTTTTTAAAATTAAAAAATAAACTAGAAATATATTCATAGATAATTTTTAACCTATAAAAAATAAAAATTTTCATATTTTTATATAAAATTTAATTAAAATTTTTATAGTTGAAGTTTAGTTAGGCGATATATTTCTATTGAATAAGACATTTTGTGCCATTTACCCTATTTTACTTTATTTTATGTTAGTAAGATGATTAGTAATTGTAAACCAATTTATTTGTAGTCACCAATGACTATCTAGAACATTAATCGTAAAGAAATTATATTCCGTGACAGCCCTTTGCGCGACTATCGAGAGCCTACACTTCTGTAATTTTTTTTATTTCATATTAATCCCTGCAAGATCTTTGTATGTACTATGTACATTATTCTTATTCCTGAAACATTGTGAAATGTGAATTATTTGCATTGTAGCTTAAATAAAATAACAATAATAGATCCAAACAAGCCTCCATAATTGAGCGTCGACAATTGCCAAGACTTCAACACTGTAGCATGATTTGAAATCTTGTTCGTGACGTCAATGGTCTGATGGGAATCGGAAGATTTGGGATCTTTCATCTTTCAATGGAAGTTACAGTAAAGCGGCTGGAAAGATAAGACAGGATAAGTTTAGGATATAATTAGATAGAGTAAGCTGTTAAGAATTTAGAAAGAAAAGGGCTTAAAATTTTTGAAGATAGCTGATAATGAGTATAATTATAATTAAGAAAGTTGGTAATAACATTTTTTAAATTTTTATATCAAATTTTAATACATTCTATTTTAATATATTTTAATTAATGCTATTTTTAATTATATTGTTTTGGTTAAAAATAAAATTTGTTAAATTCTTGTTTTATATCAAATATTAATATCTTCTAATTAATTACATTTTATATTGTTTTGCTAAAAAACCAAAAATATTTTTTTTAAAATTTTTATATCAAATTTTAATATATTCTAATTAATTATATTTAATGTCAATATATTGCAAAAAAGGAACATTTTTATTAAATTTTTATATCAAAATTTAATATATTATTATTAATTATATTTAATTTTAATATATTCTAATTAACTATATTTAATTAATTATATTATTTTGTTAAAAAATTGTTAAATTATTATATCTAAATTTAATATACTCTATTTAATTATACTAATTTTAATATATTTTAATTACTTATATTTAAATAATTATTTTATTTTATTTTAAAAAACAAAAAAAATAAGCGTCATGGACGTGAAAGTGAGTGTCACACTCTTGACACTCTTGTCACAGCGTGGTAGACACTAGACACTATCACGTTCGTGAGGAATGAATTTTATTTCTTTTATATTTGGGAGTATGGAGTATTCATCAAAACTCAGATATTAAAATATTGTTATGATAATATATCACTAACCGACGGTTATCATTCAAAAACTCATTGATGTCTTCAAAACCATAAACCAAGCATTGTGCAGCTTTAGAATTTAAAAAAAAGGTCCTTAAAATAATATATCCTTTTGAGATTAGAAAAAAGAGTTAAAAAAGTTTTATTGAAACTTTTTTTATCTAATATGCCTCTTCCCTGGAGAACAAAGATAAAAGGTGTTAAGGTATGTCCCAAGTTATTTTATTAATTAATTTTTAAGCATTATTTGTAATTAGATAAAGATGTACATCTTTAGATTTTTACTACTAAGTTATCTATCTTATATGGGACTTTTTGAAGAAGATTGTTATGGAATAAAAATCATAGTCATGAGAGGATTTAATTGGAATTAAATCATTATATCTTGTTTAAGATAAGATGTAGAGTTTTGCTGATTTTTTAACTCTTTTTTGGAAATAATGATTATCTAAAGTAATTGAATTTTTGAAAATTCCACTGACTACTTTGCAGCTACATTCTTGTTGTGTTTTACGTGATTTTTGAGGTTGTATTGTTGTTATTTTTAGGTGAAAAACAATAGGTATATTATGACTTGACAGCTGGAATATTTTAGAAATCTTGGATTATCTTTTGCAGCTAATTTTACGAGGATATCATCCATATTTGGCAGTTGCGTTTTTCCCATAGGTTGTGTGATTTTTTGGGTTGTCTTCGTTGTTCTTTTGTGACGAAAATCTCCAGTAGTTTTTGAGTATTTTGCAGCCCCATTAGTTTAATGTTTCGGTAGTGAAACATTTGTTTTTTTGTTGAGTTTTTGTAACAACTGTGCATGAGATGTTTCAGTGACAATATTGAAGCTTCACAAGTGGACAATTTCCAATTCTTTCATTGACGAAGTTAAATTTTTAGAGTCATTGTTTTCTATATCAAGTGTTGTTATTTATGTCTTTATTGTTTAAATCACTTAAGTCGTTTAATTCTTATCATTGTTGTCAAACATTATTGTGAAATTTCTTTATTAAGGTTAGCAGAAGATAGTCGTATTGTTGGAAATGAAATACTTTTATAGGTTGTGAGGCCGAGAGGTAGTGTCAAAGGGTAGAATGAGTCAGTCTTGTAATGCCTTGATTAAAAATATTGTTATTATTTGGTAAAAGTGATTAAGCTAGATCAGGGTCCCACGAATATAGGCAATGTGTGTCAATCTGTATTACCAAATCTCAGGTGTTGATTTATTTATTTTACGTTTAATTGTTCTGTTTTTGTTTGTGCTAGAAAATTTATAAATTGTATACAGTTGCTTTATATCAAGCAACCATAAATACAATTTAAAGTAACTATGGTATAATCAAATTTTTACGAAATTACATCCTTTCAGACTTTCGAAAGGATCAATTTACCAGAAAAGTTTCTTGTGTTCAACCTTTTGATCAACTCTTCTTGTCGAGGTGCCTAGGTTAAACGTCACAGCAAAAACGATTGAAATTGTAACTTGAATCCAATTTAAAAAAAATAAAAAAAGACAGAAAGTTTTTAGAAGTAAGTTCGAACAAAAATAGTTTTCTACAAGTCAAACTAGAGACAGAAAGAATAAATATACTTTAGCCTACATTAAAAAAATGAAAAGATTGTCTTTTATGTTTTAGTTCCAAAAGTCCTTCGTGTTGAAAATATTGGGTGGGATCCGATTTACTAATTACAAAACTTTTTCGTAATTAATATTTTGAGAGTCAAGATCATTTTAAATTATATAAAATGATTAATACATAAATTCTAATAAAGTATGAATTCCTATCTTATTCCTAAACTTGATCATTTTTTGTTGTATCGCTAGAACTTTTTTAAATCAACTCATTTCAACTACCGTAGTGGTACAAGTATCTGATCTCTAACAATTTTCACAAAACGAGTTGGGAGAATTTTGCAACTGTAAAGAAGGCTAGACAAAGAATGCTATCTCATTTAAAGCTTAAGCCTATTTATAATAAGTTTTGGATATTTTAGTAATTTAATTGAAATTAAATTCTTATTTCTAATTAAACTTTAATTATAATTACAAGTAATTATAATTAAATATCGAGATTTAATATCTCATATAAATCCTTATTTATTAAATATTTCATATTTAATTATAAAGTTTCTCATTTACAATTAAGTATGACTTGATTAAAATATCTTCTCTCTTCAACATGTTCTTTATATATGACATATTAAGTCTCAAATATATTGACAATAGATATAAATTATAACACTAAATTATATTTAAGATTAGATAAATTAAATTCTATTAATTTTTTAATTTTTAATTAAATAATTTATATCTATAAATTATGATTGGTATCTAGCAATATATCATGACCACCCAAATATTTAAAAATATCAAGTAGTTTTAACTAACTTTTTTGTACATCTTTCAACATGAAATGTTCTAATAAGACATAAAATATGAAATTAATGTTTACTCTATTTGAGTCTAATCATATTAATTCTCTACCATCAACAATTGATTAAATTAATGACATTTGTAAACTATTTATAAAGCAACATTTTATCTTAGCTTAGGATTTTCCAAATCAATTCTAATTGAGAACAACGAAATACTCTCCCTAATTACTCTATGATGATGTATCTTATATTGATTACTTAATTACCTCTATGTAGTTCATGTTATATCTATTGATTATAACTGAGATACCCTTGACTAGGATATGTCATAAGTAATATCAAAATAAAATGATCCATCTATGAGACAACTTTGGAGATCTAAAGTAAAATAATCACTTTTATAATCATTACAATGAGAATTTTCATAAGTGTACAATTAATGTTCCAAATATTTTTTTTATATAAGGTTATTTTAGTGAACTTATTCTTTAACAAGTACATATGCATTTATTTAAGTATTTCTATACTTTAATTTATAAGATCGATTACTTTTTTCGTAAGGAAAAACATAACATGTCTTTTTTTAATGTTCTATTAATATCAATTATGATAAAACAAATCCATGCAAGAGGGAGGTGAATTGTGTGTAAAAAATTTGCAAGCCACTTTCAAATTGATAATATCCTCCTAAACAAAATAAGTCTATAAATAGAAATGTCCTATCAATTTTCGAAAAGATCATATTAATATTGAAAACAAAAGGATCTTATTAATTATTTAAAAAAAGGAGCTTGTCAATTGAAAGGAGTTTGGTAGCGCTAAAAAAGAAAGGAGTCTGTTAATTGATAGGAGCCTATTAGTGCTTAAAAAGAAAGGAACTTGTTAATCGATATGAGCCTGTTAATGCTCAAAACGAAATGAGCCTTTTAATCGATAGATATCTGTTAATGCTCAAAGTGAAAGGAACTTCTTGCGATATAAAAACCGAAGGAGTCTCTTGAAAACACAAACTTATAATGTGAAATTTTAAAAATGAGAAAGAAAGAAAGAATGACACTGTCGATTTATGGTTCAGCTTATAACTCAAGCCTACATCCAGCCTCTAAGTTTCTAAATTTGAGTATTTCACTATAAAAATCGAGTAGTAAATTTGATGAATGCTCCAAACTCACAAATACATATTTTTCAAGGTTCTTCAACTTTTCACACTTGTAGTGTGTAACAAACTTCTACAAGCTCTCAACAAGAAATGTATTTATGATTTAACAGTTTCTCTCAATAGAGTGATTTCACTTTCTAAGACATAAAGAGATTGATATAACTTTCAAAAATATTGATGCTGCTAAGGTATTTGCAAGTTGTTGTTCGCAAATACAATGATTATTCCTTAAGTAGACATTTTCCTCAACTAGCCGTTGTTTAATTTACGATATCATTTCTGCTGAAATCTTCGATATTTAAATGTTAAAAAGAACGTTCTGTCAAAACTTCCGAAGCTAATTATTAAAATTAGTAAGATCATTTCTAGATGTCATTGAACTATTTCTGATTAGGTAAGTTTATCAAAAAAGTTCATGCCAGAAAATAAATAATTATCCTATGATTTTATTTCCTTTTAAGAATTATACCGTTGCTTATATAAAAAAATAAATTTAATTTAAATTTTGAAATATTATAAAGTTATCATCAAAATCGTTAAACATAAACTTTAACATAATAAATTCTTAATAGAGCAATGACTAAAAATAATTTAAAGATAATATATGAATGTAATGTAAATCTCACAATTATGATCTAATTATAATTTTATTTGCGATGTATATTTATTTAATAAATTTTGTCATATATATCTAAATATATATATAAGATAAAAAATATCTTTCAATTATTTTGTTACCAAACTACAATCTATTAATTGTGGAATATAAATCAACACTTCTTTTGCTAACGAACTCGTATTCTTTCCTATTTGTGAAGCATGACGGCCAATGTTTTCCGTTAGGAAATATGTTGTAACAAAAATCATTAGAAGGATAATTAATCAGTGTTTGAATGAAAATGATAACATTTGTTATAAAAGATAGAAATAATATGGTGTGCCACTAATTGTTAATGCACCACTTAATTGTTAGTACACCAACTACAC
>JANIJH010000003.1:3914234-3936871 GCA_024520975.1 Erythroxylum areolatum
TTAGAAATTTTGTACTATAAATAGAAGGGTTAACTTGATGTAAGATATACCAATTGAGAAGAAGAATTCTCCTCTCCTAAATATTCTTAAGTTTTAGTTGTGGTTTTATAACAACATTCACTTTCTTTTAAGGGTTTGATAGGAATGGTTATGTACACAACCCTGCCCCCCTCTACCTTCAGCGAGGCTCAAACTCATTATTTATTAGACAGTTGGGGCCCTTGTAATAATCATATGCTGCACACTTCATCATATTATTTGCAATGCGGTCGTGAATTCAACTCCCACGAGGAGGAAAGACAAAAATGCTTTAGCAAGCCTGGTCCGAGATATATTTGCTGACTAAAAACTTGCATTTCTATTGAAGTTAATTGGGTATGTTTTGGTTAAGTTTGGACTTATTCGAGCTTCCTTTAAACTTAGCAACTCGATAGATGTCATTTCTATTTTTTAATGACTTTTCAATTAATCCAGACATCTCTTATATTATGAAGTGATTTAATGATTATTGCATATTGTCAAAGATTTGCTCATTACACAATAAAATAATCGTGACTGCTTTCTGCTAGCAATAATATGCTGACCAACCTAACGATTATGTTACTTTATTATAGAAAATTACTAGTCGTCTTGATAGGGATATGGATAATATCTGCCATTGGTTGCCTGTCCCTGCACTGCCGTATACAAACAAATATAAGATGCCACTCTTTGCGAGAACTCCCGTGTAGAAACCGAATTCTAATACCTATAAAGCAGAAATATACATTGTGAAACACATTTAGTGTAGCTCTAGGTCCAGAGATGGGTATTGAATTTATTGCACATCAAAACAAACCTCATGCAGTTTTCATCCCGTACCCAGCTCAGAGCCACATAAAAGCAATGCTAAAGCTCGCAAAGGTACTTCACTACAAAGGTTTTCACATAACATTTGTGCACTTTGAGATTAATTATAGATGCTTACTTGAATCAAGAGGTCCAAACTCCATGGATGGCTTGCCGGATTTCCGCTTTGAATTCATTCCAGATGGCCTTCCTCCGACAGATACTCTTGTCGGCCCCCATCTGGGGCTACTCTCTAAGTCCATACTGGATGGGGACTACCTTGCACCGTTTAGTGATCTCATCTCAAAACTCAATGACAGCGGTTTTTCCAATGTTCCATCAGTGACTTGCATAGTTTCAGATGGATTCTTGTCAAATTTCACCATTGAAGCAGCTGAAGAACATGGACTTCCTATTGCAATATTCTTTACTCTCTCTGCATCTGGCTTCATGGGCTTCGATCAGATTCGTGTACTCGCAGAAAGAGGTCTACTACCCTTGAAAGGTATATGTAAGAAAAATGTCATTATCTCATAATCAGTTGCATATTTCTTATGGGACATAAAGAAACTATATTGATTACCATGAACTTGCAAAATTTGGATGGTGAAGTTCGGGTCACATATAAGATCTACATAGCATACAAGTCTTGAAACTAGTCAAACTGACTTTTCTAAGAGAGCTTCCTAATTAGAAAGTTTTTACTAACCAGAACAAGTTCATGTACTTTACGTGATATGGCGCAATAACTTCCATGTTGATGTTATGAGTTGGCTATTCGTTGTGCTTATTACTTTGTGGTCCATAATATTCAGTAAGTTCTTTCATCTAAACAACTAAAAAACTGTTTATTTATTTGGCAGATGAAAACTTTCAGAAAAATGGCTGCTTGGACCAAGTCGTAGACTTCATTCCAGGAATGAAAAATATGCGTTTGAGGGATTTTTCAACATGCGGAACTCGAGCGAAAAGCACTGATGAACCCGGGTTTCGGATAGCTGTAGAGCCAACTAAGAAATCACGTGAAGCTCCAGTACTCATTTTGCACACATTTGATGCCTTAGAACCTGAACTTTTGGATACAATATCCTCTATGTTTCCTGCTGCATATTTCATTGGCCCTCTGCAACTACATCTCAATCAAATACAGCAAAATGGTCTGAGATCAATTGGATGTAATCTATGGAAAGAAGAATCCGAGTGTCGTCAGTGGCTTAATTCCATGACACCTAATTCGGTGCTTTATGTAAATTTTGGAAGCGTAACATGGTTAACAACTGAACAACTCATAGAATTCGGGATGGGACTGGCCAAAAGCAACCACCCTTTTCTGTGGATAATAAGGCCTGATATGGTAGTTGGTGGTTCTGCAATGTTACCTCCAGAGTTTACGGAAGAAACACGAGAGAGGGGGTTCATAGCTAGCTGGTGTCCCCAAGAGGAAGTCCTCAACCACCCTTCAGTCGGAGGTTTCCTTACACACTGCGGGTGGGGCTCAACTATTGAGAGCATTTCTGCAGGCGTGCCGATGCTTTGTTGGCCGTTCATTGGCGATCAACCTACCAACTGTAGATATGCTTGCGTTGAATGGGGAGTTGGTATGGAGATTGATTATGATGTGAACAGGGATGATTTGGCTCAGCTTGTAAGAGAGTTCATGGAAGGAAAGAAATTTAAGGAACTGAAAAACAAAGCAATGGAATGGAAAATATTGGCAGAAGAGGCTACGAGTCCCAAAGGGTCATCATCATTGAATATAGAAAAGCTTATAAATGACATTCTTTTATCAGGAAAATCCATGTTTTAAGAAACTTGATTGTGACCAATAACATCTGCACAATTTTCTTTGCTTTAGACTCAAATATTCAACTAATTTCCAAGCTAATGGTTAAATGCAATATGATGCTAGTTAAGATGACATCCAATTACTCAATCTGGCATCATATAGTTTCCCCGTAATAGTCATAAATATAGTTGTAAAGAAAGTGAGATGTAGCTTCTCTTGGGAATATCTTAAGAAGATGATTTATGGTTTGTAAACTAATATATCTGACTTAATTAGTTATTTCACGTCCCTAGCCGAAGTTAATTATATTAATTGTATGATTGAACATCATTCAATGAAAAGATTGGATCACTTGAGATCAGGCTAAAGTTAACACACATGCTAAAATAATATTTTAATAATTCTAAAATAATTAGAAATCTTATAAATAATTCTTTATCTAACATCTCTATTAAATTTAACTCTATGAAAGTATGTTTAAAATTCGTATCGATTTCTACACTTTAATTGCACATTCTTCACTTAAAAATATATAAAATAATAGAGCTACACGCATCAAATAGGGGAAATTTATTTTAAAAAAGTAAATAAAAAATCTTTTATTCTATGTCAACCAGTTTCTAATAACACTACTGCAATAGTCAAACAAGTCATACTGCTTGTATGTCATAAAATACACAACAATCATTCATTGCAACATTCACCTGTCACTATCGTCTTACATCTGCTTGGGTAAGCATCCTGATCAATTAAATGATATTTATCCCAATGCCAGGTATTAATCCCAACCAACTAAATGATATATGTTGATGTCGAATGTGGGTCTTGACTAATCATCAAAATCACGATTCCAATTTTACCAAAAAAAAAAATCACGATTCCAAACGTTTATAACATAATAGATAATATGCCATAATATTTTGAAATATTCAAATTAAACTCTCACATTTTTTAATCATAGATGCAAAATTTAACGATATTAAATGTCATGTCAATAATTTATTATTTTTTGATCAAAAGGTGAACTTTATTACGAGACAATAAGATTCATTTTTTGGTTAATTTAAAAAAATTAATTGCATATTAGTAAGATTCACTTTTATTATTTATTATTTAATTAATAATTAATAATAATGACAACTCAATATTAACGTGACATTTAACTGACAAAGAGTTAATTATATCAAAATTTTGCTTATTTAGAACCTGTTTTAAATATTTAAGAAAAATGTTAAATTTCAATTTGAATAATTTAAAACGTTAAGATTCAAGTTATATAATGATGAAAATGTTAAATTTTAAATTACACTTTTTAACCCATAAATCACATATCTTAATATAACACACGTACCCGGTTCTCAAAACATGGACAATTAACTGAAAAGTTAAATTCAATATAGTTGAAAATACCAAATAGTTTCTCCAAGCACCGTGAAAGCACTCAATACAAGAAAAATAAAGCATTTCATACACGAAGCATGTTTAGAAATCTCTAAAACCCAAGAATTAAGCAAAAATATAAATTCTGCCTTTCCTCTGCATTGGGGTGCCCTATAAATCTACCTTAAATTTAAAAATAAAGTATACAAATAATTAAATAACACTCAATAAAGCATTTAAAATACATAAACAACAAAACAATTTATCTACAAAACCAAAATTAACATATATTATCAATTTTCTTATGAAAAGTATCTTAAATTATTTTTGAAGGAAAATAATTAATCAAGCACTCCCTTAAACGTGTTAAAGCTAAGAAAAATTCAATAAGAATGCTGTAAATCTTCCCAGTGCCTACTCTCCCCTCGCCCTTCTCTATTTCTTTCTAATCCCCATGCTTTATTATTTTGAAAATTGATTATTTTCATTCTTTTCTAAGGTTTGATCATCTAATCAGACTCCTTAACTTAATATGGAAATTAATGCCAACTGAAACTTATTCATCTGTATTTTAATACTTATGAAAAATAATTTGTGTTCTTAAAACTGAAGGATTGGAGTCGCTAATACAGTAAGATGAGTAAGACCTTGGAGAGAAACGTATTCATTCACTTGTGGCGATCGTTATGTCCTCCACGTTTGATAAGAACATTAAGACATTAGTGGCTGATGTTTAAAGGTACTCTAGTTGCTATGCTCGACTCGTACCTATACTGATTGGCATCTTTCGGTTTTGCGAGTTTCGAAGAATCTGCTTGCCTTGCTCTTCAAGATTTCTAGAAAATGTGTCCCAAGTGATTGCTACGGGTTAAAAACTACTGGACATCGGCATGGGCATCATGAGCTGGCTGCTTTGGTGTCTAGTGTCTTTTTCCATTCAAATAATTCATACAGGACAAGATTATCTGATAATTCTTTCGGCACCACACATTTACATTGTTCCAAAGGCTTAGATTTTTATCATCTTTGATAGACGCGTCCTTCTAGAAGACCAGAAATGTTTTAGCTTTAGCTTTTATCATCTTTGATAGGTGCGTCACTCTAGAAGACAAGAAATATTTTTGTGGCTCAGGAGTGAATGAAACATAGCGGTCTAGTTTTGCAAAAATTTCGATTTGAATGCAGTTATTTTTAAGGCTCTGCTGTAGTTACTTGTAATTATATATGTAGTTATTAGATATAAACTATCAGCGACTGTTAATTTTCAGTACAAACAAAAACAGAAAAACATATACGAAATTAAACAGGTCAACACCAAAATTTGACAACATAATTTGGCATACCTTATCTACATTTGTGGGGTGCTCACCTAGCTTAATTTTCACTAACGACAATAGTTTTATTCAAAACTTTGCTGAGTCGACACTGCTAAAAACCTTTGACATTATCCCTCACCCTCAATACCCGTGAAAGAATTTCACACCTAATAATACAACCGCCTCATACTAACCTCAACAAAGGATTCTTCTCAACAATCTTTTGAAACAAGAACAGTAAATAAATCAGTCAAGTGATTAAATAAACAACTCAACACTCTAAAAAACACTTAACAAAAAGATAAAAAATAACTTATTGCACAATCACATAATCAAGAGCAACTAAATAGTCACGCAGAAATACCCAACAAGAACTGCACCAAGTTATCCACGATTCAGGTGCAGGAGTTGAGTCATGCATTCATCAACACCTTTGGATGTCTTCAATTTTCTTCACAATTAGTAATGTTACACACAAACCACCCTTGAAGCAATAAAAACATTCATATCAAACAACACATCTTTTGCTCTTTTAGAAAAACCTCATCAAAACACTCGTGTATTTTCTACAAAACATGCACAACACCCAATGACCCATACAATAAGACTAATACCACAGAGCAGCACTCTGTGAGTCACGCAAAAAAACCAACACCCAAAAATTCACACCAATATCCAGGTAGAAGAAAAATCGCCCAACAACTCATTGTAGCCTTCAATCAACAGCGTAACACTACAACAAAAATTCAAGTCCATAAAACCTACACGCAACTCTCACATACATCACGTTGCTTAATCTATATCTTTAGAAGAAACGTAATCCATTTGAATCTTCATTTAAGATAGAGTTCAATTTGCACAACAACTATATCTAAGAAGCCAATTCAAGTAAGACTTCTTAATTTATATTTTTAATCGTTATCTGAATATCTAATAATTAAAAATGTCAAAATTAAACAAAAAGATATATAATAAATATCTTAACAATTTCTCTCTTCCTTTTTATCATCTGAAGTACAATTTGAGATTAAACTTTGAGCTTATTTGTCTATGTTTTTCTTAGAATTTTCTAATTTACTCATGTTTTCATCATCGGTTACTTCCTTCTTGATTGCTGTTAAGCAAGCAACTGGACTTTTGTTGTATAAAATAACCAACGCAGCACTATTCACAGCTTCTTCTTCACTATCATACTCACTTCTGAATTCATTTTCACTCCAAGTGCTTGTATAGGACTTCCTTTTTTTTCTTCTTCAAGGGGTGAGCACATTCCGCTTGTACATGTCCAAAGCTTTGACAGTCATGATATTGAATTTTCTTCATCTTTCTTTCACCTTTTTGAGTTTTCCCTTATTGTTTGAAATTATTATTTGATGAATTTCCACTAATTTGCCTAAATCGTATATACCTTTCTTTACTTTATTTAACCACTTACAGAAATTTCTTGTCAAAATAACTTAATATCCACATTGTCATCAGATTCATCTTTAAAGTCATTCATAGCTTTACCAATCTCGGTTTGTAATGCCAATCCTTTGATTTTCTCTTGATTATCCCTCAACAAATTCATATCAAAGTTGGTAAGAATCCCAATCATGTTATCCAAAGACAATTTAGTGATATCATGGGCTTCTTTGATGGTTGCAATATTTTTATGAACCTTAGAGGCAACGATCTCATTGTCTTTTTAACTAGTTTCAGGTTAGATTACTTCTTCCCAAGTTGATGTGTTTGGTTCGCTATGTCACGCAGTCTCTCGTGAAAGTCTCAAAATGGTTTCACACTCATCCATCTTTAGCTCTCAAATTTCACAACCAATATCTAAAGTGTTGAGGATATCACAGATTTGGTCCTTTATGTATAGTCTAAAAAGTATCCCATGCTTCTTTCGCTGATTTACAAGCTGATATCATTGAAAAACGACCTTCATCAACAACACTAAAGATGGCGTGCAAGGCTTGAGAATTTCCAAGCGCTCTCTCTTCTTTGACCTTTGTCTACTCAGATGCATCTTTAAGCACTGCTTCTTCCTTTTTATCAGTCGTCATTGGATGTGTCCAGCCATTTAAAATTGAGTTCCATGCTCTTATTTCTTGTGCCTAAATGAATACTCTAATATGTGATTTCCATGTAGGATAATTTAAACCATCTAACAACAATAACTTGATGATTGATTCCTCATCTCTTATAGTCATAATTGTGAAGCAAGGATCTGCACCGACTTGATGTACCAAGTTCTGATTCGACAACCTGTTCTAATACTAATTGAAAGAACCATAAGGGTGTAGTTTTGTAAAAGCCTCGATTTGGCCGCAGTTACTTGTAAGACTTTGCCATAATGACTTCTAACTGTATCTGTCGGTTATTAAATATAAAGTAACTGTATCAGCAACTGTTAATTTTTCAGCATAAATGAAAACAAAAAATACAAAATTAAACAGATCAACGTTGAAATTTGGTAACGTAGTTCGATACACCTTGCCTACGTCTGCGGACCCTCACCCAGCTTAATTCTTTTACTAACGACAATAGTTTTATACAAAGCTTTACTAAGCCAACACTACTCAATCCTTGACGCTATCCCTCGTCCTCACTACCCACGAAAGAATTTCACATCCAATAGTATGACTGTCTCGTATCAACCTCAACAGAAAATTTTTCTCAACAATCTTTTGAGACAGGAACAGTGAATAAATCACTCAAGTGATTAAACAAACAACTTAACACTCAAGAAAACACTTATAAAAAATAATAAATAATTTCTTGCACAATCATGAAATCAAAAGCAGCTAAATAATGATGCAAAAACACCCAGGAAGGACTTCACCAAGTCAGCCACGATTCAGGTGCAGGAGCTAGGTCACGCATTCATCAACAACACCTTTGGATGTCTTCAATTTTCTTCACATTTGGTAACCTTACACACAAGCCACCCTTGAAGCAATAAAAACATTCAGATAAAATAACACACCTTTTGCTCTTCCATTCACCGTGAATTCTCTCCAGAAAAATCTCATCAAAACACTCATGTATTTTCTACAAAACATGCACAGTACCCAATGACCTACGCAATAAGACTAATACCACATACAAATCCAAAAGTAATTATCTAAGTCCATAGACTTAAAAACAACTTCAATTTTCTATTATTTCTAATATGGAATTATGATAGTAACTTCTGAGGTTACTCTTTGACTAAACTAAACATTAATTGTAAAATAAATAAATTTCTTGACAAGCCCTTTGGCACAATTATGGAAGAATCCTATGTAACTACCCAATTCAGAAATCAATATTGCACATATTTATTAGAACTATTACAAAAGATGGAATTTAAGAGGGATTGGTGACAAAAGATCCATCTTTAGTTAGACATGAATTGACACACGATAGTGTCCCAGCCTATATCAAAATGAATTGGCACAACTAAAGATCCATCTTTAGTTGGACATCAAAATGTGAAAGTTGAAGTGTCAGTAAATTTAAATACAATTGTGTTGTAGATTGTATAACTCTTAATAAAATAAGATATGAAGGTACGGCCTCTAACAGTTCCATATATTAGAATTGACGTTGAAATTTTTATAACACACACGACTTGTAGCACAATCATGTTTACCGTCAAAATTCTAATTTCAATTTTGCATTTAGTCATCAAACTTCAAACTTGTGAAAAGTTTATCTCTTTGTGGCATTCAATTACTTAATAAATTTGGTCCTTAATAATTCTTTATAGCCAGAGTTAATCCTTTTTATAATTTTGAATTAGCTTTCTTAATAATTAAAACCTGTTTGTAAATTCTCTAAGATTTTATTCTTAGGAGGGTTCATATAAATTGGTATTAGAGTTTTGTGTGTAGTTATTCTTTTAGTTTCTGTATTATTATATTTTAATCTAATTCTTTTTTTGGAAAGTTTAGAAATAATTAATAAACAATAGCAAAGTTATATCCACATTACAATAAGTTCACCGCAAGAAAAATAACAACTAAGGTACAAGCTTAAAATAAACCAAGTTACTAAAGGAAATAAATTAATAAAAGGCATTACAGATTCCATCTGATCTTCATACTAATGGATAGTGCAAGCATATTAGAATTAGCTATCATAATGACCCAAATTTAATTGACAATTTCATCAGCTAAAAAGTACTTGTGAACCTCTTTATTCTTGTAAATTATCTTATTTCTTTCCTTCCATATAGAATAGATAGTAGTTGTAAAGGCCATCTTATATAGGGGGCATCATTCAACCTCAATTAGGTTGTACGAATGATCCAATTGGGAGATGAATTCTAATCATAATTTGATAATGCATCAGGCAACAAATGTAAAATTCTGCTCAAACTGCTTTACAGAAATTGCATTGAAAGAATGAATGCTCTCTACTTTCTTTTAGCTCCTTACAAAGAACACAAATAGGGTCGTATATTCCAAACCACCTATTTTCTATACGAAGTATGTTTTTAATGATTAGCCAAGTGAAATAGAGGCTTTATGATTGAAAGAACGTTACCATAGAAGATTGAACTAAGGAACGTTCCTCTCACCTTCCTGTAAAGCTTTATAGCAAGACTTGTTGGTAAAATTACCTAATGCATCTAGGACCCAGTGATGAAATCTTTCCTGCTGATATTATTAATATGAGGAAACAAGTTCTTAAGTAAGTTGAATCCTTTGAAGTTGTTATTCTATTGCGCTTGATGTCGTAAGGAAAAACTTTAGAATTAATAGGAATCCTATTCAGGAGCCTGGATAGTTCAGTCCTTTGGATGAGAGGGCTATGAACAGTCTAATTATCAGACCATACCCAAATATTGTCTTCATTGCCTAGCATATATCTAATCAATGGAAAAACTACAGGTCTTAGTTTTAACATTTGCAAGAAGAGCCAAGAGTACTCCCTTGAGCTTGATAGTTGCCAAAAGCTTGCATTATTGAGATATGTTTCATTTAGCAATTTCACCTAGATAGCTTGTTTATCAATAAATAGCCTCCATATCCTTTTGCATAGAAGCACTTTTTATCTAACAGATATAGAGGGTAACCCCTAGCCTTTTTGCCTTTTAGCGATGGTCACTTCACTCCACTTGACTTTAGCTTCTTGGAGTTTTCAAAATTTCCAGTCCATAAGAAAGCTTTCATGATTCCATCTATCTCCTTAATGACTTTCTGGGGATGGATGACATGTGATATCCAACGAATATAGAGATTTCCTAGCACAGAAATGATCAGAGTAACCCTTACAATAAGTGATAAGAATCTGTTTTACTAGGCATTAATTTGAGCTTTGAACTGTTCAATGAGAGAAATACAATCAGAGTACTTAGGCTTTGCATACGAGATTAGAACTCCCAAGTATTTCATAGGAAGATCATGAAGTTGTACTTCATGGGAAGATCATTAAGTTGAATTTTAGCAATCCTAGAGAGTTTCACCGAGTCCCTCACATCTTTAGAGTAGTGCAAGCTACTTTTATAGACATTTATAACTAGACCAAACCATTTAGAAAATCACATTAGAAATTCCTTAAGTAACTACACTAGGTGGATGTTCGAAAGCAATCATAGTAGATAGAAAAAATTGCAAGGTAAATGACATCCCTTAGCTTTTAATAAAGGGGGGCCTACTAGGCATATTCTAACAATTCCAATGAAGGTTGATAAGGAGAATGATAACATTAAAGTTGATGATATTGATATAACATTTAGGGCAAAAGGGAATATGTTAAAGTGAGAAAGTGAGGTATGATTAAGAGCAAAAAAAGAAGCCTAGAATTCAAGAAAAGGAAGATGGAAATCTTGACAACATCAAAATAATCATAGCTTCCTTTAGGGGTAGAAATAATTTTAAAACTTATCTAAAATGGAAGAAAAAGATAGAATCAGTATTTGAGTATCATAATTACTTTAAGGAGACGAAGGTAAATAGAATAGTAGTAAAATTTATTGAGTATGCCTTCATTTGTTGGGATCAGCTAGTCAATAACTGAAGGAAAGAATCGTGAGCTACGCATGAAGACTTGGAACAAAATTTGAAAACTCTTATTAGGAAGATATTTGTGACAGACCATTATTGTAAAAACTTGTATCAAAAGTTGTAAATCTCTCACTTAATGAGCAAAAAATGGAAGATTATCATAAGAAGATAGAAGTAGTCATAATCTGAACTAATGTAGAGAAGTAAAGAGAAGTGACTATGACAAGCTTTTTGAATAAGTTGCACACACTTTAATAAAAGCCTAGAACACACTCCAAAAAAGTGCATGTGTTCTTCTAAAAATACTCTGAAATTGTATCTTTATGTCTATGAGGCATACACATCAATGTCCATCTCAACGAATATACTCTATATAGATTAGGTTGTAGTCTTGTCTAAAACTTTAAGACATTAATCAAATCCAAAAAAAAATTGAACTTCTATGTGGTAATTGACTTGTGTCAATTTTATTATTCAAAATGTGAATCTTTTTTAATAAGATCTAATTAAATGTAGTCAATTACCTGCTTTTATAAATCCTCATATCTCCCACCATTCTTCTATTCTTCTCCTAATTATCTATAGTCCCTTAAAGTTAATTAGATCTACATCACTAATGCTAAGAGTTTACAAGACTATGTCTTTTAACCTATATCAACTTGGAGGCCTAATAGTATGTCTCACTCTCTTTGTGGTTATATTATGATGTCTCACTCTTTTTTCATTATATCCTAAACTAGAATTTTTGGCTTTTTAGCATTTTTGTAAGTTGTCGTAGTTCTAATTGTACAATCTTTAAATTAGTACTACTTTATATTAATCATAACACATCTTCTTTATATATTTGCGTCAATATATGCTTCTTCTTGGATATTGTATCCATAAAGTTTATTTTAGTCTTTTTACCAACCATTCACAACTTATAAAATTTTAACTTCTAATATTTGATACTCTTCAATAAGCTCTTTTTATAAAGTTCATTCTATCTCTTGCTCATTAAAACAACCTAGCCATTTTGTTATAATGCAGTACTATCATCTTTTGATTCTACTACTACATTCTCTCTAGTACTGCTGTCGTTTGCAACCAAATTAATAACAACTTTAGCAATGAAAAATGTAGTTAGTGAATAGTTGAGATCGTTCCCATGAGGAATTTTATCGGTAAAGATTATACGAGTTCAAAACTAAAACAAAGGTGGGGGAGCTGTAATTCACGAAAATTTGAGAATTTAAAAAAGACAAAAATCGTAAATTATCAAAAATATTCAGTTCTGAAAATTCAGTAGACAAACCTTAGTTTCGGGTCACCGATGTTGCCACACTAGCACGGATCCTCAATATAAAATTTAGTCTATCAACAAACATTCGTTAGGTGATGATTTTCTCTTAGGAGTAAATGAGTAGAAACATGTATTCTAAACATTCTTATTAATGAACAACTTAGATACGATCTTAAGTTTAATCAATTAATAACTTTAAGAACTGAGAAACCAATGAACAAGACAATGCATATACGACTTGCATTTAGTCAAGTTAAGTACCTTCTTAGAACTTTCAACTTTAATGTAAAGATGGTAATCCTAATTGTTACTTTCGATTAGCAAAACTGATCGTCATATCTCACTAATATGGCTATTAAACAAATTAATTCCTAGTTGCACACCTTAGAAATCAACCAATTCAATCATAAAAAGTAATTTGGAAGACGCTTAATATTCATCAATGAAACAAACTTTATCTAGAAATCTCACACATACTAGATGATAACATGGTTCCTTTCAACCAAGAAAAACGATTTAGCTACTTATAACAAAAGTGAAAATCATCAAAGAAATAGCAAAATATATAGTCTCCATCCCTCGTCTTTTCCTAGAAATTCCAAAAACTCTTAGAGAAACTACTACAGAAACAAAAAATCCTCCATAAAATACTACAGAAGTTGTAAAACTACTGTAAGGATGCTCTCTGTGAACAGTAACGAAAATCCCCCTATATGCACTTCGATCTTTCCTTTTTTTGCAGGTAATCTTTCCTCCAAATTCAGGTTGCAGATCTCCATCACTAAGGTAGCAATCTGATCTTCAAGATCATAAAAATCTTAGGTGAATCAAATCTGAATTTAAAAACAGATTCTATAGGCAGTCTTTGTCCTTGCACGTGCCCATGCTTAGTCGATAGATTTTCTGCCAGCCTTGGGAATCTGAAATATCTTAACTTTCCTTACATCTTTTTGATTCAATCTCATCTCTCAAGTATTGAAAATCATCTGAGAACAATTAAAAAACAAATCCATCAGTTTTGAATAATAATTTGAACATATTAAAGAGATTTATATACAAAATGAGCATAAAATGACAACTTAACACTCCATCTACAATTATGCTCCATATCAATCTATAGATTTTTTTCATCAGTTTTGTCCCTTTCATCACAATTATTGCATCTTTTATCATCTTAATGTTGTCTTTATCAATTTATAGGCAAAATTGTTCATATGTAATTATCTAAAGAGAATAGATTTAAATTTAGTATATATCAAATATTACACACCATCCTGACAACACCATTAAGCCTTTTGATCTTAACCTATCATGCTGCCATAATGTTGTAAACTTTATCATCTCTCAATCAGATTATGCCAAAGTTATTTGATGTATAGATTACAAACCAATCCCTGTTCAGTATCATATGATGTGATCATCTCGTATCTAAAATCTATGAGTCAGGTAATTAACTAGTTAACATATAGAGTATGTCTTTTTTACCACAATCTAAGTCCTCCTCACTCTATAATACATTAGTAGACCTTGTCAAATCATCAACTTTCCTTTTGTCACACTACTCCTTATTTAGACAGTCCCTCTTGATATGTCTAGTTTGTTAGAACTTGTAACTCCAAACTGTCTTTTATCTTTGGGTTTAGATTTATAATACCTTTGTATATGAATCATCCTTACTTTGTTTTCTCCTACGATTATCATTTCCCATCACATGTAGCCCTTCACTTAGAGAACTTTCAGTAGTATTTTTTTTTATCTCTGTTGGTTGTGAGCTAATAGTATAGCAATGAAATCTTCCACACCAACTATCTCTTTACCTTATATAAACATGGTTACTAGATGTTCATAAAAAAGATTAAAAATAAAGCAAAACTACCCTTATCCATAATAGTCATTTTGACCCATAATAGGTCACTAATTATTTGTTTGAACACATCAATATATTGTTTCAGATCTGTCATCTCCTACATCTTCAGCTTATGTAGTCTTTATTTCAGATATAACTTTTTCATAAGAGACTTTGACATGTATTAGCTCTCTAACTTCTTCCATATCTACACAAGAGACGTAATATCTATGATGTAGTATATGACCTCATCTATCAAACAAAGTTATATGATTCCAGTTGCTTATGCTTGTAACTCCTTCCAATTAGCTACATCCTTATCTTTCAACTTATTGCCCAATAATCCCTATAATGTGCCTTGTTCACCAACAAAATACTTCACTCATTGTGGCTATAATATGAAATTCTTAATTCTACTGAATTTTTCCATTTAAAACATTGTAAGAAAAGTTATTATTGCTTCAATTATGCTCTGATACTAATTATTAAGAACTAATATAAGAATAAAGAAGAAAGAAAGAAACAAATAAGAACACAATAATATTTTAACAAAGTTTTTTTTATTTGTATACTTACATACTTAAAAGTTAAGTACGACTGATTTCTCTATGAATCAATGATCATGAAGATTACAACTCTTTTGTATAACTAAGTCTATAAAAGTATAGTTATATTTAAACTTTAACTTGTACAGTTTAACACAACTTTTTAATTAACAATTCAACTTATATAATTTAACACAACTTGTTTCTTATCAAATCTTATATTTTTTTTAGAGTTTGAAATATACAAAAATGTGTTTTCAAATAAGGCCCTTTCTTGCAAATACTTGTGTAATTTACCGATTCTTTTTAGAATGTGGACATGGATTCTAATACGTCCATTTACCAAATCATATAACTCACTATTCTTTTCAGAATATAAAGAAGGGCACTAACTGTGTGTTGAATCATGTTCTTTTTTTGAAAAATAATGCCCTAGAACATAGTGGTGTGCCAATCCATATTAATCTAAAGACTTCCAAAAAATGCTTGCATTCTTCTTGAAACTTCCTAAGGTTGTATACTGTAGAATATTTCTATTGTACTTGTATTTAATGTATAGTATCTTCTTTTGTATAGTATAGGATACTAATGCATTGTATAGATTTTAGTTGCTTTGCATTTTGTGTAATAGTTATTGTCGTTTTGTATAAGCAGACACTGATGATATATATACCATCTCTTTCTCCTTCTTGAAATAAAAGATAACCATTTTACTGTGGTTACTTTACCAAAAATACAATCCCTAAATTGTGTTTACAGATTCTTCATCGTATCAGAGCGATCTGGGTAGATCCACACATCCACAAAGCTGAGTTATAGTAGACGGGATGAGTAGTTCAAGATCATTGTTTGGCAATATGAATGAGGATGAGAATCCACTATTTTTGCAGAACTCGGATCATCCAGGAATGATTCTCGTTACAACTCCATTAAGTGGGAATAACTACTTATCTTGGAGTTATGCGATGAGAATAGTGTTAGGTGCAAAGCTGAAGCTCGATTTCGTCAATGGAAAATGTGAGAGGTCGGGTGAAAGTTCATCAGATTACAATAGGTAGTGTCGGGTTGATTTTATGGTTACGTTGTGGATACTCAACGCCATCTCCAAAGACATTGTAGAGTCCTTCTTGGACACGAGCTCAACTAGGGATCTCTGGAAAGACCTAGAGCGGCGATATGAAGAATGTAATGGGATGCTATTATATCAACTCAAAAGAGAGATTAGTTTGATTTCACAAAGGGATTTATCGGTTTCCAAGTATTTTTACTAAACTCAAAGTGTTATGGGATGAGCTGAATTGTTTGGCTCCCATTCCGTAGTGTTCATGCGGAGCCCTAAAACAATGCTCATATGGATCCCTTAAACAATTTGTTGAATTTAGAGATAATGATAGAATGGTACAATTTCTTATGGGATTAAATGAAGAATATGATGCAATTAGGAGTCATATACTTGTGATGGACCCTTTGCCTCATGTAGATAGGGCTTATTCGATAGTTGTTAGGGTTAAAAAACAACAGAAGGTTAATATTTCTTTTGTTGATAATACAAGTAGTGCTATGATGGTGCGTAGTTCTGGCCAGGGGCGGATCTACAATGGGGGCAAGTCGGGCACTTGCCCCCACTGCCTCCAACAAATTCTCTATAAAAAAATATTATTTTAAGTTTTGTCCCCATTAAAAAAATAAAATTATACTCCTATTAAAATTTTCCCCCACTAAAAATAAAATTTTGTCCTTAATAAAATTTTTCCCCCACTTAAAAAAATTTCTGGATTCGCCCCTAGTTCTGGCAGCAGTAGTGCAAAAGGGGTTGGTAGAGGTTTTTCCAAGAAACAAATAAATAAGGAGGATATGTTTTGTGATTTTTGTAAAATGAAAAGACGTACAAGAGATACCTATTTCAAGATTCATGGGTATCCAAATTGGTATAAGGGTTCTAAAGATAAAAAAGGAGGGGATATGAATAAGTAGATTGTGAATAAGAGTGATTCACCTTTGGATTACTCAGTAAAGAAGGGTATAAAGGAACCAGTTTGGAAACAAGACATGGCAGTAATGATTCAACAGGGAATTGTGAATTTTATGCAAAGCCAAGGGAAGCAGATTCAGATGAAGGACAAAGGAGGAGATGTCATCAACTTTGCACACTACAATGACTTTGCAGGTAGCATTCTCAATCATTCTTTTAGTTCAATTAGTTCAATTGAATGGGGTTCTTGGATAATAGACACAGGTGCTTCAAATCATGTGTGCCATAATCTTAATTTGTTTGCTAAACCTAAACCTGTTGCTAAATATAAACTTGTTCACCTATCGGATGGCACAATTAAGACATTAGATTTCACAGGGGATATTATCCTTTGTGATAATCTTAGTCTGTCATCCTCTTTGCATATACCTTCATTCAAATATAACCTACTTTCTATAAACAAACTTGCTTGTCAATCTCCTATCAATTTTACATTTTATGCAACCTTTTGTGTTCTGCAGGACCTTGTGACTGATGAGGTCTTAACAGTTGGAAAGGTAATTGCAAGACTCTATGCTCTTGACCAATATTCTTTTCACAAAAATAACATTTTGTCTTACACCACACATTTAGATGATAGTATCCATAAGCCAATACATTGTCATAATGCTATTGTTGATGGTTTTTGGCACCAAAGATTGGGCCATCCATCCCTTATTGTAATGAAACAATTGCAAGATTTTTTTTCAATAATATGACTTTTTTTTAACAACCGTGTGATATATACCATTTCTCAAAACAAACTAAACTTCCTTTTCCTAAAAGCAGTATTAGTATAGTTGCATGTTTTGAAATGTTGCATATGGATTTTTGGGGTCCTTATAAGCAGGGGTCAATTAGTGGAGCTCACTACATTTTCACCATAGTAGATGATTTTTCAAGAACAACCTGGACCTATTTACTCAATCATAAAAGTCAAACTTCTACCTTTTTAGACAAATTCCTTAAACATGTTAGAAATCAATTTCTTGCTACAATCAAAGTTATTGGAACAGACAATATGACAGAATTCTTTAGTCATAGTTGTCAGGAAATATTTGTCAGCTATGGAATTATACATAAGAAAACTTCTCCTTACACTACACAACAAAATGAAGTTGTTGAACAAAAACATAGGCATTTGTTACAACATGTTAAAGCTCTTATGTTTTAGTCCCATTTACCAAAATAGTTTTGGGGAGATTCTATTTTAACAGCTACATATATCATAAATACGCTTCCAACTCATGTTCTTAACTAGAATTCTCCTTATTATGTTGTTGTCCAAATGGAACCCGATTGGCTTTTTTTGAAGACTTTTGGTTGCCTATGTTATGCTTCTAACACCTTTCCTCATAAAGATAAATTTGCTCCTAGGGCTTTCAAATCAGTTTTTCTTAGTTATTCTTTAAGACAAAAGGCTTACAAACTTTATGATTTGCACAACCATCATATTGTCATTTTTAGGGATGTTTTCTATGAAAATATTTTTCCTTTTCAGTCCATTTCTTCGGGTCCAGAAATAGTTCCTTTACCTAAACCAAATGTCTTAACAACTATTGTGTCTCGAGAATCATCATCCACTGAAACTCTAAATGTTGATTCTTTTAATTCTTTAGTTCCATCCTCTTTTGATACTCCTTGCTCCACTAATCTTGCACAGAGTCCAGCTCCTATTCGTAGGAGTACTCGTGTGACCCAACGACCTAATTGGTTGAATGATTTTGTTTCACATGCATTTGTTACTGATATTGCTCATTCTGCTTTTCCTAAAATGACTGATTCTTCTTATACACCTCACATATATCCATTTATACTCTCCTCACACATTACCTCAGCTTATCATTCTTTTTTCACAAATGTGTCTACTGTTGAAGAACCTAGTTCTTTTGATTAAGCTCAAACTAATTCAAATTGGTTAAATGATATGGAGGCTGAGTTGACAGCCCTTGATAATAATCACACTTGGGACCTTATTGTTTTATCGAAGGGTAAGAAGGCTATAGGTTCTAAATGGACTTATAAAATTAAACTCAAACCTGATGAGACTGTTGATAGATATAAGGCTAGGTTAGTTGCAAAAGGCTATAATCAAATTGAAGGAGTTGATTACACTAATTGTTTTTCTCTTATAGCTAAAATGGTTACCGTGAGATTTTTTATAGCTATTGCCGTTGCCGAAGGATGGCCTTTATATCAATTAAACATAAATAATGCTTTTTTGCATGGGTATATTGATGAGGATTTGTCATGTTACCTCCTCAAGGGTATACCAAGGCTGGTCCCAATCAAGTGTGTCATTTAAGGAGGTCTTTATATGGTCTTAAGCAAGCCTCATGATAATGGAATCATGAGCTTACTATTTCTCTTTGTAAGCAGGGTTTTGTGCAATTTGCTCATGATCCATGTCTTTTTTATTAAAATCGAATGGAATGGTTATATTACACTTGTTGTGTATGTTGATGATATGTTGATCATGGGTCCGACGGAGGCTTATATTCAGCAAGTCAAATGATTTTTACATGAACAGTTTACTATTAAAGACATGAGATCTGCAAAATATTTTCTTGGTTTGGAACTTGCTAGGTCTAATACTGGCTTGTATGTGAATCAGAGAAGATATGTGTTGGATATTCTCAAGGATGCAGGGTTGACTTGTTCAAAAGGGGCAACCACTTCTTTATCTCCTAACTGTCGTTTTGATGATGCTAGCTCTCATTTATCTGTGAATCCAGATAGATATCGGAGTCTAGTTGGGCATCTCATTTATCTTGATTTTACACGACCTGATATCACATATGCGACTCAACAGTTGAGTCAGTTTGTTCAGGCTCCTACTGAGCAGCATTGGATGAGTGTCATTCATGTGCTCAAGTATTTACAACAGTCTCCATCTACAGGTTTATTATTTCCTTATAACAATTCTTGTTCTTACAAGCATTTTGTGATGCAGACGGGGTTGCATGTCCTTTTAGTCGACGATCTTTAATAGGATTTTGTGAATTTTTGGGTGATATTATGATTTCTTGGAAGACTAAGAAATAATCCACTGTTTCTCGATCTTCCACGGAGGCTAAATATCGTAGCCTCTCTACTACAGTTTGTGAATTGCAATGGATTTCTTATTTGCTGGCTGATTTTTGGGTGTCTATTTCATTTCCCATTCCTTTATGGTGTGACAATTTGGTTGCTTTTCATATTACTTCTAATCTTATTTTTCATGAAAAGACTAAGCATTTAGAAATTGATTGTCATCTGGTTCGGGATAAGTATAAAGAAGACTTCGTTCTTTTTCAATATATTCCTTCAAAGCTTCAATTAGCAGATATGTTTACTAAAGCTTTGTTAGTTCCGGTTTTTCTTTTTTGCTATCCAAGTTGGGCTTATATGATTGGCACCAAGCACCACCTTAAGGGGGACTGTAGAATATTTCTGTAGTACTTATATTTATTTTATACTGTCTTCTTTTGTATAGTATAGGATACTGATGCATTGTATAGATTTTAGTTACTTTGCATTTTGTGTAATAGTTATTGTCGTTTTGTACAAGCAGACACTGATGGTATATATACCATCTCTTTCTCCTTTGTGAATAGAAGATAACCATTTTACTGTGGTTACTTTACCAAAAAAACAATCCCTAGAGGGTGATTGCAGATTCTTCACATACTCATACAGATAAACCATACACAATGATCTTCACCTCGTCAAATATACCACATTTAGCTAAGACACTCCAAGAAATACCTCCAAAATTGTATATTCATACATATGAACTGCAAACAATAATTTCTACCTTAACAAATATATCGTGTTCAACTAACATATTTTAGAAAACGCCTATCAGATTATACGTTGGTATATATGAACCATACACACTAATAATTAACTAATGAAAATTGCCAAGAATTCAACGCAATGACCATGATTTGAAACCTTGGCTATTCTGTTCAGGCTTAGAATATGTCCGGAGAGTAGAAAAAAGAGTTCTCATGTTACCTTCTTGCCTATTATGTCTCTTTCCACGGAGGAAAAAAAAGGATCAATTTACAAACAAATTTCTTGTTTTCGGCCTTCTATCGAGAGATGCCTACGTTGAACGTCACAGCAAAAAGTACCGATGAAATTATAACTATCAACTCCTTGTAACGACTCCTCGGTAGAGATGTCTCTTGGCTTGCCAAAGAACTTACTATACGCACATAATGCTAGAATAAGAATTATTACGTATTGTCATATGTTTGCTCAATACACGACAGAATTAATAGGTGATAACAACAATATGAAGCTGATCCTATATTTCGATCATATCTTATTCAAAGGTATTGGAGGTCCTCTTGACAGGGAAATGAATAGCATATCTGATTATCTGCCATATACAAACAAATATAAGATGCCAGCCTTAGCGAGAACTTCCGTGCACAAACCAAATTCCAATAGCTATAAATAAGATATAAACATTGTGAAACACAAAAGTGTAGAACTAGGTTCAGAGATGGGTACTGAATTTACTGCACCTCAACATAAACCTCATGCAGTTTTCATCCCAGCTCCATCTCAGAGCCACATAAAAGCAATGCTTAAGCTAGCAAAGGTACTTCACCACAAAGGTTTTCACATAACGTTTGTCCATTTTGCGATTAACTACAGATGCTTACTTGAATCAAGAGGTCCAAACTCCATGGATGGCTTGCCAGATTTCCGCTTCAAATTCATTCCAGACGGCCTTCCTTTGACAGACACTAATGTTTGGCCGCATATGGGGCAACTCTCTGAGTCCGCATTGGAGGGTGCCTACCTTGCACCGTTTAGTGATCTCATATCAAAACTCAATGACAGTAGGTCTTCCAATGTTCCACCAGTGACTTGCATAGTTTCTGATGGATTCATGTCAAACTGCACTATTGCCGCAGCGGAAGAACATGGACTTCCTATTGCAATATTTTTTACTGTCTCTGCCTCTGGCTTCCTGGGCTTCGATCAGACCCGAGTACTCGCAGAAAGGGGTCTACTACCCTTGAAAGGTATATGCAAGAAAAGAAACAATTTTTGTTTAATTACATAGTTTCATGGGGCATAATGTTTTCGTTGTCCATGTACTTAAGTAACGTCTTTCATCTAAACAACTATTTTGTTTAGTAGATGAAAGCTTTCAGAAAAATGGCTACTTGGACCAAGTCGTAGACTTCATTCCAGGAATGAAAAATATGCGTTTAAAGGATTTTTCAACTACCGGAACTCAAGCGAAAAGTACTGACGAACTCGGCTTTCGGATGGCAGTAGAACTAACTAAAAAATCTCGCGATGCTGCAGCACTCATTTTGCACACTTTTGAAGCTTTAGAACCTGAACTTTTGGACACTATATCCTCTATGTTTCGTGCTGTTTATTTCATTGGCCCTCTGCAAATTCATCTCAATCAAATACAGCAAAATGATCTGAGATCAATTGGATGTAATCTATGGAAAGAAGAACCCGAGTGTCTTCAATGGCTTGATTCCAGGGAGCCTTACTCTGTTCTTTATGTAAATTTTGGAAGCATAACTTGGTTGACAACCGAACAACTCATCGAATTCGGGATGGGACTAGCCAAAAGCAACCACCCATTTCTGTGGATAATAAGGCCTGATATGGTAGTTGGTGGTTCTGCAATATTACCTCCAGA
>JANIJH010000003.1:3950538-3962074 GCA_024520975.1 Erythroxylum areolatum
TATTACCATTCCACGTAAGATCCCAGGAAAGGGCGGAGGGGTCACAAACGGTCCCACTTAAAACCCGGCCTCCTAGATAGAAATTACGTGCATGGTATATTTATCACAACCTAACCCGTGTACACACATGAATAGTAAATACACTCAAATAAATTAAACACAACACTACAAATATACCCGACAAATAATATTGAATACTAGAAATACGAAATAAATAAAAGAGATAAGGAAAGAATACACCCGAAAATTGATAACTGAGTTCGGCCAATTTTGCCTACTTCTTCGAGCACCACTTAAGGCAGCCTGCTCTTATTAAGAAGAGAATAGTAAATTTGATATGTATACAATCTTTGAGTATTTATCAAATTTTTGGATTGTTTGGATTAGGAAGGGGAGGAGTGGAGTTATTTTATAACTTCAAAAACTCCTCTCATCTTCATCTCTTCCCAATATGGGATTGAAATTATGTTACCAAAGTCAAAAAACAACAAATAGCCACCAAAGTCAAAAATATACAACAGAACCTGCCTCAGAGGCTTCCATGAAGTTACCCGAATTGAAGAAGTTAAGATTATAAGTGCATAAAATAGGAAATGAAGCAAAGATCGAATGTTAAGAAAAACAAACAAGAAGCTTGCAAAAATACTATTCACTCGCTCGTGGATGATCACACACTCACTCACACGCTTGCTCTATTAGTTTAGTTTTATAGAGCTTATGGAAACAACTTCAAATTTCTCTTAACCACCCAAGAATTGAAAATAAAAAGTTCAACTAAATATATACTAGTAAAAAAAGGGAAACGCAATAGTTATCAATCTAATTCCATATTTTTAAAAAAACAACCATAGATAAGAACGTAGAAACTAAGGATGAAAAAAGAGCTACCTAGAATCCTAGTTTTGATACTAAACTGAGATGAGTTGTGTGAAGAGAGAAAATTTCACATACATAGAGATAAAAGAAAAAAGAAAAAATCCAGAAATTCACTCTGGTCAGTCTCGTTGACCTCCTACTCTAGAGCGCGATCGATTATGTTGACAAAGCTATCCTCTTTATATCTAGTCACATTCGAATCTACGATTGTATTGTCTGCTGAGTTGACCATGAAAGGTGGTCGAAGCTCCTCCCATGAATTTGTGTCTGATTAAAAGAATCGGAAGAGACTCAAAGCGGTGAGTTTTGCATATTAGTAGGACCTACTTTTATTTTAAAATAAGAATGTCACTTTAGTGAGAAATGGGTCTTACTAATATGTAAACTTTAAAAAAAAGTTGTCATAAAAAAAGTCACGCGGCATTTAACTAACGGAGGGTAACTTTCATTAGATTTTTTTGTCCTTGTAGGGATTAATTTGAACATTTTATAAACATCGAGGTTCAACTTGAATCACCTTAAAGATTAAGATTTAACTTGAACATTTCAAAATGTTAATATTCAACTTAAATTCTGGTATAAACATTAAGGTTTAAAATACACTTTTGTCTAACAACAAAAATTATATAAATGTTTTGGCACCATACATTTACATATTGTTCCAAAGGCTTAGATTATACCAACATCTTTGTTAAAATGCGTCCTCCTACGAGACTATAAACGTTTTCATATTTCATTAGTTTTAGGAAAATAAAATGTAAAGAAAGTAGATGGTATCGTCATCTAAGCGGAGGAGAAGGAGAAGGAGAAGATTGTTAAGCTATTTTATTTATTATTTTGGACATTATTTGTAGTTTGATATATTTGATATATCTTTTATGAAAAGAAGTTTAATTGGCGTTAGATTTCATTATCTTAGATTATGTAGTATTTTTTGGAAGGTAAGATAGTATGGAGATAAGCAATTCTAAATAAGATAGAATCCTAAAAAAGATTGGATTTGTTGAAGATAAACATGGAAGAGATTTATCAGAGATTCAATTGATTTTTAGCAGCTTTGATTTTGTATGTATGCGTGAACAATTGCACTACTTATCCATCGATTTATTGAGAGAAAAGCAAGCAATCAATCTGTTCATATGTGCAATTGTGTTTTTGGCATGTTTCAGTGATGAAACATATGTCTAATTGATGATTTTTGTGGCTGTTATGCATTAGTTTCTTTGGTGATCAATTCGACAATTTTTGTGGCTGTTATGCGTTAATTTCTTTGGTGATCAATTCGAAAGGTTCATAGCTAATTTTTGTTAGACAACTTCTTATGATTTCGGTTTAATGAGGCTAGACACAGAGGAAAATATCTTTTGACTCAAGTGTTTCTTTATTTATGTTATTATTGATTTAATCACTTAAGATATCATTTTCATCTTTATTATCATTCGTTGTGTCAAAAATCTTCTGTTGAAGTTAGCATGAGGTGATAATTTTATTGGATGTGAAATACTTTCACATGGTGTGAGTACGAGTGGGTAACGTCAAAGGACGAGTAATGCCGACTCAGTAAAACTTTGTGTCAGACTATTGTATTTGGGTGAAAGTACATTAATCTAAATGAAGGCTCCGCAGAAGTAGATTATGTGTGTCCAACTATATTAACATATTTTGTGTGTTAATTTATTTGTGGCATATTTAGTTTTTCTACTTGTAATTAATTTTTGGAAAATTTGCAATTACTTATCCAATTACTTTTTGACAAGCAACTACAGCAGAACATACATATTGCGGAACTAGAACCTTCGAGCTTTTTAAAGATGATGAAAGAATATACTAAGGACCAACAAATTTGCATCTTAATAGTAGAAGAAATTAGAGACAATTAAGTTTAAAGGTCAATCGTAATAAAGTAATTTAAAAAGACGGTCATCAATTATTTTAATTATATTAAAAATGTTCAAATTAAAAAACATTAATTTTTAGCTGAAAATTTTATCTATAGAATTAAAAATTCCAATTACTAAACTAATAAAGTACATTATTTAACGAACATTGAGAAAAATATTAAGAGGAATATTCTAAGCATTATTTTAAATTAAATGCTGAATTTAAAATTTTCCATATTATTAAACTCATTGATTAAAAATAGCACACTTTTTCAATTTGATTTCTATGTTTTAATTTGATTTACTTTAATAATTTTTATTTTTAAAAATTGATTAGGTTATTAATTAATTGGTTGGTTTTCGTAAACTACTAAAATTTTAAAAATAAAATAAATCAATTAATTTTTATTTAATAATTTTTAATTAAGCTTTAAATTTTTCAATATTTAAAGATAATCTCTTTCAATCATATTTTAAATTCTTTAATTTTATTCAATATTTAACAGATGTTATGATGGTTTAATACTGATTGAATCTTTTAAACCTCAAATATCTTATCTTATCAGTTTAATTTCTATTTCAGTTTTAAAAAATTGATTAAACTAATTAATGATTCTCTTTAACTTATTTTTGAAAATTTTAACTGCAAGAAATTAGGAGTTGTTTGTTCCACTTTTGTTTTTCTGTTGTAGTTTTTAGTTTTTGCTTTTCTTTTAAATAAAAATAAAATTTTGTTTAATTGTTAATGTTAAATGTAGTTATATTTTTATCACTGATGATAATTATATATTAAAACTTAAATAACTATATTTTAATTAAATAAATTTATGTTAATATTTTATATAATATTTATTAATAAAATTGTTTTATTTAATTAAAATAAATACTTTAAAATTTAACATTTTAAATATTAATAATTAATATATTAAATAATCAAATAATATATATTTAGTTAATAGTAGATCAATTTATGAAAGAAACACAGAAATCTGAAATCACTTTTTATAGCTTTTATAATTTTTAAAAATTGAAAAAACTAAAACCAAATAATGAAAATAAAAATAAAAAACTCAAATAAATAATTTTTTTTATTAAAATCAGTTTTGTTTTGAATAGCAAGAATATTAATTGTAAAGAGAAGACAGTTAACAGGCCCTTTGGCGCGACTATCGAAGAACCCCGTGTAGTTTTTTCATTGCCAGTTGTTATTTTTTTACACGGCATAGGATCCCTTCCTGCTCATTGTATATATATTATTATTATGGAGACACTGTGAAATGTGGATTACGTGTATTGTAGACCCAAATCAATCTCAATATTTAAGTTGCGACAATTGCTAAGACCTCAACACTATGGCCATGATTTGAAACCTTGGCTATTTCTTCAGCACTAGAATCTGTCATTTTCATATTTCTTAATTAACTAAATTATTTTGTTTAATATGTCTCTTTCCTGAAAAATAAAGGATCAATTGGACAACAACAAAAATCGAAAATTAGAAAACAAAAGAAAATGACATAGGAGGTCATTTAGAGGTAAATACAACGAACATACTTTTTCGAAAGTCGTCAAAGTACAGACAGAAAGTCTAAATATAATTTAGCGTTTGAGAAAATGAAATCATTGTCTTTAATGTTTGAATTCCGATAGTGCTCTTTTGCTTATGAACTCGTGTTCCTATTTGTTTGCAAAGAATCACGACGTCTGTTGGGAAGATATTAATAATGAGTGTTTGAATGAAATTCACAATATTTTCTTTAAAATGTTGAATTTCAAGAACTCATTATTTCTTAGAATATTGGAGCCTTGTAATCATCATATGACGACCCAGTTCATCACATTGTTTGCAATGCGGACAGGAATCAACGACTCCTCGATAGAGGTGTCTCTTGGCATGCATGCCAAATAACTTACGTCATGCACATATTGTTAGAATACGATTGCTCAATACACAACAGAAGAATAGTGATAACAACAATACTATGCTGACCTTATATTTCGATCATATCTTATGACTATAATACCTTACCATAGAATATAACTACTTGAATGTATTGGAGGTTGTCATGATAGGGAATTGGACTGCATATCTGCCTTGCACAAACACACATAAGATGCATACAAACAAATATGAGATGACACCCTTAGCGGAAACTCCCGTGCAGATACCAAATTCTGCAGAAACCAAATTCTAACAGCTACAAAGCAGAGCTATTTATACATTGTGAAACACAAAGTGTAGATCTATGTCCAGAGATGGGTACTGAATTTATTTCACCTCAGCATAAACCTCATGCAGTTTTCATCCCTCTACCAGCTCAGAGCCACATTAAAGCAATGCTTAAGCTAGCAAAGGTACTTCACCACAAAGGTTTTCACGTAACTTTTGTGCATTTTGAGATTAACTATAGATGCTTACTTGAATCAAGAGGCACAAACTCCATGGATGGCTTGCTGGATTTCCGCTTTGAATTCATTCCAGATGGCCTTCCTTTGACAGACACTAATGTTTGGCCGCATATGGAGCAACTCTGTGAGTCCATATTGGAGGAAGAGTACCTTGCACCGTTTAGTAATCTCATTGCAAAACTTAATGACAGTAGGTCTTCCAATGTTCCACCAGTGACTTGCATAGTTTCTGATGGATTCATGTCAAACTTCACTATAGCAGCAGCTGAAGAACATGGACTTCCTATTGCAATATTTTTTACACTCTCTGCCTCTGGCTTCATGGGACTCGATCAGACCCGACTACTCGCAGAAAAAGGTCTACTACCCTTGAAAGGTACGTGCAAGAAAAGATTCATTTTCTCTTGTTTAATTACGTAGTTTCTTCTATGGGGCATATTGTTTTCGTTGTCCACGTACTTCAGTAACGTCTTTCTTCTGAACAACTATTTGTTTAGCAGATGAAAGCTTTCAGAAAAATGGCTACTTGGACCAAGCCATAGACTTCATTCCAGGAATGAAAAATATGCGTTTAAAGGATTTTGCAACTACCGGAACTCAAGCGAAAAGTACTGACGAACTCGGGTTTCGTATGGTAGCAAAAGTAACTAAGAAATCTCGCGATGCTCCAGCACTCATTTTGCACACTTTTGAAGCTTTAGAACCTGAACTTTTGGACACTATATCCTCTATCTTTCGTGCTGTTTATTTCATAGGCCCTCTGCAACTACATCTCAATCAAATACAGCAAAATGATACGAGATCAATTGGATGTAATCTATGGAAAGAAGAACCCGAATGTCTACAATGGCTTGATTCCAAGGAACCTTACTCAGTGCTTTATGTAAATTTTGGAAGCATAACGTGGTTGACAACCGAACAATTCATCGAATTCGGGATGGGACTGGCCAAAAGCAACCACCCTTTTCTGTGGATAATAAGGCCTGATATGGTAGTTGGTTCTGCAGTGTTACCTCCAGAGTTTAGTGAAGAAACAAGAGAGAGGGGGTTCATAGCTAGTTGGTGTCCACAAGAGGAAGTCCTCAATCACCCTTCAGTCGGAGGTTTCCTTACACACTGCGGGTGGGGATCAACAATTGAGAGCATTTCCGCAGGGATGCCTATGCTTTGTTGGCCGTTCCTGGGCGACCAACCTACCAACTGTAGATATGCTTGCGCTGAATGGGGAATTGGTAAGGAGATCAATAATGATGTGAAGAGGGATGATTTGGCAAAGCTTGTAAGTGAGTTGATGGAAGGAGAGAAAGGGAAGGAAATGAAAAACAAAGTGATGGAGTGGAAAAGATTGGCGGAAGAAGCTACTGGTCCCAAGGGATCATCATCCTTGAATTTAGAGAAGCTCATAACTGACGTTCTCTTATCAGGAAAATGCATGGTTGAGAAAACTTGATTAATATCAAGAACAACTGTACACTTTTCGTTTCTTTGGAGTGAAATGTGTAGTGTGAGTTATCTTTTCTATTCGAATTACATACTGTACCTAAGTATCTGCTCCCCCGTTATTATGCTTGAATCTTTTTTTTTTTTTTTTGAGTACAAAGGAACTAAACACAATTAATCTAATTCACGCAAAACTCTGCGGTACTCGATGCCTTGCCGGTCCCGTCGAAGGAGGTCCTAGACTACCAACGGAGGCTCTCGAAGTAGATGGAGGCTTGGGATCTGCCAGCCTGCCATAGCAGCCAAACGATCAGCGCACTGGTTATCCTGCCGATGAATGTGGTGTACGCGAACCTCCCAATCACGCTGGAGCAAAACTTGGATGCCTACCAACAGAACATGATAAGTATCGATGTCGGAGACGGGGGATGAAAGCAAATTTATGACTTCGAGTGCATCACATTCAAGGATGACCCGACGGTAACCAGAAGTCCAGGCAAGGGTGAGTCCTGAGTGGACGCCCCATAATTCAGCCAAAATGGAGGACCCGCAACCAATATGGTGGAGGAATCCACCGCACCACTGGCCCTGGTGATCCCGGAGGAGACCCCCAGTTGTAGCAAGAGCCCGACCCGGTGTGAAAGATCCGTCTGTATTGAGTGTGATACAGGACGCCGGGGGAACAGTCCATCGTACTCGACTCCCCAACGGGAGGCCCCCATGGGGAACCACGCGACGTTCTACCGCTCTCGCTCGCTCAATCCACTCAACATAAGCAATAACCGCCTTCGTGCCATCCACCGGCCAAACAAAATCAGTTTCGAACAATAGTTTGTTCCGCCACGTCCAAAGCATCCAGCAAGCCACCCCGAAGATCGTAGCCCAGTCCCATTGAAGTGTGTGGGGATGCTGGAGGAGATTGGAACGCACCCACATCTCGACGGGTTGCTGGAAGAAAACGGAGGTAATCACTGATGATGGAAATTTGTGCCAAAAGGCTTGGACAGGTGGGCAGTCCCGAAGGGCATGTAAGGTGGTCTCCTCTCGACCGCAAGTGGGGCAACTACTATCAGACGTGAGGTGCCGCGTCACCCATTGATGACTAAATTCTACGTGGGACTTAATTTTTTTAAAATTTTCACATAAAATAATATTATTTTAAATTTTCACATAAAAATTAATTAAACTCAATCAGACTTACAGCCTCAGTCTTTGGTCCAAAAACTAAAATTTAGGCCGGATCCAAGCATAAGCGGGCTCAATCTAACCTATTATCATGCATAATTTTAAATAGTGATAATGACATTAGTTCTAAATGGTTCGATTTGAAATTAATGGGCTAACTTGAAAAATAAAGGCTTGGACTAGACTTTTAATGAATTGATTTGATTTTACTAAAAGCTGAAAGCTTGGATATGGACACATGCATAGGAGTCCGATTATTCACCTAGTTGTTTTTACGTTAACTCTCCCTGAAACGAACCCAACCATTCTAAATGTAACAAACAGATTTATCTTTATAACTAAGTAGTTCAATTTGAACGAGTTTAAATATAAATTTATTTATTAAAATTTGATTAAATTCAATTTTTGGAATTGAGCCTTGAATCTTAAGGGACATGAATTTAATCTATTTTTTATCTTTAACTTTACCCCTTTTTTTTAAATTATTTGGTATTTAGTTTCGTTGCTACCATTCAAGTTGACAAATTAGGCATTACATCCAGTCCCAATCATACTTTGACATGTCACATTTTAAACTAAAAGTAAAGTAAAACGTTATAAAAGCCAAAGATGGGGCAAGAAAGGGCTTGAAAAAGTGACGCTTTGAGAAGATGGTACGTTATTGTTCAAGTTCTCTGATGAATCTAACTTAAATGAAATTGTGGAACAGAGGCTTTGGTATTTTGGAGACCAGCCTCTATTTTTCGAAAGTGGAGGTTGGGAATGAAATTGGATAGGCGACAAATTGATGTTATCCCATGTGGGTTAATTTCTACAACTTGCCAATGAAATTTTGGACTGTCGAGGGACTGAGCTTCTTGGCACGTTCTTTGGGAAAATCCATATGTATAAATATTAGGGTTATATAGCAAGCTCACCTATCTCAACAGCTCAAGTCCATCTCAAATGTAGATAAGAGCATAAGTTAAATTTAAACAGATTATTGTTATACACAATCATCATCCAAATATACATAGGATTAGATAAGATGTTTTGAATATTCAAATATACCAATGTACATATTTATAAACAGAAGTGATTCATGAATAACATCAATCAATTCTCCTACATCACTCTAACCCTTATATGGTATCAAAGCTTTCCGACTAGCGTCCTTTTTTGATTCTAACTCAATGGCCTCAATCATCAATCCTATTTCTGATGAAACACCCCAGATTATCACCATTAACCCAGCTGCTCAAGCTCCTTTGAAGCTCACCTCAACCAACTATCTTGCTTGGAGATTGCAATTCAACAGTCTCTTTATAGGCTATGATTTGCAAGGTTTTATTAATGGTACCAAAAGCTGCCCTCCAGCCACCATCACCACCAATGACACACCTGTACCCAACCCAAACTATCATTTTTGGATCCGCCAAGACCAACTGATTCTGAATTCCATCATTGGTGCTCTCTCATCAACCATCATTCCATTTATTGCAACTGCCAACACTTCCAAAGAAGCTTGGGACATTTTAGCCAAGACCTATGCGCAAGCATCTAGAGGTAAACAAAAGCAAGTTAAAAATCAGCTCAAGAAACTTACCAAAGGACAATTGTCCATCACTGAATATATGCAGGCCATTAAAACCAAAATTGATGAACTCAGTTTTTTGAATGCTCCAATGGATCCCGAAGACATAACAGATAAAGTCCTTGATGGACTAGGTGAAGAGTACAGTGAAGTGGTTCGCACCATCAATGCTCAAGATACTCCCATTTTATTTGTTGAGTTACATGAGAAACTTATCACTGTTGAAGCCGATCTCCCTTCACCTGGAACTCATCACTTTCCTATCACAACACACTATACAACTAAATCAGGAGGTAAAAAGAATCACTCACCTCAGCAAAAGCAGGAAGGGAATAGATGGCGCCATCCGCAGTATCAAAATAATCACCTCCTCACTTTCAACCCAATCATCACTTTCAGCCCAATCACCATATCAATGTCCAACCATCCTATAGACAGATGCAATCTTACCGCTCCCATTTTAGCAACAATAATATACCTCAGTCCAATTCTCAACACCAACCAAGGCCATACCTGGGAAAATGCCAAATTTGTGGAGTTCAGGGTCACAGTGCCAAGCGTTGTCCCTCCTTTCGCATTGTTTCTGTAGGTTCTTCTTTTCCCTCACCAAGAGCCAACTTTGCTGTTGCCTCGAATCCAGATCAATGGATTCTTGACTCTAGACTTCTCACCATGTGACTACCGACTTGCAAAACCTTGCTATGCCTACTCCCTACACCGATAATGAAGACATCATGATTGGGGATGGTTCAGGACTTCCAATAAGTCATAAAGGCAGTGGTACATTACAAGCAGATAACAGAACATTCAAATTGGATAGAGTTTTATGTGTGCCTACCATGAAACAAAATTTAATTTCAGTTTACCAATTTTGTGTTTCCAACAATGTTTCTGTTCAGTTCTCACCTTTTTCTTTTCTTGTGAAGGACCTGACCACATGAACAACTCTTCTCACGGGTGCACCTAAAAATGGCCTATATGCGTGGCCAGCAACTTCATCTCCAAAGGTTGCCTTCTCCACCACTCATGCCACACTCACCGATTGGCACTCTAGGCTAGGACATCTTGCCAAACAAATTGTTACTCCTACTTTATCTAAGCTTAGTTCTCATTTCAACTTCTCTCTTATTTCCTCTAGTATTCATTGTAATGCATGTTTGACAAATAAAAGTCGCAAATTACCTTTTTCAAAATCTACTCTTGTGTCTCAAAAACCATTGGATGTCATCTTTTCGGATGTATGGACTGCTCCAATCTATTCTCATGACAATTGCAAATACTATGTCATTTTCATTGATCATTTCACAAAATACTCATGGTTGTATCCCTTACAAAGAATGTTGGAACCCCACCCTGGTGAGTCACGTGTCTGACGTTGTACGTGACATCTGGACGTGCATCCCACGAGGGAGGAATTCCCTACTAGGTCAAACCTAAAAAATGAACTCACTTCACTTACTTTCGAACAGATCTTGAAAATTTCACCCTAATCTCCCTCAATAGAATTGAAATTCTTAGAGCCTAAATTGAAATCCGATTCCTAAGCTAAAATGAAATTTCATGTCTCTAGATTATTCAGAACCAAAAATCACCTCATTCAGGTCTCTATAAATCGAGAAATTACCAAAGTACGGAAGCATGTTCAATATTTCCATCCAATTGTCTCACTCGATTTAATCCATAAATTTCAATTTAACCCCGAAAGCTCTATATTTTTTATGGAAGGGTAGAAAATTTTCTTAGAAAATCAATGCTTCAAAAATCGAGTCAATCGGAGGTCAAACGAAAGAGTTATAAGCAAAAGAGTGGAAGGAGAATGGATTTGAAAAAAGAAAATCAGAAAATAAATTAAATAAGAAAATATTTTCTTGCGTCACACTGTGACTGCCTCGCGGCTGCGAGGCGCGCGTTAGGTGCTCTCTCGCGACCGCGAGCGCCTCGCGGAGCGAGGCGAGTGCTAGAAGTGCTCGCTCGTGACCGCGAGCCCTCGCGGTCGCGAGGCGCTCGTTGGAAGCGGCGCTTGCGACCGCGAGCATGCTCGGGCTTGCGAGGCCCGCCCTGGGTCACTCCAACATACATCTGAACTTCAAAAATTTATAACTTTTCACACAGAATTTTAAAATTTGAAAATTTGGTATCAATAAAAAGCTAAAAGGAAACTCTACAACTTTCA